>VZRR01013719.1:275326-653199 GCA_013398015.1 Oreocharis arfaki
AAAAAAAAAAAAGGGAGTTTGAACTCCTTTTGTTGCCCAGTTTTTTGTTAGTAGGTTTTTAAAAAACACTATTTCTTTCTAATTTAGATAGTAAAAACAGTAACTATACGAAATCTTTAGAAGTTTTTTTTTTTGTAATAAATAAGAAAGGAATTTAAAGCTGTTCTCAAATGCACATTTGTGGGTCAAGAGCCTCAGCTAGTGTTACAGAACTGCTTCCTTCAGTGGAGCACAACACTCGTATTGCTTGTAGCTCCTGTTTGTATTTGTTCGGCTGAGCAGTGGCTGCTGATGGCTGAGTGAAAGAAGGATAGAGTAGGCAGAAAAGGCAATAGCTTTTGATCTACAGTGCCTCTAGCACCCCTCCCTTGGGATGTCCTTGGTTCTCCTCTGTTCCTCTTGAAACTGGTTTTCTCTTCTAGAAGTTAAAAATGAAACTTGCAAACATTTGGTAAATTTTGTTGCTTGGACAAAAAATGAAAACGTGTTACGGTGAAAACAACTTACCCTGATTTTCTATGGAAACAATACTTGCTTATCCTGCCTTCCAAGGATCTTACTGTACAAGCTGCACCAGATGTTTTTGAACTTCTTGGTTGCTTTCAGTGATATTTGATGAAAGAATAGAAGTCTTAAAAAATAATTAAAGTTTTATTAAGTTTTGAGAAATTGGAGGAGAGAGAGACAGTCGTGTAAATTCTCTGGCTGAGAGAAGGGCTGTACGGTGATCTCATTTTATGATCAGTATCAAAGAGTCCACGTAGGAGAGGAGTCTTGTATATGTCCTAACAGGTGGGAGCTTCTTAGACATTAAAATGAACCAACCACAACATGCAAATCTGTTGGCACCTCGGCCTTGTTAGATCTGGCATTCATAATGATATATGAGGAAAAATACCTGAGTGCTTTTCTTAAGCTGTTGTTTGTTTGGGGCTTGGGGTTTTCTTTTTCTAATGGTCTCTTTCTCCCTCCCCCGGGTTGTTTTTATATCACCTTTTTTTGAAAGCGTGGGGTGGAGCACTCCTTCAGGGTGTTGGACTGACCCGCCTGATGAGAATTGATTTGTTTAAGCCCTTATGCTGTATCTATTTACAACACCTGAGGGTTGCAGGCATGAACATTTTATTTAACTCAGCTTTTGACTGGGAAGATAGCAGGTATTGTGGTTTTTTTATTGGTCTGTTCACATTGACACTCATCACATCTATGAGCAGAAGCAAAGAAGGCCAGACTTCTTTTTGTTCCACGGTGTCAGAAAAGAATGGAAAGCCCAAACAAATCCTGCTGTGAAGAAGGCGTAGATGGATTGGTTTTGCTTTGAACTAACCTGAGTGCTTGGAAGAACAGAAGCTGTGCCTACTTAGTGAAGTGTGTATTGGGCTGGCTGGCCATAGTGTAATAACTGAAGGAAAGATCCCTGTTACAGATACTCAGCTGAAGATGGGAAACTAGTAATTTATGCTTTGTTGCCATTCAGCTTCTCTCTGGTACCTCTGGTTTAAGAAGGTGTGTTAAAAATAGAGAAGTAGGAGAAAACTTCAGAGGCATCTGTTTTTCTGTGCAATAGCAAAACACTTAGCAATTAGTAGTGAATGCAAAATCCAAATATTTCTATTCAAATAGAGTGCATTCCAGCTGAAGCATTTTGAGTGGTTTGTTGCTTTAGTAGAAAAGGAGCTTAGAAATAAAGCAAGGGAGACTTTGTGTCAAGAGAAACTTAATGGTACATTACGTTTCAGTACTTCAGTCTTTATGCTAAGATTTGGAAAGCATGTTACTTTTCTGTACTGTACCTGAGCACAAATTATGGTGAGGAACACAGACAGCTGAAGAGAGTGACTATGAGAAATAATGATATTGTGTGAGTGTTTGGCACAATAACAACATCAAAACCCTCCTCACATATTTGTTTATTTTGGAAAACAGTTTGGGCAGGGCAGTACTGTGATTATTCAATATATGTTTGGATATAAAATGAGCTTGGTTTGCTCTGTCAGGCAGGTGTTGCTGCGTTCCAGTGAAAAACATTTGCTGAGCTTGTGTGCAAAAAATGCACCTGTTTATTGGAATGATAATTTCAGCTGAGATAAACTGATGTGCAGGGTACAG
Source organism: Oreocharis arfaki (assembly GCA_013398015.1). Lineage (NCBI taxonomy): Eukaryota > Metazoa > Chordata > Aves > Passeriformes > Paramythiidae > Oreocharis > Oreocharis arfaki. The sequence continues at coordinate 277,436 of VZRR01013719.1, forward strand.
CAAAGTGACTCAAGGGTGAAACATCCTTTTTTAAGATAGAATTCTTTTTTTGGCACTCTGATAGTTTTGCCTTTGCTCATGTTAGTTGCACTTTAGTCAGTGCTGGTTGTACTTCGGCTGAGCTCTGGTTACTATATGTGTGTGTTAGAAAGACCTTTTGTAATTTATCTATTATGAATGATGGTTATAGAGGAAAGTTATTTCATGGGCTACTTTATTATCTTGAATACAGCAGCTTGTAATACTTAGGGGTTTACCAGAGGGATTTAATGAATCTGTGACAATAGAAACAATTACAGGGGTGGTAGAAAGAATCCTTGAATGTATTATTTTTATTTCCCTGGAGTTAATCTTCACATATCAAAGTAAATTAACCAGAATATGCTGCGTGGATGTCTTCTGGATTCCCAAGTCAAAAGCTATTGTGAACAAAATGTGATTCTCTTTATTCCCTCTCCTACAATCCTTTCTCAAAGTATGCTCCTAGTGAAGTCAATATAAATGAACAGAGTAATATTCTGCATACATTCGTGGTATTAAGGGAAAGACACTAGTCACTGTGATATGTAGAGGTGAAATTATTTCAGGAGATATTTTTGCTTTTCTTCCTCAATCTTCAGCTCCTGCCACGCTCTCAGTCTCCATCCACCTGGCCGGTGTCACCCATCTTCATGCTCTTTGTTATCCCAAGGGTTGGCAGTTCACGGCCTCTTGTCCGGGTTTGCACCCAGAGCTCAATCTGCATTTCAGTCTGCAGCTTGCAAGCCCAGCTACCTGCACCGGGTGTATTCCTCAGCACTACAATAGAGTGTTTGCATGCCTCACTTTGTCCATTTAATGCCCTGAGGGATTGCCAGTGGAGTGGCATTTACTGAAGAGGTCAGGTTTGATGGAAACTGAAATCATAACCTGGCTGGAGAGGAAACAATATATTTTGTATTTATTTGCCTAGGAGTGGATACATGCAGAGATGAATGTCGGTGTAATCCTCAAACTGTTTACTATGTTGTGCTAATCTCTACAACTACATCTGATTACAACAGAAAAAAAAGGCCACTGGTAGGCTTTGAAAGTTTCTGCCATCTGTCCTGGTGCTTACCCTTCGTTCACTGTAAGGATGTATTGTGAGAGCCTCCCTGTGTATTGCAGCCTCTCAGGCTGCCTTTACCTTCCGTCTCTCTTTTGGACTCTGTTCAGATAGAGCAGCATGTGGGTCTTCTGTTTTACCAGAACAATGCAGATCCTCATGTCCTATGCTTCAGTTGTTTAACCTAGCAGCTTTGCATTTGGGACTTTCTTTTTATTGTGTAGCTCTTCACAGCAGCTTGCAATGGAGTTGTCACAAGGAAGAGATCTTCTAGGTCTGTTCTAGCAAGAGGAATGGTGTGCTTTCCCTCTCCTTCATCCTTGGGATTTCAGTGCTGATGGAATGGTTTCACCCTGCATACCCTTGTTAGCTGAGTGCATCTCCAGATCCCCACCATGTAAAGGACCCCTTGGGTGCTCTCTGGACGAGGCTCATCCTTTGTCCTCATCTGACACTTCACTGTTTCTGTCTGTTGGGGATTTGAAACCACAGAAGGAAGGGAGTAGCCTATACTTCTAGCAGGACAGTGGCTTTCCTGCAGCTCCTGGCCTGCTTTCTGGTGTGCATGAGTTAGTGTAGTTGAAAGGAATATGATTACCTGTGATTGTGAGAAGGAACAGACTGATGACTTCGGGAGGGCTGAGGAAGGTGCACAATTTACAACAATGTTGTTCATGCTGAAGTGCTTCATTCATCTACATCACATTTTGTCCATGTACTGAGTGTAATAAACAATATGTTATTAAAGCTAGTAACAACCACTGTGGCTTTTGAGAAAATATTATCATTACTGTAAAGCTGGGTTAAGCTCTCCCTAAATCCAAAAGTCATTCAGGCTGTTAATAGTGTTTCAGGACTCTTCCCTAGAAAGCGCAGACCAGGCAAGTGATGGAGATCAAGAAAATAATATACAGATACCAAATTTGAGAGCTAATCCCTGTATTTTAAAATATTCAATGAATAATTTAATAAAATATTTTAAATATTTAAAGTGTATTTAAAGCACCATTTCAGCAACTCATGCATCTTTGGATTTTTCTTTCTAATCGTTTTGGTTCATGACGGAGGTTTCAGGTATGCTGTTATTTCCACCCCTTAGGCTATAATGAAATGAAGTATTAGTTCAAGATATGAAATTGCTGATGTCACTGCTTGGGCACAGTTAGGCATGGATACCTGAAAGATTTTAATTTTATGGTGGAAATCCCTTATAATAAAGTTGTGGTTTTCAGAGAAAAGGCTGGACTTAATTGGTGTTACTCACAACTTGATGGGAGGAAAGCGTGCTCTTAGAAAATACAAGGATCAAGTTTTAAAGATTTTTGCTTAAAGAATTTTTGCTTCCACAATGTATACGTTCTCTTGATCAGCTGCAGTGTGAAAAATTGAATTGGTAAGGTTTTTTAATGCTTAATATATATTATCTTTGTTTGTTGTTTGTCACTGACTGTGGCAAATGAAAGTAGCTGTAGCCAGTATAAAAAACATAAATTCAACATGCTCTTCATGTAGTGAGTATGTAAACTTGAAGCTTCATGCCAAAGTCTGTGTTGATGGTTAAAAGCCTGTGAGTTCTCAAGGGAATGCAGGACAAGTTGATGGAAGTGAAGTCCAATGAGTGTTACCAAGTATGCAGGAATTCTGGCATGAAAATGGTAATATTTGGTGGAGGGAGGGGTGGGGGATGGGGTGGTATCTTACATTCTTCCTGAGCATGAGATTTTGCATGTGCACGAGATGGGCATGTGGCCTGGCTGCATTGTCGGAATGGTTGCATCAGATCCAAGTTCTGCATTCACAAAGCATCCTCAAAAGTGTTTAAAATTGTAGAAATTAAGAACCGAAAGTCTCAGTGAGAGCTGATTTTGTCCACAGTGCCCAAGGTAATGCAAATTGCATGAGCTGACGATCTTACTCTGTGAGCTCAGGGAATGCTGCTGATCTTTTTGTTTTTTGAACTTTGATAATCCACTGTCCCACGTGGCTAAACAGTGGAGAGAGATCTTGTTTTCTACGTTATCTAATGATGGCAGCAATTTCTTGGCAGCTGAATTAATTTCAGATTCTGTAACATGACTTCAGATTAACATTAGATTTCTCATAGCGAATGGTATTTTAGCCTCTCAACTCTACTCACAGGAAGAAAAAATCCTTTCTCTAGAGGTATTTGTGTTTTACATCTGATCTCCCCTACTGTCTTATACAGCGTCTGTGTCACAGTTTGACCATTTAATAGATAGAGGTGTGAAAAGCACTTGTGGTCATGACTAGCAGCACTTCTTTTCAAAAATCAGTTCTTAAACTTTGAGATTCTACACGAACAAAAAGGTTGTTGGTGTATACATAATAAGAGGAATTCAATTTCAGCGTGATCTGGGCTGCATAATAAGATGAACTCACTTGTACAGGGTTCATTTTAATAAGCTAAATGAAACATTGCATGAATAGGAAGCAAAGATTTAGGTCACCCTTAAACTACATTAGAAAAACAGTGACTCAGTGAAGTAGTGGGTAACCAATCCCATGCCATACAGGGGATGAGGCTACAGTGTGTCTGCATGGGGGAGTACTGAGCAGAAATAAAGGAGGTGTCTTTTGTTCTGTATATTTTGTTAGTGAGGCTTGCTGGAACAAGTCAGTTTGGTGTCTTAAATTGAAAAATAGGATGTCTTCTTGTGGAGGTTTTAAAGAAAATGAGGGAAACTTATTCAAAAATCAGGAAATGTTTTTCCTTGAAGGGTTAAAAATGCTCTCCTTGTTTGATTTAACAGGAAAAAAAAAGAAGAACTTAATGAATACAAATATGGAAGTAAAAGTGCAGGTGAGAGGAAGGCTCTTGAAATAGAGTGTTGTTTAGTAGCTGAAAGTACTAAAAGTGCTTCTATAAAACCTGGAATCTGAAAATGAAGGAACTAATTTTTGTAGACTATTATATAGGAGGTTGGAAGCTGTGCTCATCTTGGTTACTCCATCCCTAAAATCTGAGAATAATAGAACTATTCCTGGGATGCACGCAATCACATGGTAAATTTTATTTTAAGACTCTGGGATGGATAGATTAAAAAAGTAATTATTTTAGGAGGGCCCAGGTATTTTCTGTTTAAAATATTTTAAAAATGGAAGCATTTTTCACTGTATATGCTGATTACTCTGGTAATTTTTTTTTTTTTTTTTTTTTACAGCTTAGAGTAGGGAAATAATCTAGCCTCTTCCATCTTCATGTTCTTACACATGAGGACAGACTTAATAGAAAAGTTGATGGAGAGAGGTTAATTAATTTAATTGGTTTCCGTGGGACTTATAAAAATAAGTATGGATACAGTTAATTTTCTCCTAGAAGGCTGTTTCTATAAGCCTATAGAGTGAGTTAAATTTGGCTTCAAATCAGTTCGGAAGAACTTATTTTTGATGTGGCCTAAGGGATAGGATGGCTGGTATTTTGGGGGGTAAAAAGAGGGATCCAGGACCTTAAAAGTGCTTTCCTCCATCCTTGGCAGCAAATGTCATCCCCCAGACCGCTGCAGAAGTGGCACCTATGTTGTGTGCCAGACTGTGCTGGAGAGGAGGTGTTCAGCTGCTATGTCTGCCATCACTGAGCAGCTGTTCTGCGTCTCCTGCAGGTGTCAGGCCAGATGGAAGTGTCTCCTGTGCCTGGTACTGCCCACAGGCTGTCCTCTGGATGGTCCTCATTGCTGGCCAGTGCTCGTGGTAGGCTTCTGCTGCTGGCATGAGTGGGTTTTCTAAAAGCTTGCAAGAGTGTTGTGTGTGAGTACACTTAAAAGCCTTGCTTTCCTGAGAATGCAGAATGAAAAAGCTCAGGTGTTTTCCGAACTCAGAAACTGAGTAATTATAGATTTTTCTAACCAGGAACTTGTGTTTCTTCTCCCTCACCCATGACTGCAGCCGCTTTCTGTGTCATCTGCTGGATTGTTGCCTTTTACATCTGTGGATGCATGCAGTTAGTCAGTCCCTGTGCCACATTAGCATTCTGTGCCGGGAGCAGCCCTCGGAGACCATGGCTTAGCTCTGCTTAGGCTTTGCTGTACAAGCCTGTTGTTAGACAAAGCTTCACATTGAATTCACATTTCCATTATGAAAATGTGCATCTAATTGGTTCTTTCAGCTTACTGAAATGGAAGATGGGTGGCATCTGTTTAATAAAGTCCATTATCATCTGGAGATTAAAGATGGAAATATTTCTACTTTGTTGTATCTTAGTGTATCAATTCAGTGTTTCTATAGGGGGTTCGGTGCTGACCTGGAGTTCTATAAGAAACTTCATGCAGTCAGTACGTATCTTGAAACTGTCATGAACACGTGACCATATTGATATTTTCTTGGATTCTAGTGGATATCTAAATATGGTACCTGTAAATTTGAACACACAGAAATTGAAAGTGTGCATTAACAGTCTTTTATCTGAGCTGTCCCATACACAGACCCTAATTTAACCAGGTCTCTCTCATTTATTTCCACCATGGTTCACTGTATTTTTAGGAACTTAGCATAGGATATTTTTTCTTTCTTTATTTCTTGGTACTTTGAAAGAAATCTTTGTGCTGAGAGTTACAGTCAAACACATTGATGCAAACTGATAAAGTATGTAGGTACTTGAGGAATACCGTATGTTGTCCTTGACTTTGCTGCAGCTGGATTCTTCAGAAGTTTGTCGTGGAAGTATTTCATGGGGTGCAGTGTATGGAGGACAGATGGCATGTTTCTTGGCAGACTATGGACTTCTGATGTTCTTGTCTGTAAGCACAGACGTACTGCTTTCTTTATATAGTATTGTGTGTTTGTGTGTGTGTATATATAAATATATGTATATGAGAGCTGATTTTATACTACACTATTGCAGAGTAAGTGCTGTAAGGTATAATTAGACAAGCTATCATTAAACTACTACTGAGTTATGTAGTTTAGGATTATACATTATTTCATTTTGGATTGAGGCCATTTCTCTCATGTGGTTTGCATGTCTGATTTCTTGTTCTTCAAAATACAATTAAAGAGCGAGCAGATACATACAGCTAATGACATGGGGAGAAATTAAATATTTTAGAGACTTGAAGTGTAAAGCTTCATCAGTTTATTTCCTTATTAAAATATTATTTAATACTTAATCTATGCTAATGAAATACAACAAAGATGAAACCACAAAATACAGCATCTGTGGCAAAGCTGAGCCTGAGATGTTTAGGATATTTTAAGTAGAGTGTGTGTTTAGCAGCTGCCCTTTGTGCATCAGCTAAAACTACTGGGATGCTGTGTCATAGCAACAGACTATAGTCCAAGCACTGGTTTCTGGTGCAGGGGTTGCTTTTGAGTATTTTGGTGGCTGAGGGATTTTGGTGGGGTTGCCCTGCTCCAAGGACTGTCCTTGTTTCTGCCCGGTCAGCTGTGGTGGATAAATTCTGGGACTGGTTTGGATCATCCTCTTCAATACCATAGCTTAGCTTATAAGAAAAGAGGGATTCTCAGGACACTGGTGGTGTCTATGAGAGAAATGGAAATGTGCCCTTACAGAAAAGTGTGGACAATGAGTGACATAGCTAGAGAGGGACAGCATTAAAGGGCCTGTGAGGAAGAAATAGAGAAATTTGGTGTCAAGGGAAGAGAGATGGGTGTACATGTACATTTGGGTTGTGTGCTGGAAGCTTGATAGTGTCTTAGGGGATGACAGTAGAACTGCTGACCTCGAATGATGCTTCTTTTGCCTCATCACAGCTAGACAGCTGTAGCTCTTTGGAATTAACCAGTTCAGCTGCGGACCAGGAGAGGCTTTCAGAGAAAAGGCAGTGTCAGATAGATAGCTGACAGTGAGTGTTGCTTCGCTTCTCTTTTTATCAGGGAAAAATTCTGAGCAAACATAACTCACACTGTGTTTGTGCATATATGCTGTGCAAAATGTAAATATTTACATAAGCTTCAATCCTTTTGCATGCACAATTTCTATGATAAAGCTGTTTATTACTGCCTGGTGAAAATTGTGTGTTCAGTTTGAATACATGTTTTTGTCAGGATTTCTGTAGTAGTGATCTTATGAATAGTTTTTTTTTTCCTTTAATTTACTTTTCTCTGTGAACTGTGGTGTAGTTAAAGGTGGCTTAAAATTTAAGAGCAAATGCCTGTTCTGCTATAAGAATACATAATGCTTTATTAAAACAATGCGTGCATATTTTTCAACTACTTTAAAACCTTTCCTATCTCCTTACCATAGCAATAACTTTTAGTGCTTACACAGTGCTTGGCTTTTCCAGAAGCACTTTACAAATATTAATTAATTGTTTTCCTAGGTTTAAAAAGCTGCACAGTGCAGACACATGGGTGGGAGCAGCTGGGGACAGCCAGGCCAGCAGAGCAGTGTGTCTCGCTACACATCATTGTTTCCTGTTGTAAAGATGATTGTCCAAGGTGCCAGCCACCTTTCATTGTCCTTCCCTCTTGAAAGCTCTTATCTTAGGGAATCCACGCTGTATATTTGTTAATGAATTTCTCTTCTGAGAACACACCATGAAGTCTTGCCTCATGTATAGTTTTAGGCCCACTAGGATTTTCACTGGAAAACATCTAATGCTGCTATATTCTCATAATGTGCGTCCAGCTAGTGGTGATTAGCATTCTTGTAGTGCTTTCCAAATAGTGATCTCGAGGATTCTAATGAAGTTGGCATTTCCCTATTTTGGAGATGTATAAAAAAGTTAAAGTTCAGAGAAGACAGAATTGGAAATAGCATATTGGATTTCTGGCAAATAGCTTCTCCTTAAAGGAATGAATAAGATTGTCTTAATATGGAAAACAGAAGTGCTTTGAATTATGAAAAAGAGTAAGATTACAGGAGTTAAGAGGTGCAATATATTTCACATCCCATGCTTAAGTCAGAGAGAAGGAAAAGCCGATATCCATGCATGTTGAATTGGGTTCACAGTAAGCCAGGGAGTGTATACACCTGAGAACTTCTGTGGAAATGAATTGCTGTTTAGTTTCCTTAATGGATTAATTAGCAATGGCCAGGTAAGTTAACTGAGTAGCAACAACCAAAGATACTGTCTCAGACCACACCCATCACCATTGCCCCATGCACTGCAGTGGACTTTGTGTTGAGTTTTGGCAGCAGAGGGACCAGCACTAATCTGTCTAAATCCCAGTTTTGTTACCACACATACTAACCTACGTTCCTCCTGAGCACTTCAGAAGCACTGAAACACTTCTTTCCAGTGCTCTTTTTTCACTGGTACTTCAAAACCAGGACTGCTGCTGTTACAGAGTCTCCTCACCTCCAGGAGGTGTATCTTTAGTGTTGTGCTTCCCTGTATTTGGTGAGGTGTGGTTATTACGTGTGCCCTGGGCTCCCTCTGATCTTCTGCAGTAGTTGCCTGGACTACATCATGCATGTTTGAGTGTGCTTTTTTTGGTGTATCTTGCCCCATTCTGTACAAGGAGAACAGGATGTCATTTCCAGTAAACCCACGGGGACTTAGAGCTGAAAGATTGAGTAGGAAAGGGAAGCAGTTGTCAAGAAAGGAGGAAATTCAAATGAATTAAGGAAAGGAGATTAATGGTCAAATGAGTCAGCCTATTTTCTTTTTTTAATTGGGTATTAGATTTTTGTAGAACAATGTCTCCTGCAGATCCAGGAAATGGTATTGGCATTTAAACCAAAAAAATTGCTTGGCTTTCTATTTAAAGGCAGGGGTTTTTTTATCTTTTAGAAAAAGAAATTTGATTAGCTGATGATTATGACAAATGATTATTTCTTGAGAATTCAAGCTGACTCAGCTGAGATGATCACAGGATCATAGAATACCAGGTTGGAAGAGACCTGAAGGATCATCTCATCCAGTCTTTCTTGGCGAAAGTACAGTCTAGGCAAGATGGCCTAGCACCTGGTCCAGCTGGATCTTAGGAGTGTCCAACGTTGGGTAGCCCTCCACTTCCCTGGGGAGGTTATTCCACTGGCTAATGGTTCTCGTTGTGAAAAATTTTCCTCTTACGTCCAACCAGACTCTCCCCAGGAGTTGCTGGTTCTTATCCTGGGAGGCAGCTAATGAGCATTTGTTGCTACTCTGGTAGGTCTGGCTCATTCCCCAGTTGGGTACAATGGCATGAATATTGCCACTTTGGACCCTGCCCCTGAGCCCTCCAGTTTAAAGCTTGCCTCACCAAGTTGGCCAGTCTGCTGCCAAACATTCCCTTGCTTCTTCTAGTCAGATGGATCTCATTCTTTCCTAATAGGCTGTAGTCATTGAAGATAATTATTGATAATTATTATTGATCACAAAGTCATAGAGTGGGTCGGGTTGCAAGGGACCACAGTGGTCGTGTGGTCTAACCTCCCCGCTCAAGCAGGGTCATCTTAGAGCACATGGCACAGGATTGCATGCAGATGGTTCTTGGATGTCTCCAGTGAGGGGCACTCCACAGCCTCTCTGGGCGATCTGTTCCAGTGCACAGTCACACACAGAGTAACTAAGTTCTTCCTTGTGTTCAGACGGAAGTTCCTGTGCATCAGTTTCTGCCCATTGCCTCTTGTCGTATTACTTGGCACCACTGAGAAAAGCCTGGATCCGTCCTCTTGACACCTCTCTTCAGATGCTGACAGGCATTGATGAAGTCCCCTCTCAGCTGTCTCTTCTCAAGGCTAAACAAGTCCACCTGCCTCAGCCTTTCATTGTAAGAGAGATGCTCCAGCTCGTTATCTTTGTCACCCTCTGCTGGACCTGCTCTAGGAGCACCTGCCCCTTCATCCAAGTCATGGATGACTTGCTAAAGGCCCTGAAAGTTGAGATTTAACAAGATATTTGGATAGGATGTTGACATTAAATACTCCAGTCATCAGTGTTTTCTTCAGTTTTTGATTTATTCCAAATTCTGGCCTTTGCGACCAGTAATGGGCCAGGTATCCGCAGTTCTTCATACCGTCAAGAAGTGAGAGCTGGGAACATAAATCACTGTGTTGTGAAGTACCTAAAAGTGGACTAAAATCCCATGGAATTACAGATTTTGATCATTATGTGCAGCATAATGATTACCTTTAAATGACAGTGGGATTTTTTTTTTCTAATTGAAGAAGACAGCTAGACTCTAACAGCGTAATTAGCATAGATTATCTTCAGTGTTGGTCTATTCGTGCTTTTACTTCAAGGGGCCCTTAAGCATGGATGAATATTTGTTAGAGGCACCTTGTTGTAGTAAAAATCATAACCAGCTGGAAAGTTAACGTTTATATACAAGTAAGTTGTAGATAAAAGCTCATTTTGCTTTTTAGATTTTAGTTTTAGTACTCCTCTTTGCTTAATGATGTTCTCCAATTCTTTTCAAGTCCTCTCTCTTTTTCTGTGCATAGCTTTCTCTATGATAGTACATACTAATGTTTACAATTTTTTTTTGAAAAAAAGCTGAAGCAGCTACTATATTTTTTTTTAAAGATTGGTCTCAGGAGGTGTAATTAAACACCCAGTTTGTCACCTCAGTAGGCAGCAATTCTACTCTTGTTCTAGTATCTTACTGCACTGTGTCTGGCCACACTTGGTTAACATTATCTGAACATTTTGTCTGATCTGAGCAGTGAAGTTCTTAAGTTGATCTCTGGATTGCTAAGTTCATCCATTGTTTATATGAATATAAGCAATGCAGTGTCACACATAGGCCTATACTTTCAGTCTTAGTTCAGAGAAATAACTCTGCTTTATTTTCTATCTACTTACACTGGAAAACTTAGCTTTGGAACATAGGATGTTTTCTTTCTTTTTTTTTGGCAGCTGAGGTCTTGCAAGAATGGTAAATCCTGTGATCAGAGAAGGAATTCTGAAGATTTTTTTAAAATGTGAGGTTCTAATTGCTGCTTATTAAGAAGGCTGAATTTCCGTATTAGCTAACAGGAATAAAAAAAAAGGGACATGGTGCTGAAATATCTTATTTACAATAATAAGCTTTTTAATTATCTGAATATCAGATCTGATTTGTTTGCACAATTTTTTAGAAAATTATTAGAATAGTGTTGTGGACAGTAGCCCTAGAAGCTTCACAGAAGTTAAAACATCTCTGCAGCCTAAAGCTGTACATCCTGGGGTAGCAGAATATCAGATATCTCAAAAAACATGCTTGGGCAATCACATATACAAACCATGTTATGATTTCCAGCATCTAAGTAGGCACGATGTGGTTGACTGATGGTCAGTCGGGGTTGCTTGGAACACCTAAGGTAGTGGGAAGACTGATAATGGGTAAAATTTTGTCTGAAATTTAGGCTATTATGAGCCTGCAGTAACTCTGCCAATGACAGTCGGGTTATTCTGTGTTTATGTCCAAATAGATGATTAGTTCAGTAGAAGAAAGACTAGAAACTGTTGAACTGAAAGATGTTTGGCTTTATCGAGCATGTTGATATTCATGGTTAAATACTAAAATATGGATGAATATAGAAAAAAAGGGTGACAGGAACAGCCTGTTTTTTCTAGCCATCTCCATGTTACTATCAGTATAATGGTGAGATAGGTGTTTTTTGTCTGTATTGGGGCATGCCTTGTGGAAGCATGGAGCATAAACACTGCATACCCAAGCAGTTTTTGCAATTTAAATTGTGGGATGTTTTCTATCAGGAAATGTCACTGCACACTGCCTGCTTGAGGTCAGTGAGTTAAATACTGGAGTTGGATTCTAACAGGGCTGGGTAATTTAATAACCCATAACAGCATTAGCAGTTACACATGCAAAGATGAAGGTTATCACGCTTTGCTCTGTAAGCTGATTGCAGTGGGGACCTGTGGGGCCTCTTCTCTGTTCTCTTCAGAGCAGCACAAGAGCTGCTCTCTTAGAGTTGAATCACCTCTGTAAAAAGAGAAATAGTAGATTTAAAAGTTCAGTGATCTCAGCTTATACAGTGAATATCGCATCACTCCATCTATTCTGATGAGATGCTTGAAATGCAGAGATGTTACCAAGAGGGTTGGCGCAGCACCATGGAGAGATAAAGTGCTCTGACTGACTGTTGCCCGAAACATTATTTAGGGTAAAGGAATAGGAGTAGCTTCATATGAGTTAGAGAATTTACAAGTGGATTAGGAACTCTTAATCTTCATGTCAGTACAGATGGATACCTCGATAGAGGGAATCTGGTAAGCTTTTGGGAAAAGGTGTGCACAACTGCCATACCGAGACTATTACAGGAGCTAATCAGAGCTGAACAGCTTTAATCTGTTTGTTTGCTACTGAAAAAGTACACCCAAGGAAACACAGAATAAAAATTGAATTTAAAAGTGAATAAAATGTTTCATGTTTTTTGATTTATCATACTTTTAAAATAAAGTTTGAAGCATTTAATGATGTGAGAGGAGGCAGGTTATATGCACCTGACAGCTTGGCAGAAAAAAACATTCTGCTTCTTAGTATCTGCTTATCTGCTTGGAGATTAATTTATGCTAAAACACACTGATCCACCAGCTGAGAATGTGCTGAAATGTATCATACTTTTATAACCAGTCTTGGTATAGAGAAGATTTCATTATAGTTAGGTTTTAATGCTTGGGGGGAGCTGTTGGCCTAAAGTATAGATATGTTGTCGCTCAAAATATTTATTCTCATAGTCTGTTCCTCTCTTTATGTTACATTGCTATTATTTTCCCCTCACATTTTGCTGGAAGTCTATTTCCTTCTTTACATTTCCTTTTTTCTTCTGCGTTTTCAGGGTGTAGAAGGAATTAATGGGGTGAAGAATGAGTATTGGAAGTGTTTATTTTTGTCTACTAACCTTGCAGTAAACTGAAATACAGGCTCTTGACTAAACTAAATGAAAACAATAACCAAAAACCCCCATCTATGTTCTGTCTCAAGCCGTTTAGAGTTGAACTTTATCCCTCATTGCATATTTAAGTGGAAAATTGGAACCTGCCTAGGCTGGGATGCTTTTTTGACGACAATACCCTGACATATGTGGGCTATTGCTCTGTAGCACATCTGTCTTAATCATTTGGTGCATTGGGGCTACAGGCCCACCTAACATTACTCACTGTCCTGATCAACAGATCCTTCAAGGAGACTTGGTGTGTGAATAAGATAAGCTTTAATGTTGTTCGCATTTAACGGATAAGTGGAAAAAAAAAAGCATAGGTTTTTTGTTTCATGTTATAGAAAAATAGTTAGAGGATTGCAGAGGGTCTTAGGGTTCCCCCCCTTTTCCAACTTTCTTTAATCTTGTAGGCAAGGAAAAAAAAAAGCTTGAGATGTGCAGATGTCTTAAGCTTGCCAGTAAGAGGGATTCCCTCCTCCCTTCTCAACCTTAAGCTGCAGAGCAAAAAACAATCCCCCCATCTAATTGAGTATCTAACTCCTTTTTCGTGCTGGCGGTTACTGTAATTCTCATGTACTGGAATTGGTCTAGCAGTCTGTTATGGGACACAGTAAATGATTCCTATATAGCTGTGATTGAGCTCTCAGAGAGTATGTAGTTTGTCTGGTGCCAGTGTGAAATGTCAGGAACAATGCACAGAAATCAGCATTTCAGCAAGGATTTTTCCCTAAGTATTTGAAATTGCAGAGACCTTTTGAATCTGATTGCTTAGATTAGAGGCACGGGAGACTGAAGGAATGCTTGGTTCTGAGTGTGACTGCATTGCTACACACCAGCCCTCTGATACTATAAATATTTGCACTTTTATTCTCTTTAATTAGTGAGAACTAGTTAGAAATGATGATTAAAAAAACTGCTTTAAAAATTGAAGTCTTTCATGCTTCTTTTGCCTCCTCAGGGAGGGAGAAACCGATTTATCCAGGAATAGTCAAGTTACTCCAATGAAAGTATAGCGTAGCTTAGGAAAGAGCAAAAGACAGGTATATTTATGTATTTATGAAGGTGTAACTTCTAAGTGTGTATTTTTTTGCATCACAGGCATCTTTTGCTGTTGCAGCTATGGTATTAATGTTGGAAAAATACTAAGTAGAACTTCTGTTTATCATTGCAGTCAGTGATTACCTTCTTTTTTTTATGCCAAGTCCTCTTCAATAAAAAAGAGTAAGTCCAGTGTCTTAGGTGGAGACTTGTGCAGGAGAAGCCTATTAACAGTTTATTTAAAATTTGGTGAGGATGGTTCCTAAGCTTCCTTGGTGATTTTCCCCTTGGAAACTATATTGATGGCACGTGGGCTGGAGGGTTCTCATGTTTTCTAACCTGACCAGAGGTTAAAATGCCACACTTTTGTGTGGTGTACTTGGAATTAGCCTAGTAAAACCTGTAACGCTGTTTGTTCATTGCCAGGAGGAAAGACTGCCTGCCTTGTAGTGCTTCATACAATACATGAATTTAGACTACCAGAATTGCCACTTGTGGAGAAACAAACTGGCTGCTAGAAATGGGTACAGCTGGTAAAAACTATGTCAATTGCTAGCTCAGAGTCAACATTCAAGTTACAGAATGAACGTGGGTTTGAAAAATCTTGGTTAGCTTGTGCTTCAGATGAAATAAAAATAAGACAGTAACCTTTTCTTTTCATTTTCCTCCTGAAGTATCTGCTGTTACGTTTTTCTTTAAAAAAAATTTAAAAAAAAGCAAATGAAATTGTTGCTTGAAAATTGGCATGAAATTCATTGTGTGTCATTTACACAGAAAGTGCTGGAATGGAAACCTTACAATTTTCTACCAAGGAGTTCTATTTCCTTGTATTTGTAAAGTTGTTAATTTACATCTTTTGGCAGCAGTAATGTTTCATTTTAAAAACCTTACTGAAAATACTTTGTGTGGGCAACAATTCCAAAATTTATGCAATGGACTACATTTCCTTACATTTTCACAAATTGGATTTTTTTTTTTTTTTTTCATTTTAGAGTATGTTTAATTTTTCCTATTGGTTAAGAACAGATGGATAGGTTACTGCCAACTAAATTTAATATAGACAAACAGGTTAATTTTCTGATTTTAATCCTCTAATATGCGTCAGGAAAATTTTGGAGCATTTCCTGCTACCCTCAAAATATGGTGGGCCATATATGTAAGATTTCTAAGGTAATCTCTGCGTAGCATTGCAGAGAAAAAATAATTTGTTATTAGTTGAACAACCTCCTGGAAGTGATGTCTTCTCCATGACCCTTCCTCATCTCTCCTGTCAGTAAATACAGGCTCTGAGCTCGCACCTCTCTGGCACTGTGGTGCTTTATGACAACTACAGTGTTAGCACTGCCAGGACAGCAATGGCAGTGAGCTTCCTGGTGGTGTTTTAGCTTTACTGAACTAAAATCAAGTGACTTCAGTCAGAAGGTTTGTGGAGAAGAGGGGGCTTCTTGTCATCTCTGCTGCATGTTTGGCTTGGTGTGAAGTGAGGAACAGGTGACAATGGCGTTTCTGCTAATGGTACTAGTGAGAGATGACTGTGCATAGTATAAAAGTTGTCCTGGGTTACCTGCTTGGAGAAGAAGTCAGAGTTTTATGTGACGACTGCTGTCTTGGCTTACAAGCCAGTGGGTGAACTGGTCCTGTGAGTTACTACAGTGTTACAGAGCAGAATTGTGTACCTGCAGTTGCCACGGGTCCCGTTGGCACTATCAGCAGAGGATGCAACACCAGTTGGTTCCTTCTTCAGGGAAAGTGAGATGTGACATAGGGATTTGTGTTTTCAAGATGTGTCTTCAGCTTTGCAAAGCAAGCAGTTAAATAGTCGTATTTCAGAATGTGTTCTGATTTTTGAGATGTGCATTTTTGAGGGGAAGAAGCATCCACATCCTCTAACTTCAGCCACATAACTCCGATTCTTACATTGGAAGTCTGTTTTTCCTCTATGGTCAGTGGAGACTGAGAGGCTTCTCTGTAAAGCAATTCAGAACATCTAAATTGGATTACTTCCTTGATTTTTTTCCCTTATGGAGCCCACTGTTCTTCACAGAGGAAGCTTAGGGAAGCTAAAGTCATTATATACTCTGTCATGTCACATGTGGTGGAACTCCTCTTCCCAACTTTATTAATAATATATATTTGCATTACATGGTGGAAAACCACCTGAAATTTGGTATCATTCCTTTACATTTTAAAGAAACTTTTCTATAAAAGATTGGTGATAATGAGCAAATACCACAATTACTATAAAATGGTACTTTCAAAATGTGTTATTATATTTTCATTATCTTGGAAAGTAACAAACTTCAGATGCTTTCAAACATCTCATTCAAGATGGGATAATAAAATAAAGCATTGTGCTACATGCTTGAAAATATTTATTACAACAAGGGGGGACAAAAATAATTTGGTCAGTTGTAATGAATGTGTGATTATGTATCTGCAAAAACAGTCTTAATGCTGTCTGGGGCATTTCAGTTTTGGTTGTTTTGCAAATGAGAAGGAGTTAAGGTCAGAGATACTCTTTTAAAGTATTATGCATCTGCTTGGAGGTTTATATAAAGTAATTAGTTGACTGACCTGAGTAAAATTTCTTTAGTGTGTAGTTGTAAGGATGTATGTGCAAGTGTTTGGAGCCATCTGACTTGCTAATACATTAAAATGGTAATAATTACAATGTACAGAAGTACTGCTTTTGTATCCCCATCACTGACCTGCGCAATTGGCACACAACTACAGGAATAATTGTGAGCACTCAAGCTTTCTCCATGGCTGACAGGCAGATTTTTTAGTAGCTTGGGAGAGCTACGTAGGATCACTTTGTGTACTTGAAGTTAATCATTGGTGAAGTGCTTTGTTGGATCAGGGTCAGTGTTCACTTCCTCAAGAGATCCCATCTCCACTTACCATAATCTGTTTTTCTGACTTTCCGTAATTTTCAATACAGGGAGGACTTGTTTTGTTGTTTGGTTTGTTTGGCTTTGTTGTGTGTTTTTTTTTTTTTTTTTTTGGTTTGTTTTCAAACAGAAAAATCTGAAATAAGTTACTAGCAAACGCCTGGCAATGAGGTGACTTGTCTCAGGTCTCTCTTCCTTCAAGTACAAGCAGCAAGTTCCTAGTCCTAGGGACTTGCAGCCTGATAGGAAGCTATGGGAACCAGGGAGGCGGTGTTCAGTTGGCCAGGCCTGGGAAAGGAGCCTAAGGTTTGCTGCAATAAGATCACGAAGTTGCTCAAGTTATGAATATATGCATCTTGATTCAGTTCCTATGGTGTAAGAAATGAGTTTCTCACTAAGCTGAAATAAAACATACTGAAATGCAAAAATACATTCTTGGAGCTTCTTGCTTCAGTGATTTTCATATGACATAAGAAATGTTAAAAATTAGTCCCAAGTTGACAGTGTTTATGCTATCTGTTGTTCCTATCTCTTGCAGTAGCACATTCTTAGTGCTCTTGATCAAACAGGGTGTTTTAATGCAAAACAAATGTGCCGTGGCAAGCAGCAGAATGGCCAAAGACACTTTGGCTGACATTAGAGAACAGTATTAAATGAGAAAATGTTTAGAGTGCTGTTGTTGCTTTGAAATATGTATACATATCTCTTTATAATCCCATAATGAAAGTAAAATCAAACATATAAATCTGAGAGTGGTACATTCATTTGACAAGTCTAGCGTGCCAGAAAGGACATAAAGCAGAAAAATATTTTAATGAACTATAACTCTTTCCAGGGAATATTTGGGTTTGCAGTAGAGGCAAACATAAATAAAACAGTCTTAGAATGATTTATATGATGCTAGGGTAGTGAGTGCAGTGGACTTGCAAGGCTTCATCCCTTTGGAGAATAATACATACATGTATCTGGAGAAAAAAATACAGTATTTCAATAACTGAGTTTAAGAGCTGTTCCATTATCAGAAGCACAAATTTTCAAATTTAGGGAATTCAAACCCAGAAAGCTACTGTGTGACTTAAAAGATTGGGTTAATTACAGACTGCACAGGCTTTGGCATTATTCTTTGCATCCTTCCAGTCTACGAAATAACTTGACACCAAAAAAATGAGGTGCATGACACTGGAAAATGGCCTGAGAGCTCAGAGTGCAGCACAGCAGTGACTTGTAGCATCCTGAGAGATGAAGGGAGAGCCCTGCAGTGGCAGTGGGGCTTTACCTGGCTGTCAGTGCTCAGTGAGGCAGCAACGCCCCTGCAAGCTCAGCACAGCCTTTGCTTGGCTCCATTTAGGGTTCAGCTCTAGCTGCTGTGTCTTCTGTGCACTGCTTCCCACACAGTCATAACAGCCACTGTTAAAAGTTCACAAAACCATCTTCTTTTTTGAATGTCTTGATAACATAGTCTGCTACATTGAAGCATGAAAATAGATATAGGTTTGGGTTGCAGTGGTGTCTTTTTGCAGAATGTTTTGATGGAATCTGTTTTTTTTTTCTTAAACAAAGTTTTATGGATATTTTCATCTGTTACTTGAAAACAAATTACTTTAGGTTAAAATGAAAAACTGTTGTTTTAATAGAAATGAAGGCAGCGTAGCAATCATCTCTGTCTTCAAGATTTAAGACACTAGTATTTTTTTGGGAACAGGTATTTTCTGCAAATAATTACATTTTGACTTCGAAACTCATTACTTTGAGAATGTTTAACTGGAAAATTTTATCCCGCATGTGGAATATTCTTTTCTGTTCGTTATTTGCAAACCTTGTCAGGCCATGTAAGATTCAATCATAGACTGCTTTGGATTTTATGCCAATCTCTAAAGACAGAACAGGGAGTGACAGGGCTAATTATAATCTGTCATGCTTAGTCATCCACATACACTTCTGTTTTCAAGGGTAAAAATCAAACTGTTGTATGTGCATCTCATTGCACTCAATAAAGATATATTTTCTTGGAAATATTAAATATGTGTCGGAAATACTTGAGACATTTTAAAAAATCACAAGTAAAAATGCATTGCAAAATCACTCAAGTTTCTCACTTGATTCTGAGGCAACTCTAAAAGCAAGAAGCATGGGCTGGCAGGGAGGATGAAAAGAGTACAGGCTTTTTATTGTTTTTAGTTTGAAGATTGCAGAGTTTTGAAAAGCTGGTGTCTTTTTTCAAGTGAGCCTTTTTTTTAATAAGAGTTTAACAACTTATAAGAAAGCATAATTATTTTATTGTATTAGCTGTCCGTAGGACATTGGACTGCCCAGTTGAATATTACTTTACAATGGTACAGATACTGCTTGCCTACAAAGTTGATGATTAGCAGAATTAATTAAATCTAATTGGGTGATCATATCCTGGTGCTGTGTCTTGAGTATAATGCATTTTTACAAGTTGTTGAATGAGTATTTGCTCTCTTGTGGGAGTTTTTAAATCCTTTTCTCCTCTGTGTGAGTGCTCTTTGTAAAGGCTCTGACCTGTACCACCGAGAGACAAGCAGTGAGATGAGTCCAATGTCTACAAGCACATTCTCTATGCAGTGCAGGACCAGACCTTCCCAGAGCAATAGCTAGATTCTGATAAAGCCTGAATTATACTCAGTGTGAATGTTTGTACCCTGAGGGCATCTGTCCCCTGCTTGAAGTGGCGTATCAGATCACATCTGTGAGCATATGTAGCCGCTGTTGAGATTGAGAGAATTTAAAATGCAATTGAAAGTGATTTGTAATCCCCTTACTGGAATTATTTCTGAGTTATTTTTCTCATATTCATTTAGTTTAAGGCTGTGTCTATTAAATTAAGTTGCCTTTTCTTCAAATGCATTTTCTCAGCTTCTCAAGAAAATGAGTGAAAACAGAATGTCATGTTGTGACCTTCTAGATTCCTGTTTAGTGCTCCCAATCAATCACAAAGATATATATGTTATATCAAATCCATTTTTAACATGCAGTCTGAACATATAGATGTGATGGTGAAATGGTGCAGAATCAATAAAAATAAGCTCCAGGCCTTGCTGTTTAGCTGCATTGTGTTTCAGCACTGCAGGGAGAGAAAGCTCAGGTCCTACCTTTCAAAGGAGAGGCACTGCTAGCATGGGAGCTGTTAAAACATTCCTCCTGCAGAGCCCAGCTTGTGTTAAATATTCCCTTCATTCCCTGTAACTCCAAACCCACTCCTTTGCAGGATTCCTTCCCCCTCAAGAAGCATTTGCATCAAGCGATGTCAGTTCTGTTTGGTACAACACAGTGAGGTGTGGGGGTTGATCAAGTGTAGCTAATGATGCAAATTTTATAGCCAGTTGGTGCGAGCACCAGGCTTCTCAAACATCACTATAATATTTTTATTTCACGGAAATTTCTTGATAAAATTTAAAGGTGTTTGTTTGAAAGCAGGATCCTCCAATTCCTGTAATTCTTTGGTGTGGTTAAACTGTCTCTCAGTTTCCAGCTTCACAAAAAATGCCATTGTGACAGGCACTTCAGTCATGGAGCTACTAACCCTCCCTCAGAAAGAAGGTGAATCTTAAAATTAAAGGCACTGTTGCAGTAGATGCAGCTTTGCTATGCAAAGAAGGAGTCTCAGAGGTGGAGTATTGTTCATTTGCTATTTAAAACACTAATTTTAATCAGTACATATTTTTAGAGGCATTCATGGGCCTTATTTCAGTATTCTGACAAGTGGTGCCTTCCTGCATTCCTTGCTCAGAGGGAAATGCTTCAAGTGTAACAAATTTATGTTGTCTTACAGCTAGAAAAAGGGACTTGTAAGTAGGATTGAACATGCCAGAAGAAAAATTAACAAGAATCTTACCTTTTAATGCAAATCTTGCATAGGTGTAGAATAAAAAAAAAAAGAAAAAGAAGAGACAGACATGGCCAAAAAAAAAGGCAGCACATTTAAGAGATGGTCATAGGACTTGGAACTGGCCTTCTTTTGGTTCTGTTGTTCTAATTTATTGAAAGTAGTCTGAAAAAAGTATTCAAACCAGTAAGTGGAAATATAAACTAAATAAACTGATTATCCTTAGAGGTTCACTAAAGCTGTAGCGAAGTTTTATTAGAACAGTAGCAATAGAACAGGAAGAGAAAGATGTATCCTCAGGATATTCTCCTGCCATTTTTGAGCCTTTTTTTGCCTTGCTTCTAACAGAAATGTGATAAAAGCTTCCAGAAATGCGTTTGACACAGATCTTTCTTGTGCCATCTTCCTGCCATCCTCAGCATTGACCAAGGGGAGCTGAAGCTCTGACAAGAGCAGATTTTCCCCCCCTACTTTCTCTGGCAAATGGCCCTCAAGAAAATAGTCTTTATTTGGGCTTTAGACCCAGAGCCAGCACGTAATTCATCAAATGCGTCTCTTATCAAAGTGCAGTGGAAGGTTGAGAAGGAGGGAGTTGTATTTTAGAATGTATGTAAGAAAATGTTGCTTTTCTTTGTGGCGCCTCTTTTTCTCTAGAGAGCTGATTTTCCTGGAACACAAAAGTGATTGTTTTGGAAAATTAACAGGTATTGTGTAATAAACCAGTTTCTTTATCTAGTTTGACTAGTAGAAATTACTGTTGCAAGGTACAAAAACGGATACTATGGACAGCTTAAAATTAGAAGCTGTAGAGGAATTAATTTCACTCAAAGCTTTCCAGAAATATACTGTTTCTATGAAATGATATCTGGTATTAGACAATATGCACTTCAGATCCTAGGATGGAACTGCTCTGGGCAGTTCTTCAGTCTCCTCCCATAGAGGAAGGACAAGAAATGAGGCACAAAATCAGACTTCGAAGGTGGAAATTTGTCCTGTGTTCATCCCTACAGGATACAAGGCTTGTAATAATTATCACAAAGCTTCATACACTGGTTCTTAACACCATGTTCTCTTAAAGTGGCATGAGCAGATACTGGCCTAGATAGTAAATGAGGTGAAAATTTATGAAGTCTTCCCCTTCCCCCTCCTGGGAACTAGTCAGAGTGCTTTTGAGGATGTAAGGTGAATGTAGGATAAGATTTGACAGCCACTCGAATTAGGATGCTTGATAAGTGGGAGGCTGTGTGTGTCCTAAGTTTGGCTGGTGCTGGCTGCACAGTTACTGTACCTGGAACGCAATTAATGGTGGCAGGGCAGCCTTCTGTGTGCAGAGAAGTTTTCTTTGCAAACCAGCACAGAATAGCTTGCAGAAGTCTCTGCTGCAGAATGCATGTGAAGGAGAAGAAAGGTCTCTGTGCAGCCTTATGGTTACAGGAAAGAGGTGGTGAGAGCAGCCTGAAAGCTTCCTGCAAAAATCTGGAAACTTGTAAAGGTTAAAATATTATCCTTTACTCATCTCACCAGAGAACAAATTTTAGCCATTTGCTCTAAAAGGAAGGAAGGAATAATTTGTTCGAAACTCTGCGGAAATGGTAGAGTTCCCTTTACATGTACACAGATGTTTCCTGTATAGAATATGACCTATCCATATATCAGCATATAGTTCTGCGTATCTTTGGGCATTTTCTGGGGCCAAATAGGAAAATGAGCTTTTTTTTGGGCTTGAAGTTGGAGAGGTAATGATCACCTTTTCAGCTATAGTGTACACTGATGATTTCTAACACTAGCATTACTCATTTTGTTTCAAAACCTCTTGACATTTGGTTAAGGTGGAGCAGGATGCTTTCTATAAGGGTAGCAAATTAGAAGCAAAGAATATTGATGGTTAGTGCTTGTGACAAAGCTTTACTTAAGTCAACTGCTAGAGGATCAGGGTGAATAAACCATTTGAGACATGTTGTAAAATTAAGCCGTGCAAAAGTATAACAGAACAGTGTACTGCCACTTCATTTTTGACTATTGGACATTATTATGTGTTTCAGCCGTGGTTAGAATTACGTAAATTCCTCAGTTGTCCATGCTGCCACCAGAAGGATAGTCCTGCTGTTGTTTTTGTCCCAGGCCTTAGCATTCAGTGTGTGGCTGTTTTACATCAAAGCAGCATCATAACTAAGGCTGTGGAGAAATCATTCTGTTTGTACCTAATTAGATTTCAACTGTTAAATTCTCTAATTTGGTTTATTCTGTGCTCTAACTACACTCATCTCTGAAGGAAAAGGTGACGGTGCAGTGAGACCCAGCTGTGTGGGAGAGGAGGCCAGAGCTGATTTGCAATAAGAGGATGGGTTGAAGTGTCTCTCAGCTGTTTGTGGGGTGATTTGACAGGTCTGAAAACAAACAGCAAAATAAATTGTGTATTTTTTTTTCTACTTTAAGGAAGGAAGTAATTAAAAAGGACAAAAATAAAGAAAAAATAACAATGTGTTTCTTTCAATACTGAAAGCAAGGATGAGATTCGTAGTGCTAGATTTGGTCTGCAATCACTATCCTTTTACTTGCTGAATACTTCTGGGGCACACACATTTATGATGGTGAGCTATCTTAATGCAAAGCAGCATGTCCAGACAGCAGTGTGACAGCCAGGAGGAATTTCCAGCTGCTGAAATGTGCTGGTGCATCAGCTAAGTAGTGTGAATTGCTTAGGATGCAGGTTGCACCTCCTGCCCGAGATGTTGTTCTGACTCTCTCTGCAATTCAGACCGGACTGCACTTCTAAGTGTTGGTCTTTAAACCCCCTCCCTCAGCTGTCCTTGTGTGAAGGATTGCAGCAGAGGAATGTGAGGCTCCATGGGAATTTCCTTTTTTAAGACCTAAGTGCTTGTCTGACCTCTGCTTTTGTGTTTTAGGGCATTGCCAAGTACATGACTGTTCTGTGTGGCCAGTGCAGTGCTGACAGGTAGAATTCCCATTGCTTAGTTTGAGGATTCTTTCCACAATCCAGTGAAGATGTGTAAAATGTATTTAACACTTGGAAAACAAGTCCTTGAGCTAGCTCTTGTATTTTTCCAGTTAATGTAGTACTTTACAAAGCACAGGTACACTGTCCATCTCTAAATCTGGTATGTGTTCTGTATCTTTTCCTGTCCATACACATTTGGAAAGGGTTTTCCTAATTGCAGTTCTGTAGTTCAGACCTATTGTATATTCAGATCACTCTGATTAAATTCTCAGAATATGCATTAAGCTTGGTGGTGATGCTTAGGATTTTTGTTTTTTTCATTGAAATTGGTACCTCTCGTCTCATCCATGGAAATGCCTTCTCTCTGAAACACAGCTGCATTATGGTTTGCTGTGATTAATGTTAATTGATAAATGATAGTTGGAGTCTCTTTTTTAAACCTTATTAGAGATTCCAAATTAAAACTCAGAAAGCATTTTCCTGAATGCATGAATGGTGCTAGGAATGAGGAAAAATAGGTTTTGGAAAACGTAAAAGATTGCACAAATAGATAGGCAAAACTCTTAACATCATTTTTTCAGCACATGAATGATTCTTACATTAATCACTAAAGAGAACACTAAAATGGCTCCTTTACTAATAGATTCAAGTGATACCCTTAACAATATGTATTTCCTGTTCATTGATGTATGAAAAGAATCTGTGTTTCCAGCTTTTGTGAATATATCTAGGAAGGAGGTGATTTATGCTCCTGAAAGCTGCAGCTGCCATGTAAATTCAGTAAACAAAACCTCTTAAGGTTAAAAGCAGTTTACATCTTTGGAAATACAGTAATTCCTGAACTGGGAGAAGTCTGGGTCCTGACTCTAGAGAGCAGATCTCAAAATCATAACACTTTAGTCAGAAGTGGAATCTTTCTGAAGTAGATTTCTGGTTGTATTCATACGTTAGCTAATACGTGTAACTTCATTTTGACAGGATAATGTAGCTGATGAATGTGAGGTCCACCCTGTCTCACAGTCAATTCTCTACATGTTCATTTGCCTTAGGAACCTTGGAGTGGGAGTACAGTTGCACCATGATCAATTTGAAGACTTACAAAATGATACAGCAGTCCTGATTTGTCAAACCCATTCACGATTTATTGTCAGTGCAAGGTCTGCTGAATTAGCGTAAAGGCGTATTTTGACGCCACCTTTATTTAGGAAGGGTAGGAAAGTACATTTGTACCTATATCTATTGAAACTCCCCTGGTGCTGGACTCTTCCATTGATTTAATTTAGCTTAATGCCATAGTTCATTAGAACCAACTTCATGGTTACATGTACTGTAAGTGATACTTTGTACTGAGAAGTGGAAAAGAGTGAGGGTTGTTTTCTGTTTCTTTAATATGTGTACAATACACACTGTACACACATTAGTTTTGCTAATCTCAGTTATGTTCTATGTGCATATATGTCTAATTTAAGATTACCATTTTTGTTACATGAACACCTATCACTCTGCATATTGGAGTCTGTTGACTTAAAAGAGTGTAATTGTATATAACAGCATCTCATGACCCTTTGCACTTAATGTTGAGATTTTTGCTCCGTTTTAGAGAACATTCTTGCTGTAAAAAGAGAGCTTTATCCCAGCCTGTGTCATAGCAATGCTGTTTTCAGTTTAAGGGGACTGCATTTACTGCATGTGTTTAGAATGTAATGTGTGTGTTTTTATGAATGTTGACAGTGCTTGTGTATTGTAAAATGAGCATTGTGTATTTTAAAGACTGGATAAGAGGACTGGTGGGTTTTAAGAATGAGTTGGATTGGTCTGTTGCCATTTGGTGCAGCAATGTTGCTTTTACTTCTTTAGGCTTCTGTGCATCATTGTATGTCTGCTTGTTCTCTTTTCATTTATTGTAGAATGTCCTTTCAAAAATGCTTAAGTCAAACGAAAAAATAAGTCTAATGGGCTGTTACACAGGTGGGACTTTCACCAAATTATTGAACTTTGGTTTCTAGATGTCTTAATTCTTGAAAGCTGTAGAAGTTGTACTGAGGTACTAAAAGGCTGAGGTCTGAAATTTATTTGATGTTTAGTTTGGAGGCTGAATTATAAAATGAATGAAAAAAACATTAGCTAGTCAAGGATTATTTCTTCATTATATGCCAGACTGAAATAAACAAAAAAAAATTGTTTTAAGATAGAAAAATCAATATTTTATTATGATTCTTGGCCACGTTTGAGTAGAAACAAAGAATTGCAGGAGAAAAGATAGAGGACTGTTGATACTTTTTTTCTCCCTCAGGTGTCCTTACTTGACTTTTGTGAGATAGGTGACTCTAGTATCACCCACTTTGGTGGGACAGCTTTCTTTCTTTTCTCCTGCTGAGTGCTTATGTCTGTATTTGGTGCAAAATGGAATTGGTTTGATAGGAGAGACTGCTGCAGAGAGTCCCCAGGATCATTACACCCTGTCAGTGAGACTGCCTGGGAAACAGTGCTTGGTTCACATCTCTGCTGGGAATCAGGCAGAGAGAGAAACTGTAGCCTTGGTCTTCTCTGTCCCTGGCAGCTGGATTGGACTCTGCTCCGTGGAAGGCAGCTGTAACCTTGCCAAGGGCCAGCTGGTCCTTCACGCTGTCCTAACACCTTTGTGCCTGCCTGCCTCCTTCAGTTACCTGATCAGTTACACCTGGAGGATGACTGCATCCACCAGGGAAGATGCTGTGGGAAAAGCAAGACAGAAGGGGTAGGAAGCTCAACACAGACCGTGAATTGTTATAGGTGTTGAAGAAGGTGGAAAATCTGTGAGGTGAGCAGTGCTTCCTGTTTTCCCTGCGAGGCAGTGGGCAAGTTTTTAAAGAAGGGATTTGCTTGATTTTACTTTGAAAGATTACAACCTACACAACAATGCAGTTGCTGGTAGAAAAATCGTGCTCAGAAGACCATTTAGAATGGAGTAAAAGGCCATAGGAATGGAAGATTAAAATTGTTGGGCTGTGAGGATGTGGGCTTGGGATGAAGGGGAAGGAATGGATGTATGTGGCAAGTGAATAAGGAGGAGGTGGATGGTATGGAATTATGGAGTAAGGTTACACTGTTTTAATAATGTTTTAATACAGTTTTAGTAATGCCTTTCATGTCCCTAAAATTGATCAAACTACTGTGCTGTTTAGAAAATGAATCAGACTTCATTTCTTTGGTCTAATCTTCAGGGATGTAAAAGTGCAATGTTCAGTTAAATTAGTGCAAACTCCATGTAAGTGCTGGGATCTGTGCACAGACAGCTGAAATGAGGCAGACTGAAGATAGCTGAGCTTCCAAAAATAAAATGAGGAAACCAAAATTCTGCCTCTGCACTTCTCTTAGCAGTAAGGGGTTTTTTTCCCCTCTCTCAAATGTCATAGTCTTTGTCTCTTCTAACATTCCTCACTCTCTTCTTTGTAAGCTCACTTTCATCTACAGAACTTACTTTCCCTTATCTTTTCCCTAGTCCTTTTCCTCAGGGTTCTTGGAGGATTCTTAGCTGTAACCTTTCTTGCTAACTCTGCTGTTTTGTTCCTGCTGACTTCTGATTGATGACTGTGCTTCTGATGCTTACCCTTCAATTTCTACTAACCTATCTGGCACCCCCCAGAAGCACCTTTGAATGTCTGGAGCTGAAACCTGGATGAACAGTTCTTAGCCTGTTTGCCTCAGGGTGGCCATAAAGAGAACACTGTTGGTGGATTTTGTTTGAGAAATGCTGTCTTTCGTTATAAAAAACCGCTAAGGAATGAAGTGTGGACCAGAAATGCAGTAACATAATTTTCCATGTCTCACTTCTTCATTTATTTATATATTTAAAATTATATTTAAATTTAAAACTGATTCTAGGATTTTTTTTCCATGGCTATTGTTTGAATTCCAATTAATTTACTTCTTCATATACGGTCCTGTTCTGCTAAATTCTGTAGTAAATCTTATGACACACAGTCTGCTTAAGAGGTAAGGCCATGTAGTTCAAAAGTTATTTCCATGTCTCACAAGATTTTTTAATTTGAAAGAGTATCATATGACAGTATTTACAGTAAAATTTCAAGGGGCTTTGCTCTTTTTCTTATTTGAGGTAGAATAAGATTTTGCTGTAGGAAATTGGCTTCTTTGGGACAGTTTAGTATTTTCCACTTGTAGAAGTATGCAATTTACACATCTAAATATTTACTAAGAGAGAGTGAAGCAGCGTAAAATTTTGTAGCTGACTAACGCCAATTACAGACAACTCGTTCTGCAAATAATTGGTTTATTTTATTTCAGGTGGAAAATGAAGATGTTGTAATTTTTCACCTGGTTAAATCAACAGGGTATTAACTTTCTTTGCTGGTATGGATTTTCTTTGTCAATATTGATTTCTGGGGAGAGAAACCTCTTACCTTATTTGCTTATGGAAAAGGCAAAGCAGGACATACTGACTCATTCCTTCATTCAGACTGTGGCTGTAATTTGGTAGTGAGGTTTGTAACAGACTAAATGAGCTGTCAGAACTTTGAGCTCCCTCAATAAGATTCATCAAACTTTTACCAGTTTTTAGAAGAAAGAAGGTACTGAAAAAAGAAGATTTTCATGTACTTTACTGTACAAGGAGTAAATTTTTTTGGAGAGCCACACAGAGACTCGTACACATACTCTTATTTTTAACAAGGAACGAATTTTATTCTGAAAATTAGCATGTTTGTGTGTTTTGATGTTTGACTGTAAGTGAGAATCTTGTATCCTTTGTCTCTGTTTATCCTTCTGTAATGTCACTGTGTGTAAGGTGGGTGTGTGGCTTAGAGAACACCAACAAACCACCACAGTATTTGTGTGAAAAAATTCTGAGAAGTCTTTGAATGGATGAAGATTTTACAATGTAGTTCTAAAGACAGCACTTTGAGGTTTGAGTGTTGTGTTTTTGTTGGTATTGGGGTTTTTTGGAGGGTTGCGGTGAGGTTTTTTCTTTTGATGTGTTTGTTGTGGGTTGTTGGGGTTTTATGCTTGGGGTCTTTTTGTGGGTTTTTGTTTGTTTGTTTTACTTCTTTAATTTATCTTTTCCTGAAGCATTCTTTAAAGCTGTGATAAAATGTATTCTGGCCTCACACAGTCATTTCTAGGTGTGTTTTCTTGGTAACAGTTTTTAATTGGAGGCTCTTTGTTGCTTGCAAAGTTTATTCTGAATCTGATTTCAGTTGTAAAACATGAAACCTGTTTTTGTGCCTGTAAATTGCTGGGTCATCTTGTTTGATTGTAATATGAGCTCCAGAGTTTGGTAAACTGTGTAAGCTAACTCTGCCTTAGAGCAGGTAGAGAGAGACGGGCTGTTGACACGGGCTCCTTGTGGACAAGACGTTTGGGAGTTGCTCTTCCTGTTCCTCTTCAGTGATGGAGTAAAGTGCTGAAGAGGCTCAAACAAGGTGACAGCTTCCCAGGTTCTGCAGTACAGTTCACACAATCTAATTCTCTTGGCTGAAATGTCAAGTGTTTTCATAAAGTCTTGCGGACATCATGTAGTGATGTCAGCAAGAAATTCTGTTGATGGTTTGAAATTGTGTTGGTGGCATCTACCTACTGGAAAACAAGGACTTTTTTTCCTTATTTGGGTTTATTTGAAGGAATAATGCAATTCTAGTAGTGATACAAAGACAATTTTTAATGTGTCCTGAAGTTAAAACCAATACCATTGAAAAAAATACTGTATTTTTTTATGTAAAGAGAGAACATGTGTACATTATAAGTGGTACTAGTACAATTAAAGTGTTAATTTCAACTATTTCATTTGTTCTGATTTCTGCTGTCATTTAGCTTGTCCTTTAAGTACTTGTGGAGCAGCCTTTATGTTTTTAAGGGTACTATTACAGTCTTAGAGAAGTACCATTGGAAGTATTAAGTGATTGTGAATGTAGTGGCAGAGGATTAAAGCCTAAAGCTCATTTTCCCTGTACAGCTATAACAGTACTTTATTCTGGTCAGTATTATGCCATGGACAGTGACACCACAATCCTCAATGACTGTGAATCAAGTCAAGCAGAGAAAATACAATGTTGAAGAGAGTGATAACTGCAATATCGCTGTTTGCAAACTGCTTTGAAATTCTATTGATGGCATGACTTGCAGCATCAGACTTCAGGTCTCTTGATGTGAGAGATGTTTTTTTCTGTTTAAAAACCCGCAAGAAAGAAGTGCACCTATGTCTAGTAGAAGTTAATTTGTTCAGAGTTTTGAAAGTAGGGCAGTTCTTTTAATGGTACTACTTTGAAAAGCTGTTCTGTTGTTGATTTACCTTTCATGTATGAGAGATTCTGCTTTTGAGAGGTTCTTTAGAGTTTAAAAAGACGAGTTTTTATAACACAGGTTTCTGATCACGTATATGTAGGGAGAGGGCAAAAGGTAATACTATAATAAAATAGGCAGTGATAACTTTAAAAATCTTGGAGTAAGCTAAAGCCTCGTTCACATTTTTTCATGATTGATTATACAGCTTAGAAAAAATTTTTATAGAGTTAAGTGGATAGTTACAGGCAGTTAGGCTATTGTAGTATGCATGTTAGGCTCTCTAGACTCCTGCAATTAAGCCTTCAGCATTCAGGTGTAGTCAGGATCTTGAAACTCTGCTATTAGCTCTCACTGGGACAATTTATGAAATTGGCATCTAATGTATATTGGTGGCCTGGCTGGTATGCGCAGGATCTATGTGACTCTATGTGAAAGAAGCATGTAGGGTGTGCAGATGTGCAAGGGTCAGCAGTCATGTATTATATTAAAAAAGACATGTCAGCCACACAGCGTGTTCCTGAGGTTCCAGTGAGTGCATTTCATGTGTAGGTCATTATGCCTATTGTTCTCCTTCTGGAGACAGAGAAGGTGAAGCACAGAGACATTACCTGCCTAAAGACACAAGCGACTGGCTGGACTCCGTATCTCATAAATCTCTTGTCCGTGTTATGTCTGCAGAACCAAAAAAAGACGTTTTTATTGAATCATTTTCTTAAAAATCTCTGGAAGGGCTTCTCTGTTGTTATAGACACTGTATTTCAGAATGCTTTCAGATGTTTTTAGGCAGTGTAATTGTCTATATTCAGAGAAAAGTGGAAAAACCTCAGACCGCTTTTTTTTCATGCAATGAAAAAAGGCATGTACACCTCAATGCGAAATTCCATCCCAAAGCAAATTTTACAGCTCAATTATTAATCCCGGATAAGAATTTATAATGAAAGTGCTGTCAGTTCTTTAATTACAGTGATTATAATAAAACCTGTAATAATCAGGCAGCACCCAAGTTTTTGAGCTGCTGTGTCAGCTGTCAAACCCAAGCTCACAAAAATCCTTTTTTGAGTGGAAATGTGGTGTAATGCTATTCAAGGAGGACTTGCATCTGCTGTTTTCAGTGAGCACATCAGCTACTGCATGAAACTGTCTTCCTATCTTTACAGCTGCACAGAAAGTAAGTCTTAGTCCATTTGCAGTAATATCTGCTTCTTTAAAAGAAGAAAAGCATTTCATTCTTAGACGAGATAAAAACCACTGTTGTTTGCAGGAATTGAGGAACTATTAGCACTGTTAAGATTGGTAATTATTGTTTTGTGTTAAAAATTTCTTTGAAGCACTGGGGTTTCATTTGTGCATGGGTTCTAGTGGCAAAGTCTTTGTTGCAATACTTGCCCACACAGTGTGGAAGGCAATACACCAATGAGCCAATTAATCAAGATCTGCCCATTTTCCATTCTGCTCCGTCGGAACCAAAACACTTTTTCAACTTGTTTTCTTCAGATGACAGAAAACACTTGGTGAAGTTTAACTTGGTGACAACAAGGGCCTTGAACTGGCATTGCATGTCCAGTCCTGACAGCTCATCTGTGGAAGAAATCCTTTCCTAGGTGAATGGCCATCCGGAAGTGAGCACTGGATTGCACCGTAGGCAGGTGACCATGGTTATTTTCAGTCTCCAGGAGTGGCTGATATCTGGACTTGTTTTCCATCTCATGAACACGTTGCTGGTACAATACCTGATATTAGCAACCTAGATATCTTAACATGGACATTTCTGAATTAGGTTTGTTAGCACTTAAAAATGCATTCATGAACAATGAGTACATTTAGATGTGATTATTAGCTATTCTGTTTCTTTGTTTCTAAAAATATTTCGTGTTGGGCTGGTGGTAAAACCTCCATTTTCATTGTCCATCTTACAGTTGATTTAATTGGGCTTTAAGTGTCAGACTTATGTGCAACGAGACTTTCAGAGTAGGAAAAAGAAAGAAAAGATTGCTGCTAAAGACAAACTTCTGTTTTGTTTTTCTGTGATTTTTTACAATCATACTTTCAATGTGGTATGAAAAAATGTTTTTAGAATAATTTTGTGTAGTAAATGGATTTGAGTTAAGTCATGATAGTGTTTATGTGTCTTCAAGGAGGTAATTCTCTTAAAACTAGCAGCTTTTCAGAAGACTTTTCAGCCTGTCATATTGATCACTGTGCTACTGAGACATGTACTGTGCTTTGGTAACACCTAGGGTAAATAATCATGTATAAAATTAACTTCAGTTTTATTTTTCAAGTATTGTAGCGTCAGGAAAAATAAAGAAGTCTTGACCAATATTTAAAAAAACAGTTTTATTTGTTATTCAGTAATTATAAGAGTTTAATTGACATTACTTCATTAGTAAAAAAAATAAGCACAATTGTATTTATTTTCTGAAAGTAAACAGTTAAGTACTAACTGAAACAATTTCTTTGGCTTTTTTGGAGGTGAAAGGAACTACTTGTTTTTTGCAGGTGAATTCATAAACATGGCTCTAATGGCTCATAATGCAAAGTCTCCTGTCGCCTTGGGGTCTGGTGGTGGACAACCTGGTGTGTTGCGACCTTCCTAGAGAAAAGTGTCCTGCCAGGGAAAGGCTTCTCCAGGGGCTTTAGCAACTTCCCTGGGCGATGGGTGATTTCAGCCAGTGCAGCAACTTCTCAGCTACAAGTGATATCAGCTCTTTGCAAAATCACCCAGACAAAACTCAGGGACAGAGAGAGAGGAACCTCATGTGGCAATTCCAGAGGTAGCCTTTATTGTCCAAAAGTCCCTGTGAAGGGGAGGCCAGGGATGAGAACTCCCTCTCGTCAGGGGTAGAAGCAGAGGTTTATATGGGAAAGGCAGGGGGTGGGGTAGAAACCGATTAACCCACAGGGTACAGGCTATTACCATAAAGAAACAAGGCATTTTAGGAGTGGCTCTTTTTGTCACCATGACCCTGAAGAAATTTGCATATCTCTGAAGAAGTTCTTTCGGCGCTCAGGCCGCTCTCCTCCAAGGGAGTGCAGAAAGCTCCTGCGCCAAGGGCTCACAGCCCTCCACAGTCTTCTTTTCTTTATGTTATAATAGTGAGAAACAGGCTACCTCCTGGTTTTGATGCTACTGTGTATCCTCTGCTGCTAATGTTCCTTTGGGAGGAATAAGGAGTGGAAAATGCTTAATAAAGATGCAACACCTGAAGTCATAGGCTGCACTCTCATAGACAGGTTGCATCTTCAGGTCAAGTCCTTGAGGAACCCTCTGAAGTATCCACAAGCTGCCTTTGGCTTGCACCCATATTTACGCTGTTATAAAAGCTGGTGGGAAAACGGAGGTTGCCCTGCAATGTGGCCCAGGGGCACTGTATGCAGTTCCTTGTTGCTAACCTAAATAACAGTATTGGTTTTTAGGTGCTAGGGACTGTGGGTGCCTGCACAACTTGATAGCAGTGATTTCTAGTGCTTTGATACTGATACCACCAAAATAACAGTTCAGAAAGAGACATCAAAGTGAAAACTATGCTGTGCCCTGCAACCACTTACAGACAACTGCTGTCCAGTTTTCTTACTGTTTCTGTGCTTGTCCTGTATTGATGGTTGTGGTAGTGAGATTTGCAGCTTACTGATAAAACCAGCACTAAACAAAGATGTTGTAGAAACCCGCTTCTTTTGTCACCTAATCAGCAGACAGGCCATTGTGGTAATGGATAATGAACATCTGTGTTTCAGATGGAGTTCAGTAAAGCCTGGCCACAAAACAAAGCTTCTCCAGATTTTGAAGTGGCAGTGATCTAATAACGCATTAGCGTTAAATGATGTGGGTAGACGGGCAAGCAGGATATGATTGGGTATAATCTGTCCTTCCTTGTATAACTCAGTATAGTTGCGCACTCTGTTATTGTGTGACCTGTTGTGCCTTGGGCGGTTCTGACTGTGAGCTGTGTACTGTGTTTACAGGTGAAGCTTCATAGGATCCTTGTAGCTGAATCCTGTCAGGTTGATGTCGTTTCAACTCATGTGAGATGTCACCTTCTTGTGACACAGCTGTGGCCATCGTCTCCTGGGAGCATTGTAGCTCTTCACATCTTTGTGCCATCACTGCACCTGGCCTGTTATGCTCAGACATTTGTCAGCACAATAAATGTTTCCTCCTCCCTCATAGAGGGAAGGAGGAAGTATATTCTCAGAAGTTGAATTGACTGTTACTTGACTAGGTTAATTATACACTTTCCATTTGGCTTTCCCCATGCAATTTAAAGTGAGGTTATCAGAACAGGAGCTTGTCTTTGGGATTTTATTTCTCTCAAGTATTTCTACCTCCCTCAAATTAAGACACAAAATAGTTCATGTAGCCCAAAAGAGAGCATCAGGGAATTGTTTCCAGCTAGTCTTGTAGTTTTTGCTTTGGAAATGCTTCCTACTAGGTGTTGTATTCCTGTATAGCTTGTTCCTAAATGGGGGAATGACTCAAGTAAGTCAACCTGGCCAACCTTACAAGCCTTTTCCTCTCTCACTCAACATTGACTTTTACTTATGTGTGGCAACAGTAACTTTTGAAACTATTAAATGGTCTTAGTTGTGTAAAAAGATAGAGGAGATATTTTATAAAATCTAACTCTTTCACTTGATCTGCCTGATGTATTTCAGCACTCCTGTTCACAGCATTGAGATTTGGTATTTTCATAAGCTCCAGAGGAGCAGTACAAACATAACAAAATGTTCTGTTATACTGTTATCATTGGGACACAGTCCACACTGCTGTGGAATTTGTGTCTCAGGGCATTGCTTTTGCTTTGGTACAGTGCCTTCTGCATTTACTGCATTTCCAGAAGTTCACTGTGTTGCCTGATATTCTCAGCTTCAGAAACTGCAGAGGGAAACCTGGGTTTGTGCTCTTTGGGCAGTTCTTCTGTCTTTGCTATTTGTCAGAGCTTGAGGGTTATGGCTGTCATTTTGGCTATTGACTTGGGAAGCTTTTGGAGGCTTTTTAGATCTTACAGGCTGAAGCTGGGGAATTTTGGAACAGGTCCGTGGGCATGGAGTGAGAGAGTTCTTCTGGAGCAGTGGGCAGGTGTCAGGGCCAGACCAGGGGCAGCCATGCAGGTGTGTGCCTTGTGTTGATGTCCCCAGCTTGGAAACTTTACACAACATATGCCACTATCTGGAAGAGAATAAGGCCAGAGCAGGAGTTGTGGGAACAGAGAGGGAAAAAAATATGGATTCGCCTCTTCTTTTCAAACAAGTTTATTTTTCCACAACAGCTGTAGTGATTGCGCATATGATCTGGATGGTCAGGAGCAGGATTAGCACTCGATGATTTGCTCTTGCCATGTAACTTCAGCTGGTCTGGATTAAAGAACAGTTTCATGTATTGCAAGTACATATATGTATAATAGCTTAAAATTAGCTGCAGTAAGGCTGGCGTTAAGCTTCTGGATTTTTTTTGCCAGTATCTTTGGTGTGGGTATTCCCAGGAATGCTTTGGTTTTTGTGGGCTGAAAGTTTTGTGTGGGGCTGTAATGTGCTATCTGTAGTACTTCCTTCTATTAAATAACTATAATTACATTTTCAGTACAATCTGAATTGTCTGTCCAAGCCTATCTCCTGTGTGTCTTAAGGAGTACTTTGATAGTTTGGCTCCACCTCCATTTTTAGTTGCTGTGTGCCTAAACATCACTTTCCTTGTGTTTTCTGTTCACAATTGCTATGTGTTTTGTTCCTTGTATTCAAATAGCCATCTTCCTGAGCAAAGTTTAAAGTCTGAGTCATTGGCTGATTTCTCCATTTCATGGGTGTGTCAGCATTTTGTTTGTAATTTTCTTCAGATCCTCCTTATAAAAGGAGAGTCTTGAAGCTGCAGTCAGAATCCATAAAGATGAGACCATAATGGTTAATGTAACCCATTGGTCTGAGAATTGCAAATATTTCCTTGTATATGGTATTCTCAAATCCGCCAGGAGTGAGTGTGTGAAAGTGCCATGTGCACTGCATGCCTGCGAAGTATTTGTGTAAGAATGCAAATAACTTTAAACAGGCACACCAGCATTTGAGCTTTGATCTGTTAATGACTTCCTCATTCAATAAAGCGTGGAACGCCAAATCTCTGTGCTTGGCAAATTCAGACTGCTAATTTGTCAAAGCTGAATAAGAGGAAAACATGTATTTCATAATTCATTGCAAGAATGTAAGGAAAACAAGTCTTAGGAAAAGGAGCAGTAAGGTGCTGAATATCCCTTTTCTCTGTTGAAAAATAGAAAAGATATCAGATGAAAGATAGTAGGACTAATCCATGTGTCCATTATTTCCACTCTCTTTTGTGTCAAATTAGGTAATTCATCTGCTCAAATAAACACAGGGATGTTTTGCTTGGTGAAGAGTGGGTGGTGGTCCAGAACTGGAATAATAAGAAGTTCAAGTAAATAGGAAATTTACTGACCTATACATTTTAAATTGGTTAATCTAACAGAAATTAGTTAGAAGGTTTTTGATGGGCTTATTGTGCTTACAGAGATAGGTGTAAACATTCAGAACAGATTGAAAGTCTGATGCTGTCACCCAGAGATGCTTTAAAAAAAATAATTATTGAAACAAAGATAATTCTGAAAATACGAATTTTCTTTGGAGTTTAGCCTGACTGAGGTGAGAGATGTCCTTTAATTCTGAACTACTTGATCTCTTGAATGACTTTGTGTCCTAGCTACATATTCAGAAAGGAAAAAAAAATATAGAAACGTAATATAGAACAGTTCAAAACAGGGCCATGCAAACATGTACCCAAATCCTGATATGCAATGGGTGGAGAATGGTCTGAGAGCAGCCCTGCAAAGAGCGATTTTGGGGTGCTGGTGGATGAGAGGTTGGACATGACCTGTCAATGTGTGCTTGCAGTCCAGAAAGCCGATTGTGTCCTGGACTTCATCACAAATGGTGTGATCAGCAGGGTGAGGGAGGGGGTTCTGCCCCTCTGCTCCTCTCTGGTGAGATCTCATCTGCAGTGCTGCATCCAGCTCTGCGGCCACAAATGTAAGAAGGACATGGACCTATTAGAGTGGGTTCACAGGAGGCCATGAAGATGATCAGAGGGCTGGAGCACCTCTCCTGCTCAGGCTGAGAGAGCTAGGGTTGTTCAGGCCGGAGAAGAGAAGGCTCTGCGGAGATGGTATAGCACCTTCCAATATCTCGTGGGCGACCTATGAGAAAGCCAGAGAGGGACTTTTTACAAGGGCATGTAGGCATAGGACAAGGGGTAAAAGGCTTTAAACTGAAAGAGAGTAGCCTTAGATACTAGGAATAAATTCTTCAATGTGAAGATTGTGAGGCACCGCAGCAGGTTGCCTGGAGCAGCTGTGGATGCCCCATCCCTGGAAGTGTTAAAGGCCAGGCCGGGTGGGGCTCTGAGCAACTTCATCTAGTGGAAGGTGCTCTGGTCCATGGCAGGGATGTTGGAACTAGATGACATTTAAGGTCTCCTTTAACCTATTCTATGGTTTTATGAATGGCAGAGCAACTTGTATGTGGTTAGTGAAAGATGATGAACAATGCAAGTGCTTCTCAAATAAAGTGCTCTATTCCCTTAGACAGCAGTTCCCGTTACAATTGCACCATATGGTCTCAGCAAGCAGCAGATGTACAATCTAACATTTAGCAATGGAACTTTCTCATTTGAACGTTTGGGATAATACTGAAATAATGAATAATTAATTTTTGGCATTTGTAAGGCGGTTTCTTTTTGTTGCTATTTGTCCCCACTGCTTGCTGTGTCTATTTATTTCAGAAGGGTTTGTCACTTGAAGATTTTAGAACTCTTGTGCAGACATTTCCTTATATCTCTCCAATAACTCTGAAAGCATTATCCGTTTTAATGCTTGGATGGCTAGGTGGCTTCCCCAGGATCGCACAAGGCACCACAGGAATGCAGGGGACATCGCTTGTGTCTTGAAGACTGATGTTTCTGTCAGGACAGCCACAGCTGCAGGGTCGATGGGGAGCTGCCAAGGGCATGGCATCTGGTAAATGACAAAGTGCCACCTTGGAGGCAGTGCTCAAAGACATTGTCTTCTCACTCTCTTTACCTCTCTTGAATGCTTTATATTTCATTAATAAAGGCAATTCCAGGAACTGGATGTTAAATCTAGGATTCTCCAGTGATAAAAGCATCTTCCTTTCTAATACCATGGAAGGTAGGTATGAAATTATGTCAGACCAGGGTGCAAGATAATTAAACCAGGGGAAAATGCCGAGTTTCCACTGCAAGTTTTGATAGATCAGCTCATGCTTAGAGTAGTCTGAAGAATATAATCTGAACTAAAAGTTGACTAAAATCAGCACTTTGGGAGGTGGAAGGGGATTGACTGGCTGTAATAGGATATGTTTTTAAAAGTGTCAGTTAAAACTGTTTCAGTCTTGTCATGTTCTCTAAGAGGGATCTTGTATTGTTCCTTGTGAGTGGTATGTTAACCTTTATAGCCTCCTGAGGAATGTATTGATTAACTTCCTTTTTTCAGTTCAGCCTTACAGTTCTATGGAAAAATCCCCAATATGAGTATAATGTGTAGAAATGTGTATATTTCCTTCAGTGGAAAACTGATGATCTTGTAACCTTCTTGCATTGCCCTTTGCTAGAGAGACATCTAGTCTTATGAGACTTTGATTCTTAAGTTCTTGAAAATAGCAGCAAAGCTGTAAGAAAAGAAAAACGCTTCTCTTTTATTGACCCTTTTTTTAACTGTAGAAGCTTTTTTAGCAGTTTTGTCAGGTGTGAAACTTGATCTATTCCCTACGAAGTGTTATTGTCTCTCTCTACATTATATTTACAGTTCATTAGAAGTTTATGACATGTTTTTTCTTTTTTTTTTCTTTGATTCTGCTTAAGCCAATCAATGATTGTCAGATCTTTTCTTGGTAGTAATTTTGCAGGATGTAGATGTTTGATCTCTATCCCTTATCTAACTGTGGATGAGTCAAGGCTAAGCACTCATTTCTTTGTTATGCATGAAGCTATAAAGAGTAAATGGGGACAAATGGCAGGTGTTTTGTACACAGACAAATTTGTGATAAATTAATTTGTTGCCTCTTGGATTATTTTGCCTTATTGGGCCACTGTGTTATTCAAGGTGGCTTCTGAGGGTAAAATACAAGAAAAAAATCCTTTCTTTGTTCAGTGATATTTCTTGATGATCTGGATGAGTGATCAAAATGTGTAAGACTGAGTTAGTTGCATTAATGTTCTGTAATTTCCTCTGATATGGACTGTAGTTCAAGTGATGAAGCCTGGGTATTATTTTCAGTAGTAAGATAGTCTAAAAGTCGTAAGTCCAAACTTTCTGAAGTCTCTCAAGGAGTTAAAAGCGCAAGAAATTTACGGATAATGTGCTTCTGCTCTAAGTCTAAGCTGACTATCTATTAGATGCAAACATGAAATCCTGGCCCTGCAGAGGTTTAACTCTGACCATTACTAGAAAAGAATGCAGTTTGATGAAGGTCAGTTTTGTTAAAAATGAAGTTGTTGTGAGGATCAGGTTTTTGCTCTGTCATTAACTTTCCTGTCTACTTAAGGCACATGTTGTGATTCTTGGGGTTTTCCTGGGCAGGGCCGGGAGCTGGACCCATGATCCTTGTGAATTCTTTCCAACTCAGGATGTTCTCTGAGTCTATGACAGGCATCTGTTGACTTTTGCTGTGCTCTACGCTTTTGCAGGACAGCCAGATAGCTGTGGCTCTGAAACACAACTCTTTTTTTTCCATGTCTTTTCGTCTAAGTCCCTTTATTTGATGAAAAAGGTAAGCTCCAAGGCTTCAGATCTGAAGGTTTTCAGCTCTCTTACAAGTATGAAATCACTTCTCTTTGCAGCCGTTTATTTAAGAAATCGTGTCTCATCTTTTCAGCTGGAGTGACCAGCTTTCATATACATAAGTACTTCACTTTACTTATTAGCTCAATATACTTTCCAAAACTCAAAACATTTTCTCTGCCAGTATCTCTTTTTCATTTGGATATAGCAGGCCTCAGATCCTCTGTGTTCCTGACTCCAGATCTCTAGTTGCTGTCCTCAAGGCTCCACTGGTGCTTTCTGCCAGAGTCTCCAGGAAGAGCTCTTCTTCCTGGCTGTTGTGCACGTTTTTTTACATCTTGTTCTGTCCAGTGTGGTCCGAGGGTTGCTGCGTGAACTGTCACCTGTTTGATTTTTTTGAAGGCTTGTTGTTGCTCAGGGCCCCATGTGAAATTGTTCTTCTTCTGTGTCACCTGATAAAGAGAGATGGCAATCAGACAGTCATTTGGAATGTGCATTCTCCAGAAACTTACAATGCCTAAGAAAGCTTCTGTGTGTTTCTTACTAATTGGTGGATATTGGTGTAATTTTGTTGATCACACCCATTGGGATCTGACCAACTCTGTTTTGCCATTTTATTCCTAAAACCTCGATGTCCTGTGCAAGTCCCTTGGCCTTACTTTGTTTTATGGCAAAACCAGCTTTCAGAAGGATTTGAAGTATTTTTCCTGTTTCTCAAGAGCTTCTTCTGCTGAATTACCCTACTTGATGGTGTCATCAATGTACTGCAGGTGTTCTGGAGCTGCTCCTTGTTCCAGTGCAGTCTGAATTGGTCCATGGCAGATGGAAGGGCTGTGTGTCCATCCCAGGGGTGGGTTATTCCAGGTATACTGGGCACTCCTCCAAGTGCAAGTGAGCTCTTTTGCCAAAGGGGTTGACAAAACCACATTAGTGGTGTCAGTTTTGGCACACTGGGCTGCCTGCGACTCCAGTTCGTGTTGGAAATTCAAGCATGTCTGGTATAGCAGCAGGTTGATTTCATTCATGTCGCAATAATCTACTGTTAATCTCCATTCTCCGTTAGACTTTTACACTTTTACGCAGCCATATGGGGCTGTTAAAGGGTGAGCAGGTCCTGCTAATGACTCTTTGGTGGTCCAATTGGTGACTCAGTTTATGGATGCAAGCATGGAGTCTTGGTTGGTGTGACATTGCTGCTGATGCAGGTGCAGTGATCAG
This sequence comes from Oreocharis arfaki, assembly GCA_013398015.1. NCBI lineage: Eukaryota > Metazoa > Chordata > Aves > Passeriformes > Paramythiidae > Oreocharis > Oreocharis arfaki. The sequence goes on from VZRR01013719.1 coordinate 318,337, forward strand.
TACCTGTGGACCTTCAACCTTCAGTAATCCCGTGAGAGGAAGGTCCTCGAATGATCAGGCAAGATAGACAGCTGTTTAATTTCCTCTGTGTCCGAGGCAGCTGTACAGGAAGCCCACTGCATAGTTCAATGCTATTAGGGTATAAACTGCATACTGGTATCTACTGGAGCCTCGTACTCCTGTGTTTCTGATGTTCCAAGCCACTGGATCCACACAGTCCAATAAATCCAGTTGTCCCTCTTATCCTTTTGGCTGGAGGCAGGACCACTCTAATACTCATCATAGCATCCTTCACTTATATCTTGCAGAAATGAGTTAGAAGTTCTTTCCATAGGATCAGGGATAAAGTCAGCTTTACCTCTCTGCCTGGCAAACTGCCTGTTGTAGACTGGAGGAGCAGCAGCTTTCCTGAAGGAACCCTCATTTGTGATTGTTTTTCCCTGCAGTTCATGTGTCTGTGTCTAGGGTTGAGGTAGGTTTTCCATCCCACTTACTCATGTCTTCTTCATGATCTCACAGGTAAAACCGAAGGGTACCATGTGGTTATAACTTATGTATCCTCTCTCTTGAGCAAAAGTTGGATGGGTTTTCCTTACCCACAGTGGAAAGTCTCAGCTGTTACAGTGACAGGTTCCCACATCCCTGCATTAATTTTTAGTAATAATTAAATTGGCTAGAAGTTGGTCAAAGACATGATTATAGTACCTGTGACCTTGCCTGCAACCTCCTGCCCCCCCGACCCTGAGCCTTGCCGGAGCTGTGTACGTATGGTGGGGTAGAGAAATGTTTCTTTTTTTCTTCCAAGTCACTTTTTTTTTTGCTACCTGCAGGTAGCAATGGTGCAGGTGTGTTAGGTACCTCTTCATCAAGTCTGTGTTTTTCTGAAGCCAGCAGATAACTCATAGTTCTTGCAGGAGCAATCACCCTGGCAGCATGTTCCTGGAGAAGCTGAGGATGTCTGGCCCATCTCACGGAAGGCACAGGGAAGGGAGCACCATGAAAGGGGCAGAGTGGCCTCAAGGGGCTGAGGCCTCTTTGTCTGGGCTAGGCCTCTCTTGGAGAGACTCGAGCTTGGCTGGGGTGTCCCAGGCAGCTGATCGTGTGGAGAGGACTTCAGACTGGCTCTGTCTTGTTGCCCTTGTCCATCAGCCTATCCTTGTTTCCTCTGCAGCAGCTGAGACCCACCTGTGCCTCCTGGGGTTGGGCAAAGGGCTGGGGAGGAGCTTTGGTGCCTGCCCAAGCTTTTCCTCCACGTGAGCTCTCAGCCCTTGGCCTGCATGTTGTTGGCCCAAGGCTGTGGCAGGTCCTGGCTCGCAGCCGCCTGGCACCATCCCACCTGGCTGAGCCCCATCGCTCAGCGCTCTGGAGTGTCTCCTGGCTTTTCTGCAAGGGCAGAGATGAGCCAAAGCCCACTGAGCTGCTCCAGCAGGCCATCTGCCAGGACCTCCAGATGACAGCCAGCTGGGCACAGGAGGACTGGCTCTCTGTGCCCGGGCCTTGCTGCTCCAGGTCCTGGGGAGGCACGTCCTGCGTGAGCGTGGCCCAGGCAGGATGGCTGAGAAGGCCGAGGCTGCCGGTGGGGAGAGTGACCATGGAGAGAGCTGTCCATCTTACCTGACTGGTGCATGTCGTCCCTGTCTGTTTTACCTGACTTTTGTTGTGAAGAACTCAAAAGAGTTCTGAGTCAAGGATGAGATAGAGCACAAAAGCAGTCAGCTAGAGTCTGGACATAAGATTAGCCTGCCCCATTGCTCTAAATCAGAGATAAGTCTAGGAGAGAAATTGAGCCTGACCATAGGGATCTGAGAGAAAATATGTATTTACTATTTTAGCAGTATGAAGAACTGTGTGGTTTTGTTTATGCTGTGTACATAATAAAGGGAAAGTAACTCATAGGGCTGCTGTTGGACTCCTGAAGCTACACATATTTTTCAGCTTGCCATGTCTTCTGGAATAGTGTGTGATAGGATCCAAAACAGAGACTGAAATAGAATGCATCATAATATTTTACAGTGTCCTTTGGCTCACAGCCAAAAGATGTTGTAACCCTTGACATAATTCTTGGAGTAGTAATGAGCTTAAGAGGTAACAGGGGGTGCCCTTCTTGATAGGAATTTAGGACTAGAGCAAAGGTGTTAATTTTATTGATGTCATTAAGGGAAAAGTCATATAGTACTAGTGTAATTTTCCATTCTAGATGGAAATTAAAGAACTCCATCCACTTGGCAGCTGGGTTGAAGACAGAAGGAGAGAGGCACAGATATGATATATCATCTTTCAAAAACATGAATAAAAATTTCAAATTTCATATGTGTAAAACAACTACGATAATTTTTAAAAATTGATATGATAATTGGGCATTAAATAAGAAGCAATGTAGACAAACCCTTCGGAAGTATGTCTGATGGGACACTTTTGGAATTCCTCAGGGATGGTGATTTGCACAGTAGGTTTTGTAGGGAATGGCAAGTCAGCAAGGGGAAGACACAGAGGATAGTGATATTCCGCTGCCTTGGGGTACTCAGTGAATGTGTATAGGAAAATTAAGATGAAGAAGTGTGCTCACCAAGAGAGATCTGTATTTTGTTAAGCCTTTTGCTTGGCTGTGGAAGACTTAAGAAATCCTCATTTGAATTATAAATGATGAGTGAAAAACTTAATGTTAGCATGAAAGAAGAGGTTGTGGCTTACTAAAAAAGTTGTGGAATACCTGTAGTATATCTAAAGTCAAGGCAGAGAAGGAACACACATTTCTACTGACTACCATCAGAGGTCTATGTAATGGGTAATACCTATTTTTAAGACTAACTTAGAACCCTACTAGAAAACCTTATACTATCACAAAATAACTAGTTTCTATACTACCCTTTAAATTTCATCTTTCACCTTTGCATGTTAAGGTTCAGATCTGTTTTGTATTTGAATTGGAAGCTTATTGAAGTATTGACCATATTTTCTTAAATGTGGGTGTGATTAAATAAGTAGGGTGACTGAGACAGGACCTACAAGCATTGATCTAGTCAAAATAATACATGGCTTCTGAAATAAGAAGCTCCTTTTTTTTTAATGCTGGATACTTTTGTCACCAATTGAAGAAGAAAAACTATCTTGAACCTTCTTGTAGCAGCATTTTCTTTTTAAGAAAAGACTTCGTTTCTATTCAGTGTTTTCCTCTACTAAGTTGCACTGTCTGGTTGCTGTCAGATCCTGAAAGATTATTGCCTCATTTCTTAGACATCTCCTGCATGTGGTACTTGCCTTTGTGACATATGTTCTTGACAGAAGAAAATGAGGGAGATTTGCTGTTGTCGTTGTCTGTCATCACTGAACATAAAGCCATTGAATGTAACACTCTGGGAAATTATCTCAAGAAGTTCATGCAGCTTTTTGCTATTGACTGTGTAAGCAGTAGTCAGATACAGTACATTTTTAGAAGTCCTCATTGTCCCTCTGCACAGAATTGTGATTTTTCAGAAGATCTCAGCAAGACTGACTAATTATGACTGCTGTGCATCAGATGTTTTTGAGTGTCTCATCCAAGCTGGCGGATGGCTCAGTGTTGTCACTAGTTCAATTTCTTGGTAACACTTTTAAAGTTCTAGAAGTTTCATGCAAAATATATCCTGCTCTGCTGAAGCAGAAGGTTGGTTTGATGGCTCTGAATCTGGCAGTTTGCTGTCCAGGAACAGAGCTCTCCTTCATGACTTCTGATTATATCCCCCCTGTGGACTTGAACTCCGTCTTTCTGGGTCATTTTGTTAGCACTGTTTTTACAGTGTACAGAGGGAGTCTGCAAGCAGGATGCTTGCTTAAATGTGACATTTACAAGTGCAAAGTAACTGCTTGTTGTCTAACGAGAGCTACTGGATTAAGTATTTATATACTCACAATCCTGGTGAGACTTCTAGACAGTGTGTGCTTGCTCCTGATTCATGCTATCTGTATTTTGGATATCTGTGTGTATCCCCACAAGAATAACAATTAGGTGTACTCTACTAGGGTTCAGAACGTGGTTTAAGTTTTCAAAATAAGATTGCATAATCTGACTACCGCTGGTGGAATTCAGATGATGTTGCTCTTTTGAATTTTGGTTGCAGTTCCCATCTTCTCACAGAACATTCCCTGTTTATGTGTTTAACAAGTAGCAGTCTTTTGGTTAGATTATTTTGTCTTCTTGTTTTCTAAAGAAGACTAATCAAGGAACAAATTCCATTTGGAAAATAAATTCATGAAAATACAAGGAGAGCATACAAGGAGAGCAAATATGCAAAGAGATTCACTGTCGCTCATTTTGTGTAGAAACGAGTTCTTATTCATAGAAGTTGGTAATATCAGTGGATTAAAAGACCCTGTTCTGGCCCTTATTTACCTGTTGGTTCCAGTTTGAAAGCTTCCTTTTACAACAAATAAAAAGATCAAGGCAGACATGAGGATTAGAATATATGGTGATCAGTAGATGTTTCTGTAATCAGATGTAAATGGGCTGTGTTTGGGAACACATTCACACGTTGTGCTGCAGTATAGGAGGGCCTGGTTCAGCAGCTGTGTTAACCAATTCTATGCAGAAGATATTTTCCCTCCTGGTGTGCAGAATCTGAATTGTGGTGCAGGCTAATTTTTATTTTTATGTTGCTCCTTCAGGGAGTTTTCCAGCACCACCTATCTCAAAATCAGTTCTGAGGTACCTTTGAGGTTCGTCTCGAATTTACATTTGTTATTAGTATGCAAGGTCTCTTGCTTTATAGAGTTATTTTGGCAGGCTTTGTGCAGCTGACAGCTTTTAGGTGCCTTTCAACACTTCTTTGCAGCTCTGGCAGTTGGGCAGAATCACAGAATGGTTTGGTTTGGAAGGGACCTTTAAGTATCACCTTGTTCCAACCCTACTGCCGTGGGCAGGAATATTTTCCACTAAACTAGGTTGCTCAAAGCCCAACCCATCCTGGCCTTGAAGCTTCCAGGGATGGCATTCATAGCTTTTTTGAGCAATTTGTTCTAGTGTCTCACCACTCTCATGATAAAAAATTTTTTCTTTTATGTTCAATCTAAACCTACATTCTTTCACTTCACAGCTGTTCTTGGGTGTCATCCACAGACCTGTGGAGGGTGCACTTGCCTTCACTGTCTTTGTTAGTGATGAAGATATTCAGTAACAGTGGTGCCAGTACAGACCTTGAGGGACATGACTGGTTAGTGGTGTCCACGTGGACACTGAGTTACTGACTGTCATGAATCATTTGTTGGCTTCACTTTCAGGTGCAATAAAGCTTTCTGAATGATATTTTTCACTTTGAAGGAGATACATCTAAGCAGAAGCAGCTACAATTATTGGCTATGTCAAAACAAGTCTTTAGAATGGGAAAGGCCAGTGATATCTTTGTGATACAAGCTGCAATAGGAATATTTACTGAATATGCTCTGATATTTGTCGGCAACTTCGAGTGTGGCAGCTCTATTGCTATTTAATATTGTAGAGTTTAGATGTGGTGGAGTAAGTCATGACTAGAAGGAGTCATGAGCTCAAACTTGAAGCTGTCCAAAACTTTTAGCTGTGAGCTTGTAATTAAGGCAGTTGTAAGTGCTGATGTAGGTAACTGAGATTGCAAAGCTTAATTTTCTGAATTTTCCCTCCTGGTTACTGATATCTCTCCCCTGCAACTTCTTTCAGACTCACCCAGTGCTGCTACAGCAAAAAAAATATGCTTGTGTAAAATGAAATATGTGAAAACTGCTCATCTCACTTATCTTAAAAGAACATAACTAAATCAGCAAAATTTCGGATCTGTGTACAATCAGAGGTCGGGGGTATACAAATGTTGGTATCTCCTAAGTATACATGCAGAAATGAACTAATATGTCCCAACCTGGTATCGTTAGCCTTTAAATAATTACTATGCGAACTATTTACTTATTGAAGTAATTGGGAAATACCCATACTTGTTTTTTGACACCTCTGTAATACATTCAAGACTGGAGACCTGCTGTACTTAGCCGTCTTTTAATCCGAGTTTTGTGTTCACACACAAGTGTGTGAAATCTGCACTTATGTCTCTGATTTTTGGAACTGAGAACCATATGGTATCTTGGTTTTGCATTTCTTAGATCTTCTTAATTGTGCCTGCATAGCAATTAGGCTTGTGCATAAATTTTAGAAAATAATGCATTCATTTGTTCTCAGTGTATAAAATGCACTGAGAACTCATTTCAGCTTTTAAAATAACCCTGAAAAGCGTTCAGAACAGGACAATTTGGGTTACAGTTACTACGTAGTTAATTTGACCCTTTAATGTTTGCTTAATTTTTTTTTTTTTCTTTTATTATGAAATGGCAAGACACAGGATGTCCAGTTCATCCAGTGAAGGGGGCTAAATTATGTCTTTGTGCACTGATCCAACAAAGCACTCGGCATTGTGCCTGGGTCCCATTTGAAATCAATGGGATCACTCATGTTTTGAAAGAAGTGTGTGCTTTTAAGTGTTTTACTGAATAGGGGTGAGATTATTCTCAAAGTCAAGCATGTGCTTAAGTGCTTGGCAGAATTGAATTAGTTAACATCTATGAGTTAGCACAAGAAAAACTGAACCTTGTAGCATGCTTGTTCAGAAGATCCTTTTTCTAAGTTCCGATTGAGTTTGACTGGCTCCGAGAGGGTGTAGTAATGCAGTAAGTCAGTAAACTCATCTGTGATGTATCTTTCAATGGAATTAAAATATGAATTGAGAGGACTTTAAGACACTTCCTCATTCAGGCATGGTTTTATCACTGAACTTCTCAGTTCAAGAGAAGTCTCTTACTAACTTTTGAAATATATTTTGCATTTCTAGCATCCTTTTTCTTTAACTCTCTTTTCTAGGCACTTATCTTCTCTCTAGGTTGAGAGGTGTGTTGAATTTCTTCCTTGAGTTTCTGAGTAGTTGTGTATTTTTATAGGCATGTCTCCTGTTGGGATGCTACCTTGAGGCAGGTCTCCAAATTGCTCTCCCTGAATTGACGTTAGAGATTATTTCTACCATCATTTATCCATTGCTGTTGGCATCCTTGCTCACCAAATTTCTCTTTCTATTTGTTTGTTGATTATTTGTATATGCTAAAATTGCTGGAGGCAAAAAATCGACTACAGATTTGTGTTGCTTAGAAGTGAGGGAATATGTTCTAAAAAAAGAGCAATTTTTCTTCCTACTAAACTTCTAGGCGTGATGTAGTTGTCTCTGCTTTCTGTCATCCCAACCAGGAGGCAGAAGATAAGTGGATTACACCCTGCTAAGAAGTTAATTATTCGACTGGACTTCCAGGACAGGCATAAAAGCACCTGCTTTTGTAAAAATGCTGTCACTGATGTCCTCGGTGTTTCAGGAAATCAGACCAGCTTTGAGAGTTATATTTGGTGATAAAGGGGAGCAAAAGATACTAACTTGGACATAATGATGGGTTTTGATTCAAGTCCTTAGAAGCTGTACAGCTTGGTTTTGGTTAACAGTGACAAAGCACACCAGAGACATCCAGGAATATACAGTAAGAAAACTCTTTCTTATGTCTAAGGACTCTGAAATCTAAATCTGGAGTTCAAATACCTATTGGGTTAGAATATTCCTGATGATGTAATTCTAATGAGAGGGATAGGTTCTTATGGGTTCCTTGGTCACAGAGCAGGTCACTGCTAAGTAGAGGAAACACAGCTGATGGTTTCAAACACCTTTACTCTTCCACTTAACACGTGGATATTTATGCAGTACTTGGGATAAATGGAAGCCTTGATGTACCATCTTTTTGTAGACCTTGCTGTGTTGGACTTTGGGTTGAATATTAACATTAATGGAAGTTTTTGTCGAGTTGTGACTACAAGCTGTGAAGTTAAAGATAATTGGGTTCCTGAATCCAGAGAAACAAATTAAATAAGTTGTTCATTTTTTCTGGAATTCTTAGCAACTTCCATGTTGTTTTTCTTCTGTTTAGGCAGCTCTGAGTTTTCAAGTTGGTTTCTTTTACTTCTTTCTGTGCTTGCTTTGTGGGCATCAGTTTTATGCTTAGACTTTGTTAAACTTCAGTTTTCAAAACAAAATGCAGGTCTTTACTGTGTGTGTTTAAACTTGTATACGTGGTTCCAGGGATTACTGCTGTGGCACTTGGTTATCTTAAAGTGTGCTATACTCAATGCTACAGAAATGTGAGCTACTTTGTTTTAATGTTTGATTAACAACTTGTAATTAGAATTTGAGTCTATGAATCTATGGAGTTGTCTTGAGTGTTCTTCTCTTTCATTGTTTTTATTAGCAGGAAGATAGGTGGAATTGAGTGTGATAAATTTATTCTAGAAATATAATTTCAATATAACAAAAGGGGTCTTGCCTAAGTCTTTGCTAAGGTTCGTGGAAGTCTTAGGTAGAACATGATAAGTTTCATGATTTATTTCTAGATGTAGTATGTTTGATTCTTAAAAATGTATTCTTATTATAAGTAGTGTCCAGTGCAGTACATTAACATATAAAGAAATGAAAGCACTTAGTTTGCAATTAAAGTAATGAAATTACACAATATTGAGGACGTTATTTATAAGTGTATTTAATATTCATCCCCATGAGGCACACATCTTATGTGTGGTTAAAACTACAGGGAACAGGAACCCTGTGGTTCCCTTTTATTAGAGTTAGTAACCTGTGGGTAGCTTGCCTGGAAGGTTTCAGTCAATATGAATCCTCAGTCTGAGTATTACCAGTTCATTTTGCATCACCAGATTTCTTTCAAGGCATGAAGGAAATCCTTGGAATTGTTCTCTTCTTGTTGAGCTTAGAGGAATTTGGAAAAGAGCGTTGCTGTTACATTATTTTGTGGTAGTACCTTCAACAGCACCAACAGTGATACACTACAATTACCTTTTTATTAATCGAAGACCAATCTGAAAATTAAACTGTCTAGTGTTAGGCGAAGTTTTCACAGTTTACTTTCATGAATACTATTAGCCAAAGATATGTTGTATTTTAAAAATCCTTTTACTCAAAAGTATGTACGTCTTTCAAGACATGAGTTGTCCGATTGGCTTCAGTGGGACATAAGCACAGGGGATCCCTTGAAAGACTTTTTAGTGCCCTGCTTTTCTGACCGTGAGGATGTGAGGTAAACCATAGGCCTGTCTGTCTCAGTGCTCTATTTTTAACACAGCTCTAAGCAGACACGTAGTGACAAGCTGGAATGGAACACAGGTGTATGGCTCTTCAGATCTGCATGATTAATTTCCTAGGGTTTTACTAATTTTCATTTTAATCTGTTAGGGGATTCTGTACTTGGTCAGCATTTAAAAAAAAAAAACAAACCGACACAGAAAACCCTGCTTCCATCTACCTAAATTATGAGTCTGCATGCTTGGAGTGATTGGATCATGCACGTCCAAGTGTTGCTTTTGCAAGAGTTAACTAAGAATCACAGATTGAGTGATTGAGGCTTATAAGGATGAAAGGCCAAATGGTTTAAATCAGCATGATTCACTTCATTGGAGCCTGTTGAATTTACAGCAGATGAGGATTTGGTCCTTTTTAATGCTGTTAAGGTCACACATTGAATGAGTGACGGAGGTAATAAATGACCTCAGCCCTTGTTGTCACTGTGGGTGCCATATACACAGCAGAGGCAGGTGGCACTTGAGACTGAAAAGGAACCAGACTGGGAAACGTGCAGGAAGCTTTATCATAATAGGTAAATTGGAACTATGATTCAGGAAGGTAAGAGGAATAGAGTGAGAGCACTGAACAAAGACTTGTAGCTCTGCTGGGCCTGCACAGTGCTGAGACAATTATGAGGTGGTTTGCTTGAAGTGAGCAAGAGACGCAGATTTTAGAGGGAGCCTGTTAAAGCTGATCTTGAATGGACTACTGACTGTGCAAATCAAATAGATTATGCTTTAGAGCATAATTTTATCATGTCTTGTGAACCAGCAGAGTATTTTCAGGAAGCTGTTTGTTTGTTTCAGTGTGTGGTTGTGTTTTTTTTGTTTGTTTGTTGTTTTTTTTTTGGGGGGGGCGGGAGATGGCGCTGATAGAGATGCTTTGAATGCCTGTGGGAGTTGTAGCCAATATTGGTGCTTTGCTTCACTCTACCAACAAATTTATACACTGAACAGCACAGAGCTAGGTCTGTGTTATTCCTGGTATTTTCCTCGTGAGAATACCAACTGCCTTGTGCAGCAGTGATCTGTTCCATTCAAATTCCAGAGCAAATGGCTGGCAAGAAGTCTCTTCCTCTTTTTATGTCCTGGGCTGAGGCAAATGCTAAGTCTGCTGTTTTTCAATGTGCACGAGTCAGTGCTCTAGTAGGCATCTTACACCTATTTTTCGTGCATGAAAGAAAAAAATATCCTTGATTCTTTGTAGGTTGCATTTCCCTTGTAGTTAAAATAAAGTGCAGCCAGAAGTCAAATTGCTGTCTATATATAAACACATCCTGTATTTATGACTAAATACTAGTGTTTAGTGTGAAGTCCAAATATAATTATTTTCCTTAAAATGTTATTAGAACATGGTTTTCTGCTATCTCTCTAAGCATAGTATAAACACAACTGTGGGCATCAAGAATAGGGGTGAGAGGAGAGAAAAATGAGAGGGAAGAAGGATGGCATTTGATCTTGTTGAATCCTTCCCAGTCCCCAGACTGCTATCTCTGTGTCCACTCAAGATGTCTCAAAATTAGTCCATTTTTCTTTGTCCCTTTATGGTATAATTTCCATGTGTACTCAGGGACCTGTGTAAGTCCACTTCACTTATTGAAAGTGGATAATTCATTGCATGCAAGCGTATTTGGGGAAGATAATTGGGAGAATTGATGCCATGACATTTGAATCACAAAGCAAGCGTATACTCTTTTATGCTTGCATTTCCAGGTTATTACTTATACTTGTAACTGTTTCTAATTAAACTGTTAAATATTGTGAATACCAGATGCTGTGAGAAATGCATTTTACACTTCTCCAGAATCCAGATAAGCAACAGAGGTGAGATATGGTTTATTCTTTGTTAAAAAAGCAACACAACGCAGCAAAACCCAGTCGCATGAATGTGACTGCTGCTTCCCTGTGGTACGGTCCTTATCCCATTTCTGACCTTTCTTATGTCTGGTTGTTGCATGGGTGAAAGTTAATTGTTTGTCTTCTTCACACAATCAACTTTTTGCTGGTAGATTATCCCAGTTCTTACTGAAGACTAACTGGCTGCTGAGTGTATGCAAAGACTAACAATAAGATTGGTTCACTTCTGTTATTTTGTATATTATACTAAAGTGCTTTGAGATAACTTTTGGTGTGATACAGAGACATTTGAAGTAGAGGATGGTTTAAATGTGAGAGAACTGTCGGCCTCTAGGTTTCTGAAGATCAGTTACCCTGGTTCTCCCTTAGGAAAGCCGCAGTTCACCTGGTACGAGTGGGATAGATTTACATACCCAGTGATAATGAATGATAGAATGAGTTGTGAGTAACTTGTCTTAGGCTAATGTTTGCCTTCTGGCTAATTTAAAGTCAAAAGAGGATATATAGATAACTTACCTACAGTTGTCATCTTTGAATGGTTGTTATGCTTCTAATTTAATCACAACACTGGGAATAGCAGTTATGGATATATGAAATCACTGCCTTCAACTGGTGCAAGACCAGTCATAATGGGAGATGGGCTTTTGATGTATGTGCGTGGCTTCAGACTTCTTTATTGCAAGTTTATCTGCTTGTTTCCTCTCATTTCCTGAAAGCACAGGAGTATTTGAAAATAAAGATAGTCCTGGGCCGCAGAATGCAGGAAACTGAAAGAAATCTCGTCTCTTGCCTTACGGTAACTCAGTTTTTTGGTTCTGTGTTCTTTTTTTCCCCAGATATATAAAAGGTGTTCCTATACATATAAAAGCTTGTTTTGCCCAATTAGTTTTCAGTACAGAGGGGGAAAAGAGTGTGGAGTTGTACATGTATAGACATATATAACTTCTAAATGTCTAGCGCCCTGTGTTAAGTATTCTTCTGTTGTTTATTAAAACTGTTCAGAAAAACTAGCCTTCAGGTAGATGTGGACGTGGTAGGAGCTTATAAATTTTCACCGTGAGAATTATGACTGTGGCTGCTGTTCCACAGAATACACTCTGGAGCTCTGTACCATGCTGCAAGGGTTACGTGCGCAAGGAAGGAAAAGGCAAGAGTGTTATTCACAAAAGCAAATGGAGCTGTTATGTATTAGGAGTTGCAGTCATCTCGTTTGCAGAACCAGATTGTTTCAGGATCACAATCCCACCTTTCCTAGCTAGTGCCTTCTGTTGTTCAGGCATTTGGCTTTGCTGGTGTTTTCAATAAGATCCTATTAATTCGGTTACATTGTCCTTGGTAACAGCTAAAACCCTGAGTATTTATCTGGTGTTTATTTGTTTGCTTTTAAGTGTAAACTGATTTTTAATGGCTTTTCTTTTGCTCTTATGTTGTCCTCATGTACAGGATTGATCACACATAGTGACCTCTGGGACCTGTGCAGGTAAAACCAAGTCACAAACGTATTAGAGAGATAAATAGTATTGGAATGGAATTAGAACTACATTGAAGGCAGTACTGCCTAAATGCTGAGGACAATACAGTGCTGGAATCCAAATGATGGAAGCTTAACAATTTGTGTGGGAGCCACAGGCTATGATGTGACCTGGTGGACTAAAGGATTGCTTCTTATAAGTGCATCAGCTGCATCAGGACTTCTGTTGGCTCACCGACAGTTAAAAATATTTATTTTCATGTAGTTTTGTGGGTTTGTAGTATCCTGGGCCAAATTTAATTTCTGTGTAAGGCTGGAGCCAGCTGGTCTGTAGAGACTCTATCTCTAGAGTAGTCCTTGCCTCCTGCTGCATGGTAGTGCTCATGGGAGGGATGGAGGCAGGATATTTGCAGTGTAAGATGCACGTCTTAGTCCTGTGTGTGTTGCTTTATTATACAGTTCCTTATTCAAAGCAATAAAGAAAATGAATCATCGTCCTTAAACTAGGAGTGGAGCCTAAAAATCATCCAGATGCTTATTGATATTGTACTCTGATTTAAGGTTTGAGGCCTCTCAGCTATGTGTCATGTCATCTCCCAGTTTAAACTTTGATAGCTAATTCAGTTTTGCTTTTTGTGTTGAAGATGTTGTTTGATATTTCTAGGAAGTGCATCTTTAAGGAGAACCTCTTTAGGAAAGCTTTGTTTAAAAACTGTTGAGAGGTAGTAGCAGGTTAGTTTATTTATAGAGGGAGTGATTGCACTTCCCTACACACTCCAGTGTTGAATAAACATGTATTGTGTTTTGGTGTGTACATGTAATTATAATAATGGTAAAATTCACAAATAATTTCGATTCCTAAATTTTGCCTCAGAAGCAATGAGAAATGTAAAGGCACTGACTGTTGCTTTTTCATATTTGCAGTTATTGAGAAAGTAGGTCCATGGCTCCATCTACTGGGGTTCAAAACCAGAAGCACCGGGAATTGCTGTTACTGAATGCCCTGAGTGCTGGCACACTTACTAGAGTAGCTGCTTGGCAGAAGCTGAAATAAAAAGTACTGTGTTTTATTTTTCAGCTGATGAATTGATGGAGTAGATTTCTCTGCAGGTATTGGTGTAATATTTTGACGATTTTGCCTCTTTTGCACTTGTGGGTTTTTTCCTGCCGTTACATGCACTGTCTGAAAGTTGAGCAATTTGTCGCTTTTGTCAAGATACAATAATTTATACAATACAGAGCTGCTTGTATAATTTTTTTACTCTGTGTTTTTTATACTCAAACAACTTCTGTAGGCAGGATAAAGGCCTAATATCACCATGTTAGCTGGATTGTTCCTCCAAAGATCTCCTGTGGGGAAGGAGTAAAGCCAAAGTATAAAAAACTTGACTTCTTGGTTTTCTCTGGTAATTAAATATGCGACATTAAGATATTTTTATCTGCGTTTTGTAACATTTTGGTGCGGACCACCGGGAAAGGAAGCTATTTCCATCTGATTAATGTTTAAAATTGCTATTAAGAGGGAAATATTTTCCTCACACTTTGTTTCTCACTTCCATTGGTCTGAGCACAGGAGCTCAGAAACTGTGTGCTGTAGCCAAACTCTTGAGGAGGAGAAGATTCTAAAATAATCCTCTATTACTCTGGCTGCAATTGTTTTCAAAGTAGCTTACTCATTTTCCTTCATTATATTGAACTGTGTCTCGTGTGATGCCAGCTGCAAAAATGTGCATCAAAAATACATTCCATAAAAGGCAAAATTTAATGTCTGTCTTGTGCAGCACTGTGTGAACACTTCAGTTTCAGCAGTAACTGGATTTTAGAATTTGAAAGTATTACAAAGTAATGGTTGTGTATTTGATCAAGATTCACACCTCCATACAGAATAGTGGGACTCTTTTCTTGAGTATTCTCATTATGTGATAATGATGCAAAATATATTTTGTCCTAAACAAGGAGCCTAACAACGGTGTCTTTCTCTGCTATTTTCTTTTTCCTCTTATGAAGATTTCAAGAATAATGCTGGGATGAGGTAGGGACGAGGATATGAGATAAAGAAAATTAATGGTTTTGTAGAGAAGATGTAGCTGGAGTGAATTTCGCTCCATAAGGGTTATTGCTGTAAAGTTGTGAGTAAAAAAAAATAATGTTAAATGTGGAGACTGAAAGGAAACACCTCCTATTCTACTCATAATAGGACATATATGGCAGTTTATAACTCCTCTGCAGTAAGCAAAAAACTTAATGGAAAATCAGATTTCATTAGTATCTGAAAGTATTGCTATCTTGAAATACTTGCTATGTTTCCTTGTGTTGCAAGTAGAAAAATTGTCACTTTAACTTAGTGCTAAACTTTGGCAGTTTAACAGTGCAAAATGTGTGTGTGTATATATATAAATGATACATAATTATATTAATAATATTAAAATGATTTCTATAATGTTCACAACATTCAAACAGTATATGCACATGGGCATGCATATATGTAGGTATATTTACACACGGGTATATGTTTTAAGAAATGTCCTCTTATAGCTATCGTAGACCTAGAAAGAACAGTATATTGTACTTAGTTCCTATTTTATGGGTGAAGATTTCTTCTGCGTAGACAATAACAGGAATGCTGGCAGTTTATTTGTGTTCTTCCTTCAGCAGACAGGAAAGGAAGAATCACTGAATAAATGCCATTTTGTTATCTGCTGCTAGAGGCAATATACTCTAATAAAATTTATTACCACCTGGAAAGCCAAGGCTATGTTTATTCAGGGTCAATCCTTAGGAATAATCTCTATTATTTAGACACTGCCTTTGTATTTCCAGTGCATGTTACAGAGTGTGCTTTTTGCTCATTTATCTGCTTCCTTCTGCTCTCAACTTGGAAAATATCATAATTATAAACTAGGATGGCTTGTTCTTCAGTGAACTGACAATTTAAGTTGTGGGCAGGAGAGACAACAGTGGCACCAAATGTTTTATTCGACCATAAAGTATCTATAGAGATGTAAGGTATTTTAATAATACTTTGTTCATCTACTACTATTGTAAAACTGCATTCTGTAGTGGTTTTTTTTAGCAATTATGACCTCTCCTTAAAATACAGGCAAGAACTCTCACAATCTCTAAAAATCTTGTGTGTGTGTGCTTATCCATACATAGCAGTAAGCCTGCAGGTAGAGAGTCACAACAGCAGAGAAACCCCAACACAGTTAGGTCTTGAAGTGGTTAAAGAAGCGAGAGAAGCTTGTAGTGGAAGGATGGAGAGGGTTTCATGTGGCTTTTGAAAGCCCTTTTTCAGTAGGCAGAGCTGTGGACAGGTGAACAAGCTGGGATAATGGCAGCTCCCGTGGGACCTCAGAGGACCTCGGCTCCTCTGCACTGTCCCCTCTGCAGTGGCTCTTACACAGTGGTCCAGATGCAAACTTTCTTACCTGTTTGAGTGGTCTTTTGGCTCGCTGTGCTTCAGTTCATTGGTGGATGTAAAGTTATTCTGGTAACTCTGTGTGGTCCTGCCTTGTCAGTTTTGCCCCAGTCAGACTGAATTCAGGTTGGGTTTTCAATCACAGAACCTGGGCATTGTCTGGATCAGGCTTTAGCTTGCCATCAGAGATCACCAGTGACTTCTAGCAATTAGTGACTATTCCCAAGCTGGTTTTCTCATCCTAAACTACGAAATTGCTTATTGATTCCTGGTGCTTGTGAATAGTGTGGCTGCTTGGCACTGCATATTCAGACTGGAGCTGTACTAGCATTTCAAAAAAAGGTTAACAGCACAAAAGTGCAGTCCAATGTCTGGTCAGAAACAATCTCTGAACATACTTATTACCCTTTCTTTCACAGTTATATAACATATATGTAGTTTTATTATTACTTAAATATTCTGTTTTCATTTATATATATGTGTGTGTATTTATACACTACGTATTATATATATTGCTCATAGATACCCGTTCTAGCCACATAACGCATATTAAATTGCTCATTAGATGAATTACTTTGTTTTTGCACTTGACGTACAAACATTGTCTAGACAAATGACTTGGGTTTTATTTTTATGTGCTGAACACCAGCAGCTTGTGAAGTTACATTGGGGCATTATTCCTACATCCTCTTGTGTTCTTGTGATTATGTATTACATGTTTTTATTGCTCTCTCTCTGTGGTCCTGTCTTTCACAGTGGTAGTTTATTATAACGAGAACAAAAAGAGATAGAACTGATATATATTTCATAAAGATTAATGTTCTTCCAGTACATCTACAGTGCTGATCAAAATAAGTTTTGCTTAAATATTTATAAAAAATGCCAAGTGCCTTTGCATGGAAACACTTCTCACTAATCAAAAAACATGAAAAATTAGCTAATTATAAGCAAATAGGCTGTGAGAGGATTTCAGAGAAGTGTTCAAAGGAAACATTAAAGTTCAAATCTGTAAACATGATCCCATATTTTGACAGTAAATTCCTTGAACTTACAGTTCTTTAGGAAGAATTTTTGGTGTTGCATATTTTGGCTGGACTGCAATGCTATAATTTTCTGTACTGCAAAGTGATACATTCAGCCTTTAACAGAAGCGCATAAAGTAATTAAAAATCCAACCAAAAGTTCCGTGAAGGTTGGAAAATTTAAATCCTCTTCTTTCTTGCAAAAATCTGAGTATTTAGAAATACAAAATAATGACTTGTTCTACTCAGATAATGAAAAAGCAAGTATCTTCTGAGAGAGCTTACAGTTTATAAGGAGAACTTACAAAATAAAGGCATTCGGGTGATGTATTTGTATATCTTTTGGCATTTAGATTTTATACTGTTACCCAGTGTAACAGTATACAATGCTGTTGTAAAATACCTTACAGAAAACTGTATCTTTCATCTGAAGAATATTTTGAGCCACATCTTTGCTCACTTGCTGAGTTTTCTGTGCTGCCTATTGAACGTCGCTTTGAAATTCTGAAGGTCTTCAGTAATGTGTATGCAACAAATTGATGTTGACATCTCACGTATTTAGGCTGACTGAAGAGTCTGTTTGAGTGGTCTTTTGAGGCTGAAGAATTTATCTTCATTCCCCCCTCCCCTTTATTTTTCTCTCATCCCAGGTTATTTTGTTGGCTGTGGAGAGCCACAGACCCTTTGTGCCCTGATGGGGGACTCGGGATCCAGACGGTCGACTCTTGTATCTCGGTTGCCAATATTCAGGAGAAGTGTTAGCCGGAGACGCGACTCCCTTCCTTCCTCGCCTTCTTCTGCCAATGCCATTGGTGTCCACACCTCCTCCCCATCCAGCACGAACTCCAGCTCAGGGAGCACAGGAAAGCGACGGAGTATTTTCCGCACTCCTTCCATTAGCTTCCATAACAAGAAAGGGAATGAGCAGAAGCCTGACTCAGCGAGTCAAAATGTTAACGCCTCAAATGGTGCCCAGTCCTCTCTTAGCACTTTTCAAAAGCTCAGCTTAGATGAACACATAAAAAGCAGAGGAAGGCATTCAGTTGGCTTTGGCAGCTCACGTAACAAGAAGATAACAAGGTCTTTGACGGATGATTTTGAAAAGGGAAAGGAGACCTCAGCTAATAAGAATGTCTTTATCAATTGCATAAGCTCTGGGAAGAATGAGGGTGATGATTCAGGCTTTGCAGAAGAGCAAAGCCGATATTCTGTCAAACAGTCCACACGAAAACTTCTCACTAAATCTTTTTCATCACACTACAAATTTTCCAAACCAGTTCCTGAGAGCCAGTCAGTTTCGTCTGTGCAGCAGCCCAGGTGCTTGTTGGAAGTTAAATCCTATGTGGAAAGTGAACCTGTGATGGCCAAGTCGTCTCCTCCATGCTCGGCTGAGACGACAGAGTGCGTGGGCAGCTCCCTGCAGTCCCCGCTGCTCTCGGCTGACCTCACGGCTGCCCAGACCCCCTCGGACTTTGTTGCTCTGACCGAGGACTCTGTTTCAGAGGCTGATGCCCTGCCCAGCAGTGGGCCTGGGGCAGTGCTCGCAGAGGATTTTTGCCACGATGTCTCTACCTCTCAGATCTTCTTTAATCCTGCTGCTGCTCCTGTGAGGGAGACAGATACTGTGCAAAGGACCGGCCATTCTGCTGGTGTATCTCCTGTGAGTCACGCAAGCTCGTGCAGTGTGGAATCCAGTACCTTATTCAAAACCTCAGTTGCTAATCAAACAAAAGTACTCTTGCAAGCCGATGGACTGCATATTAATGATGGCAGGCACATAGAAAAAAATAGCTCAGAAAATGCACATTCAGAAACCTTGACATTACAGCATAGTGAAGAACGAGTGACACTGTCTCCAAAGGCACGAGGGTTGAGTGGGAGCAGAGATGAAAGCATGCCATCCAAGCATATGAGAGACACAATTCCTGTAGTGGAGTCTAAGACTCTTCCATGTTCTGAACCTCAGTCCTTTAAAACACAGCAGGGTTATGAATCAAACCATCCTAAAGGTACGTCTCAAGGTCTTTTAATTTTTGAGTTTGGTGGGTTATGGGGGGGCTGGCCTCATTTCTTCTATAATGATTGTTTTGTCATAAAGTGTTTTTGTAGAATTGCAAGTGCTAGCTATGAAGTTTGAGAAGTAGAAATTGTCTCCTCCCTCAAAACTATTGGAATTAAAGAAAAAGTCTATGATTTTTTTGAGCTTGTGTTTTACAGTTTGCAAACACCCATCAGTGCTGTTCGTGGCTATGCTTTGCTGTAGTAGAAAATGAGTTGAGAAAGGGAGTATTGATTCCCAGCTCTCATTAAAGGCCAAAGGTGTGATTTTTTGAGACATGGCTATTTTGGACTTGAGCCATGGGGTTGCATAATTTGAGATGGAAACATCACCAGAGAAACAAACCTTGTAGTCTGATTATGGGAAATAGTACAGTTTACTTTATATTGATGTGAGTTTAGAAATTTCTAGAGTCTTGCTTTCTCTATTCAACTGATGTTACAGAGTAACTCAGAGTGATAGTTTTTCAAAGTGAAAATGATGAAATGAGATCCTGTTTCTGCCTTCATCTGAAATAAGTGTCCCAGTTCTCATTTTGTCGCCTGTGAAACTGGGGGAGTTAATCACCATCTAAATTTCACGCTGGGTCTTTAGTTTATGAAGAGTAATTTGGAAATACTAACAAGATCAAGTGGAAAGACTGTGCCTAGAAATCCCAATCTGTAGAGATGCAGATAAATAAGGTACCAGGCCCTTGTGTGAAGGACACCTGTCAGAAGACATTTATCTCTGACAGTTTATTTTCTCAAGCCAACTTAATGACTGGTGCTTTCTTGAATAATCCTGAGGCTGTATGTGGTGCGCCAAAATTTGTGAGAGTTAACAGGACAGCATTTGTAGTGATTGTATTAGAAGATGAATGATGGTAAGTATAAACTCATATAAATTCATGTTGCTTGGATATTTATCTAGGCATGTAGACTATGAGTAATCAAAAGCAATCTTGCTTTTTGAATTATTAGTCACTGCAAGCCTTAGTTGGGTATCTTGTACATAAATGGCAATATAAAGTCAAATTAATCCACTGAATTAGCTTTCACCAGAGGGCACCTCTTTCCCTCAGAACCTTGGTTACTTTTGGGAAAAAAATATCCCCATTTATCTATATTACTGGTCCTGAACACTCAGTTTGTCTTCCTTGTCATATTGTCTCATCTGTGAATGAGCTCTTATTTCGGTATCTGCCTTGCTAGAGTGTTCTGCAGAACAGCAAGTGAGCAGCTTTGAGGGATATTTAGAAATACCCACTGCATTTCAAACTCATGCATTGGCAGTTAGATATTTAATCTGTATTTCAGGAAGGCAGCTAATCGGAGTTGGAGTCATGATAGAGGGATTTTTGTAAATTGCATTCATGTTCACAGAAACACTTGAACTAATACTGCATTATGTAAAAGTTGATGATTAATTGTTATGGTTTTTTAGTGCTGTTCAAAATACTCTTTTTTTTTTTTTTTTACTTGTGTGGTGAAGAATGTATTTCAAATTAGAAATTGGCCAAGCATACAGAGGAACCATTGAAAAAAAGATAAAATTCTACCATATGAAATGAATCAAATACACAAAAAGCTTATATGGCATTCAGTAAGATATGGTTATAAGTAGTTATACCTGTTGTAAACAGACTGGTGTGAACATTTGGTTTTCTAAAACAGTATTTAAACCTAGATGTGAATACAAAATATTTCTGTGCATTTTCTTTGGTAATAGGTATTTTCTCTTCTGTACCTGGTCTCATAGCTGATACAATTATAGATAGCATTGTGAATGTGACATTAATGTATGAGCAGGTTTGATGTGCCATATATTTCTTAGTATACCTTTATGTACTTTTGTATTATATGGATTTTTTTTTGAGAACCCTTAGAGAAAATGTCTCATCTCTTGCAAAATGCAGAAGAAGGTAAGATTTTCTGGATGTGTGACATTTATTATGCTATTACACTTTTATCTTTCCCCATCTCTAAATTTGCTCTAACATGTCAAAATGTATTTTTTTCTCCTCTTTTCTGATGTGTTACTGTTTTAACTGGACTGGGGTTTTGCCTGCTGACTGCAGGCTGAGCTTGGAGGGTGCAGGTCCAAGGCTAAACTAGGAATGCTGAACAGAAATGGAAACCAATGTGCATCCTTATCTTATGCAGGGATAACAAAGTTGTGACCTGCCCTTCAAAAGCTGGACTTGCCTTTGGGCACAGGGGTGAGGCAGGTTGAGTTTTGGTACCACTGGACAAGTGATAGTTTCTCTGGTAGATTTTACTGACAGCAGTTTGGAAGTGTCCTGTGATGAGGGGAGAAAGAAAAGGATGGAGCAAAGAGTCCATGCGGAGCTCTGGACTGGGCTGTAGTGTGCTGAGCGTGCCTGTTCTTGAGGCTGAACAGTGAACTGCTGGGGCCCAGGTGACACTCTTATCTAGGTGAGCATGGTCTGTTTTCTACAGAGCATTTATCATGTGATTCCCTTTCTGTGTAAGCATTTCAAGCAAAGCAATGTTCTGAGTAGGAAAATATTTGTAGAGAGCGGTTCCCTGTAATGACTGCTGATTGCTTCTCTCTTTGTAGTTGATCTTGCCAATAGCCTCAGTCCGTACCGGGAAGGCAGATTTGTTGAGAAACGGCTGAGGTCCTCTTCAGAAGGTACTGCTGGGGGCAGCCGGCTGATCATAAAACCAAAGGATGGAAATGCAGAAGAGCTCAACAGCCTACGGAAGCAGAGAGCAAGCTCATCCTCTTCCAAAATGAACAGCATGGTGAGTTTGAGTCCCACATGCGTAAGTTTTATGTTTTTCTGTGACTTGTGTAACTCTAGTGAGAAGCAGTGACTTCACAACTAACGGTAATGAAGAGGGCAGGAGCTGTCTCAGGCTTCCAAAATGTGATCCAGGCTCAGCTTCAGATATTAAAAGTATTTTTTTGCAGGGTGTGGTGCTGTGAAAAGGTTTGCGTACTTTCTTGGAAGAGTTTCTTGTTGACATGTGTTGCTGATTTGCTTGTGTGATTGAAGAGTGGAGCTTTTTGTGTTTCTCTGTTTTTTGCAGGAAGTTTGCATCCAAATATCAGTGAATAATGTGATTTTTCAAAGCCAGAAAGAATATGATGGCGTTTAAAGATGCTGTTTCACATAGGCATACAGAACATTACGTAGATGGAGTTCATGCCCTAAAATACTGGTTCAGGCTCAGGCCTATGAACCTTTTTTGGGTTGTTGGACCCAAGCTGTTAGGCAGATCTCTGTGTTTATTTAAATACTAGGCTGCACTGATGCTGTAGCACTTCCTTCTATTAAGCCCTGTATTAATGATGGAAGTGGAAAGGTGACAACCCAGGAACAACAGGAGGTAGGCAAATTGTGGATGGGATTAGGTGGTAATCTGATCTCTTCTTTGTGTTTTGTGTATGAAATCTATGAGCTTTTTCCCCCCACTGCCATTAGCAAGATCATCCACAGATTGGCATGGTGTGCTTATGCTTATTTATATTACCGTCACAGACCAAGGAGTTCTAAAACAAGATTAGAGAGCATGCTCATGAGTGAAGGTAGAATTATTCCTGCTTTCCCCTAGTACATATGAATATTATCTTCCTATCTGAAGAAAATAGGAGCTTTTTTTAGTAAAAGCAGAGGTTTAGGAAGTAAATCAAACAAAACCCAACCTGAAAACAGACCCTGCACCCTGTCATCCCCACAAACAACCAGAAGACGAAAGAATAAACTAGAGTTTTCTGGAAGTAAAAGAAAAAAAAAAAGAAGAAATTGAATGTTCATAATAATACGTATTTGAAGAGTAAAAAGGCCTCTTCAAAATATTTGACACAATCAATTCATGTTTAACACCACAGTAGCAGATTGCTACCAATGAATGATGCTAGTGAAGAATAAATGCTAGGTAAAGAATCGGCATTATTACACAAAGTATTGTAAAAAACCTTAACCTAACTTTCTTGTGTGGCTAGAACAACATGAGTCACATGGCTGTCTATATTCATTTTGTTCATTTCTGGAGGAAAATGATCCACAGACATTTAAGGGATGGCAAATCCGTGGGGAAGAGCAGAGGTCCCCATGACAAGGGCAGTGTTGCTGTGTGGTTCCGCTCTGCGGCACCGAGCAAGCGGTTGGAGCAGCGGATGCTGGTTTTCTGGCATCACCCAGATGTCTTGTTAAGCTGAAGAAACTTTGTACCTGTATCTTTGTCCCTGTTTGTGTTCTTTTTCTTGTTGGCAGGCAGTATGAGCTGCCTCTGCTGAGGGGACTGAGTGTGAGGAGGCAGAAAGTCTCGCTGAAGGGGTGCAAGATTTTCAAAGGAGACCGGAAGTAAAAAAAAATTAGCATCTGAGAAATTGTTTTTTATCCTAAACTCCTTTCTCAGCAGAGCATTCTTGCATAATTTTCAGTTCTTATTTCGAAGGTGAAAGGTAAAAGCTTGGATAGACTGACCTCCTAAATACTGGGGGTATATATCAAACCTACTAACAGGGCCACTGCTTCCCCAAAGAGTGGCCTTAACTAACTTGTGAGGTGCTGGAAGTAATTTATATTCTGGCTAAGAGCAATGCTGTTTGTAAATGAAACTTAGGGACGGAAAAAATCTTTCCAAATAACTCTGCAGATATGCCGATTTCGTAGTATTGTAAATAATGATCTGAAACAAACGCTTGAGAGAAATTGGATTGCCAATTATGCGTTTACAGAGCCTTTGTTCTTGCAGTGACCGAATAGTGCTACAAGAGGGCACCGTTTCACCAAAAATGGTTTTGGAGAGCAATCACTGCGGTTCAGGGCTTGTGTTTGAGCAGTTTAATGTTATTAGCCTGTGCAGTATAATAGACCCTTTCCAAATGAAAAATGTTGATAGTGATGCAATTTAAAGAGATGGATATCACTGTATAAACTCTGGTCATTCTAATGCTCCAACAATGAACTCATGGGTTTACAAATTTGAATCTTTAGACATAATATGTAGACTAGTTAACTATGTCTCAGAAGGCTGGTAGAAGTATGCTTCACCTGCTGTTTCTACCTATGTGGTTCTTCTTTTCCAATGTCTAAGAGAGACAAAAAGAAAGAAAAATGTGAAGCAGCCTGGCAAAAGACCTGAATGGTCTGAATTATGCAGTCCTGCAAGACCAGTGAAAAAAATGTAAACCTGGATAGTTGACTCAAAGAGAATTGGATTAACCACATTAAAAAAAAAAATAGTCCACCAAATCACTGTAAGTAAGTTCTTTAGGAGGATTAGGAGACAGAACAGCAGGGAAAAAAAAGAGATGTCTAACAGTACTTGGGACTAGGAGAAAGTGAGATGTGTATGAGCAACATACATGAGAATTTTCCATCACTTCTCATAGTAGTGGCTAATATGGAAAGATGAGTAACTTGAATATCACATTTATCAGTACAAAGATGAAATGTTAAAAAAGTTGCCTTTTTTATGTAAAGTTGCTGATAGAGATTTTTAAATGCTAGCAAATTACAGTCATTAAAACCAGATGGTCATGGAGGATGATATGAATGGAAGTAACTGTGCATTACTTCAAGTTTAAAAAAAAAAACACTTGAGAAAATGGTTGGAGCCCCTAGACCACACTGCCCAGCTTGAAGACATGAGCTACACTGTGCTGTATGCATACATGTGTTTTCACTCTGTCTAGAAATATGACTGCATGTGTGCAGTGGAACAAGACTGCCCACTTACATTTGGGTCTTGCAAACCTGCCTTTCTGCCTCTCTGCTATTCTTTACATGGAAAATATCTATTTGTCTTTACAATTTCTTCTTTGCCCACACCTGTCTATCAGCATATGTACTATTTAACTAAAAAAACCTCTTATTTTTCAACTTCTTGTCTCAGTTGGTGGATATTATGTACTGCAGGACTGTGGCACTTTTCAGCATTTTCTCTTCAGTTTCTCCTACTTGAATCTTCTCTAAATGTTGCCTGTTTTTTGCTTCCTAAATTCAGCATCAACTTTTCACCCTTGCAGGTAAAAACTTTTGTGCTTGCCCTCAGTGCTGCATCATCAGCTTCCTTTGCCTGGAGCAAAGCAGCCTTGCTGACTTATGCCAGCCCAATTAGAGCTGCACAACTTATTTTTCCAAATTGTTGCTTTGACTGTGCCATTTCTTTCTCTGCATCTTTCCCGTGGATCCTATATATTAGATATAAAACCATTTGTTGCCAAGGACTTTTGAGGCCTAGGGACATCCCAGTGTTTTTCCCCTCAGCTTTAACAGTGATACAAGTCTTCATTGCCCTGTTGCCAAGCTGTCAAATAGTTGCATTCGTGTTTTCTCCCATGCTGCCCGCTATGCACTACAGTAACTGCAGTTACTACGAAATTTGCTTCATTTCCTTTCTCAGTTTTCACTTTACTTTTTTGCCTTGCCTAGAGATAATTTTTTGAGATGCATGCTGGGTACTGTATTACTGAGGTTTTTACTGAGCTTTTTTTTTGCTTATCCATCCAGTGCTGATGCTTAGCCAAAATACCCCTTTGTTCATACTTGTCCAATGCTTGTTATGTGGGGATGCTCCAAGTACCAAACATCTCAGTAAATGTGCTTACAGCATAGATTAGGAACAGAGTGTGCAAAGCCCAGTGTCAGAATACAGGGCAGTATTTCATGGGCAGGAATTCAATTTGATTATGGAAGTGGTTGAATATGTTAGTTGAATATTACATTAAAAAAATTAATAGTTTACCAATTTAGTATAGAGGGGCCCATCTGACATTTCGGTACTATAGAATAAAGGTAAATGATTGACACAGAAATATGCTTGCAAAAGAGAGATTAACTGCAAATATTTGAGACTCCTAGTGTATCTCTGGAGTGAGCAGAAAGTCAAAACAGAGGTTGCTAATGAAAGTGTGTTATGGCCAGAACTTCTGTAATAATTATCTAATTAGCAGCTGATGTCTGAGTTGTGGCTGGTGTCCTGGATATTGTGTGTGTGTAACTATACCTCAGTTTTGTTACGGACTTAGCAGTTAATGGTCATCGTTCAGAAATGGTACTTGCAATGATGGAGCAATTCTCCAAACCACTGTATTCAAATCTCTTCTTGTGTTTGATACTGTGCATTATCAGGCCTTACCCAAATCTGCAACACACAGAAGTGTACTCATTGCTTCTCACAGATGACTTTATTTTTAATGTTACCTGAGTACTCTTATTTATCAAGCACCAGTTTTAACCCAGTTACTGCGTCATGACAGATCCTGTGCAGGATCCTGTGCCCCGACAGACTTCAGTGAATGTATATGAATAAAGGCTAGAATGTTTTTTATGTTCCTCTTCTCTGTGCTGAGTAGTATGATATTTTGCTGGTGTATGATTAAGCACAGAGTATGAATCAAACTAGGCTGGCTGCTCGTCGAGGGAGAATTGAAGTGTTTGTCCCATTTACTTGAGGTTACTTTAACACTGACCTTCTGGAAGCTGAGATTTTTGTGCAATGTGTGTCTAATACATGAGGTGGAAGCTGCTGTTGAAAATATTTGAGTTGGATGAGTTTCAGAGAGTGACCAATCAGTACATTTGAAAGTGGAATTTGAATGTGGTTATTTTTGTGGCCTGTAAATGTGACCTGCAAAGGCTTGAGAAAACCTTACGGAGTACGCTCTCCTTCTAAAGACTGGAGACACATTAATTATTAATGCCTTAACAGCCTGCCCTGGAAAGGCAGTGAATGAAAAGTTAGAGGGAGTATTTGAGTGCTCAGGGTTTCAGTTCAGGTTGGAAAAAACCCTCAAACAAAACAACCTTGTTCAGATATGCCAAGACCACTGCAAAGATAGGAACCAGGTAAGTAAAATAGACACACTCCTTAATTGTCTTGTGCACAACCTTCTTTAGAACTAGAAATGTTGTGTTTTCTCTGAACAGCTACAACATGTTTTTGACTTGCTACATGGTGTATTATCTTTGGTATCTGTGGTGTTCGTAAAAGCTTTGCCATAGTTAAAATAGATGGGCCATTTTTTTTCTGTCACTAAATTATTGTATTTCTGCTTAATTCAAAATCCTCTCTGCTATGCTGGGCTTCTCGAGGGAGAATATTTAGGAACATCAATTGTTACTGAACTGTTCAAGCAAACCCTGTAAGGCAGTGGTTCACCCTTCATGAGAAGTGGACTTGACAGCATTCATTTATGACTAGATTTGTACTAACGTAACAAAATTTCCCCTTTTGCAATGAATTTGGCGTTCTGCTCCTTTGTGAAAAGAAACTGTGGAAGCCACTTAATGCAAGAACTGTCAGGACTGCTTTGATACTGTAAGGCTGAACAGTGCTATCTAGATAGGAATAAACTGCTGACTATAGGTACTTAGTAATTTGAGCCTTATATTCTTAATTTAGCATGGAGAAAGTGCCTTTCACATACTAATAGCATAAAAAATGGAAATGGCAGATAGAGATTTAAGCATTTTGGCTGTGATTTTTAGGTCAAGTCAACTAGAAGCTTTTTGGGTAACTACCCTGTGGGAAATTAATGTCTGTAGTGTAATGTGTGTTTCTTAACAAATGAAGGGCTTGTGAAAATCAGATTGCAGTTGTTAAACACTTTGAATTAATTCGTGAGATCAAGCAACCAACAGAAATTAATTTAGATGTGACTTAATGCTTATGCTGTAATGTTCTATGCACTTCTTTAAGGACGTAATCATAGCTCAGAAAAGGGTAAACTGTTAATCTAACACTGAAGTAATTATTTAAATTGAATTGGGTTATGTTAATACAGGTAGAAGGTAGAGCTATTAGCAATTTTAAGTCTCAGCGTCATCATGGCAGTGGGTGGATGTGTTTGTTGTGTAGCGAAAACAGAATGGAATTAGTTCTTTCCATGCTTTTATGGATTAACTGCAGTGGGTGAACTGCACCTCTCAGCCACTGGCTTACTCCCTCTGGCCAGATGAGGAGGAGAAGTGGAAGGGTAAAAGTGTGAAAACTTGCAGGCTGAGCTGAGGACAGTTTAACAGGTAAGGCAAAAGCTGCCCACACAGGCAAAGAACATTAAGGAATGCATTCAGTAGTTCCCGTGGGCAGACCGGGGTGTTCAGCCATCCATCCCCGGGAAAGCAGGGCTCCATCACACCTAATGGGTGCTTCGGAGGATAAATGCCGTAACTGTGAATGTTCCCCCTTCCTTCTTCCTTTCCCAGCTTGAACTGCTGAACATATCGTATGGCTGGGTCCCTTTGCTCAGGTGGGGTCAGCTGTACCAACCGTGCCCCCTCCAAATTCTAGCTCACCCGTAGCCTCTTCTCTGGCAGGGCAGTGTGAGGAGCAAAACGGGTGATACTGTGCAAGCCCTGCTCAGCAATAGCTAAGGCATATCTTCCTGTGTTGATAACATTGGTTTGGTCAGAAATCCACAACACAGCACCATAAAAGCAAGCTGCTATGAAGAAATTTAATTCTGTTCCATCCAAAACCAGTAGAAGCTGAGTATCTGATACTTTTTTCTGAAGGTCCAGTATGGGAGTACTGGCTCTAAGTGTTGTCTGAACTAATTTACAGGACGCTTAACTTCTAAAACTATAGGTAAGTTTCCCCTGTAATGCATTGTGCTTAGTCTTCTGTTTTAATATTTTTCTGAAAAACATAGCTTTTTACTGAGACTCAAAACATAAGTGTAAAGCACACGCAGTTGATGGATTTTTCTAAAAAACCACACTTTTGTGCTAGTCTTACTACATTTCCCAAATAGTTTTGCCAGTTAATGTAAAAGATTGCTTGTTCTGAAGCTGCTCATCATTTAGATGATATTATTTTTGTGGATTTCTTCTTCCGCATGAAGGGAAAGCTGTTTTCTGAACAGAAATATTTGGTAATATGTTAAAATAAACTCTAATGATCAATATTTTTAAAATGTATTTGTCAAGCAAAATCGGCTTGGTTATTTTTCTATTTTATTTTGACTTTTCCGTTTTACTTTCCTGTTCATCGCCCTTTTTTCCACGAGCACATGTTCTGAATACAGGTGAGTGCTGCAGCAAAATTGTCATGCAGTCTTCCTGAAGAAAAGCACTCAGTCTGTTTGTGCTTGTGGGCTACTAAAATCTGTGTGTCACCACCTACGGAGCCACCACCAGAGAAACAACTCCTTTGTGGTGAAGATATTTACCTTCTGCTCAGTGTCTGTCATGCCATGGACTTGTGAGAGAGGTCAGGGATTAACCAAGGATTAAACAATCCTGTGAAAGATCTAATGAATGCTCTCTAGCAGCTCTCACAGCACGTTAATCAGTAGCAGGAGAGAAACAGAGTAACTGATGCTGGGGAGCACCTCTGGGGATGATCTGGTCCAACACCTCCGCTCAAATCAGGGCCAGGGATGGCATCGCTACGCCCAGGGATGCGTGTAGTTGGGTTTTGGATATCTCTGAGGGTAAAGACTCCAGAGCCTCACTTGGCAGCCTGTCCAGGTGTTTGTCCAGATCTATGGTTTAAAAAGAGAACAAAGTTTTTTCTTGGGTTTCTTGTATTTCAATTTGCACTTCTCTATTCCCTGGGCTGCACTAAGAGGAGTCTGGCTCTGTCTTTATTTTGCCTGTGACCATCTTTGTATGTCAGATGCACAAAGGCCTTTGAAACTGGGAAGAGATGAGTCCAGTATTGAAGAATAGAGAGCCAAAGGGAATTCTCAACAGAGCTCCTTTGACACCTTCACTATGCTCCCAACTCATATGTGCCTGTAGGCTCTGCCCAGTCCTATTCTGCCTGCAAACTTGCTGGGTTGGGCAGAAACAGTAAACTCACAGGAACTGGGATCACCCCCATTTGTACACACAGTCTCTTATGTTTGCCCATCCTACTTTATGGAGCAGGTATGCCAGAGAAAGGAGGTGGTTGACAGGGAGTTCCTGTGATATCCAGTGATGGCAGATGGGAAGTAGAAGCGTGAGAGGGTGGAGAGGCCAGTCACAGAGGGAATGTAACAAGTGTTTCTGAAAGAATTGGAAGAGGTGGTAAAACCTGATGTACTCTGCTTGCATACTGGGATCTCTTCCCTGCCGAAGGACAAGAGGTCAGGGGAACATGGAAGTTATCATTGGTGGAGACAGGTTATAGGGTTATCTAAACTAGTGTGGCTGATCTAATGTCTGTATTTTATTACACTTGATTTTTAAATAAAGGAGGGGCCTTTATGCAATGAGTAATACTTAAGTGGAAAAATCTTTCTATCCAGTGTTGGTAAAAAAAAGTACTTCCTCAGAAAGAGAAGGTAAATTACTTTCATTGAATGTCTGCTATGCCCTAGAAGATTATAGTCACGTCTTTAATCTTGGGAGATGCCCTTAGCACGGGCAGTATTTTTGCAGCTGTGATACATATATCTTCTTGGGTTAGCATATGCAAGTAATACAAACAGTAGGAAAACTGAAATTTTTGGATGACTTTTCTATAGGAGGCAGTTAATAGACAGCTAATTCACTGAACTTGAAATTTATGACTAGTGAAAAGAAATCGGTATCTTGGGTTTATAATCCTGTAGGTCAGATGATTCATAGGTAGTTCGCATTCACTTTGTTTTTTTACAAAAATAAAAATGGAAAATTGCCCTGGCTTTGTTCTTAGAGTGACTAATTTTGTCCCTGTCCTTTCTTATGGACATCATTTCCTGCTGTGTGGGTCCCTCAAACTGTGTTCATGAATGGTTTTGTAGTGCTGGAATGCCTATTTGTACTTTTGCTTATGTGAGAATAAAGTCAGAATAAATACAGTATTTTTTTCCCCAGGCTACAGCAATTCAGGGTAGGATGCTTCTTCCAGGCCTTTGATCCCTTTGATTGATAAAAAGAAGGTAATGGGGTGAGAAATGGAAATGCTGTTGGGTCACTTGTTAGGTCATTTTTATTTGCAGTCCTTCTTGTCTTGCCAGTGTGTTCCTGGAGGCAATACTAGATGAACCCTGGATTAAGGACTTGGCAGGGGCTGGAAAACGTGCTGTAGACCCTGAAGCTTGCCATTTAGAACAAGAGATTTTTCTGATTTAAAGCCAAGCGCATGCTGGCCCATGAAAGACTCAGGAGCGCGTTTTGTGATTCGATACGTGGGAATTAGGTTTGGGAGTGTTTATCTAGGTACATTCACCTTTTAATGAAGGAGTAGACAACAGTATATCATTCAGGAGAGGAATGAGATGCTAAACCACATTTGGTTGCCCCTGAGATAATTTTCTGTATTCATAGCATTCATTCAGTACAACTAATAAATGCGTTGAGATAACACAGAACTGATGAATAACTTAGTACCTATCTTGTAAAATTTTCATAACTCGCTGCATAGATGTTTTCATGTGCAAACTGCATACAACCCTCCAAACAACACAAACTTTTCCAAAATTATTACACTTAAAGTGTGTATTTTGTTTTTGAATTTTTGGTACAAAATTTAACAAACATTTTGTAACAAACATTTTGTAATTTTGTTCTATGAGAGCCTTTTTTGACTTTGAAGAATGTTAGTGTTGGATGAATGTGTAAGATTTATGTTTGTATAAACAGGCTGGATAGCTGTTATGGTTTGGAACTGACTGGCAGTCAGAGGAGCATTGGTACTTAAGTAGTCACTGCTTAAGTGAGTGCACTACTTAAGGTGGAGCAATTCATTGCACAACATAAAATGCCTTGTTTGATACTAAGGCAAACCTGAGGAGGGGAGTTAAGATGTTTTGTAACAGCCTGCATCAGGATCTTAAACATCTGCAACAGGATGGAGAGTTTTAATCAATTGAAAGCTAATGGGAGGCTGTTCACCAAAGTCTATTTCTGTTTCTGTT
This sequence comes from Oreocharis arfaki, assembly GCA_013398015.1. Lineage (NCBI taxonomy): Eukaryota > Metazoa > Chordata > Aves > Passeriformes > Paramythiidae > Oreocharis > Oreocharis arfaki. Next base: position 350,104 of record VZRR01013719.1, read on the forward strand.
TTCTATTTCAGACAGATATCTTAGATAAAAAGAAGGGCTTTGGGTTTTTTTACTTAATTGTTTTTTATTCATGTGTATGTTTTAAGTTACTCCCACATACCCACCGTGTTATTTCTGATGCTGTGAAACAGGCAGCACTGTAGCAGAACTCATGTCTCCTAAGAATGACTCCTACATGATTCTTCACTGAATAACTTTTTTTTTAGTATGTCAAAGGAAATGAGGTTAGTTTTGACTGCTCCAAAAATCAGAAGTCTCCTGTCATCTTTTTTTGGCATCTTGCAGTTGATAAAAGTAAAACCCAACAGTTTTGACTTAGTCACTCTAACCAAAATGATCAGATTGTAAGTGTTGGGAGTATATTTTGAAGAAACTATCCCAAAATAAGCATTGTGAAACTTGTGTTATGTGAAGCAACATGAGTAAATAGTGGGAGAGAACACTTAGCTAAATGAAATTGTCTTTATAAATCTGTAGACTTGGCAGACTGTTATCCTGGAAGACTTTTGTCTTTCTAGATTTGCCAAGTTTTGAAATCTGTCTCCTTACTGGAGTGGAGGAAGTGCAGTAGGGAAAGTGAGAACCTGATCCAGAGAGAAGCAAGGAGGATAAAGGGTAGGACTTCCTGGAGACTGGGCTATGCTCCCGTTAGAAAATGGGTGGGGTTATGAAGTGCTGATAAGAAAGGAAGGGTTAAATGTAAGAAAATTGTGATTAAAAGTGGGATGAAGTTAACTGCAGGTGCTGTGGAAAAGGAAGAGATGAAGCACTGGGAAGGAAAGAAGTTCAGGAGAAATTTGTGGCTAGGAGATGTGAAAGTTAAGAGGATGGGAAGTAGTTCAGCTGAAGCTGGAAAGATGGGAGATGCTATCTATATTATCATAAATCAGGCAGGAATCGATGGAGAAGCTGGGAACCGAAGAGGTCAAGAGCTTACAGAACTGGCTGCCGAGAGAAATTTGTAATCCTTCTGTTACCTGAAACGTTGAAATTCAGGGGTTACTTTTATCTTCTATGAATATTCCCAATAGGGGACGTTATTCAGAAGAAAATACAGCAGCCTGTAAAATATGCATTGTTGGCACAAATCTGTCAGGCTTTTCAGCTGGAAGAGGGAAGTAATGCAATTTTCCTCCTGAAAGTGTGGCAGTGTGCACAATAGTGTAAGTATTTTCATTAGTCACATTTCAGCAGAGTTTTTCCTCCAGATGAGAATAAAAAGTTGTCATTTTTGTCTTTATTCTTTAAGGACATATGTGACATGGTGAAAGCAATTTGATCTTGTCATCAAAGCTATATCTTTTCTTTTGAAACACTTTGCCTTCTCTCAGCCTGTTGAAAAAAGAAAAAAAAAAAGAATATTTTTGCATCCTTATGAATAAAAATTTATGCATGTTACTTCGTTCATGTTGGCTCTGGTTAAAGTTAAATCACAAAGTTTTTCTGAGGTGCCTAATTAATGTGCCTTGTTCACACCTACAGTATTAAACTAATCATCACAGATACAGAGTCAGGACAACTTTTTACCCTGTGTCTGAGAGAAGGTAACTTTTGGCAAACTTTTGCTTTCCTCGTAGCTCAGGATATCCTTTGTATTCCCCATTCCTGTGCTAGAGGAAGTGTGTGCAATCATGAAAGATATGCAGAAAGAAAAATTGATGAAGGAAAATAAGTGACAGTTATGATGGCCCTTCAGGTGCTGCTTGCTCCCAGGCACATGTTAAGGATCTGTGTTGGATGTTATAAAATGCCTAACTAAAGTAAGTTAGTTCTCAGTCAACTATTAGGTTATGCATGGGTTAGTTATTCAGGTTTTTTTGCTGAATCGCTTCTAAAGTTTACTGTTACAAGAAGAGGTTAAAAAAAAGTGGATTATGTTCCGTGATCTGATCACAGTGGGAAAATTTCTACATCTTTTAAACAAACACAAGTCATCATCAATGACAGAGAACTGTCTCTACATACAAGCTGTCAAGCTATTCATACTGCTTGCCAGGTTTCTAAGAGCAGGAGGAATGCAGAAATAAAGTTAATTCCTCAAAATAGTTTAGTAAGAAGATATGATCAGATCTAATAACAGAATATTGATAATAAATAATAACAGGAAAGCAAAACGTCCCCCTTACTTTACTGTGCCCAGACACAAAATCAAGAGTAAAATATTCCATTGAGAAGCAACCAACAAAGCTTATTTGTACAAATGAAATTGTCAGAACAGACAGATTTAGAATAGGGATTTGTGGATGTCAGATTCTTCACTACCACTATTAGGCACTGATAAGATGAGGCATTGAATCTCAGCGTGTTGGTGTCTTTGTGAGGTTTTTATTTCAAAGAGATACAGATACATGAATAAAAATCTTGAACCTAAGTGAAAGGAATAGTCAACCCCTCAGCCATGGTTCACAAATCACAGTAGTTCGTTTTAATAACTTCAGTTGGGAAAGTGGATGCCAAACTATTCTATCTGGGTGCTTCAAGTGGGCTCAGCTGTCTACTGGAAGGGCCTACAGGTGGAAGAGAATAGGACTGAATCAGGGCTGCTATGCTGACTAACACAAGAAAGAAAGGCACTATGAATGCATGGTTTTGCTCTTGGATAGCATTCACCCTTCTATACGGTCTGCATAACAAAAGCAATTGTGGCATTATTAAATGGTATGAAGTGATACACTGATTTCTTGGGGCATATTTATTGCTGCTCAGTAGGAGGCCTGTAAGGTCTATTAACCAGAGGAGTTCAAAGATATCTCCTGTTGTTCAATATTTATTTTTTAAAAAATTCCATGCAGCAGGGTGTCTGTTAAAAAGGTTTTAAGATGCTTTGTTTTGTCCCTCTAATGTGCATTTTGGTTTGTTTAATGGAGCTCTCCATTTTGGAGCTAGCACATGAAACTGCCAAAACTAAATTATTTGTGAGCCTGGTTGTTGTTGTAAAGAATGAAGAGTCAATGTTCCTAATAGTAAATAAAAACTTTTTCATGATCAGATACTTTAATCATTGTTGCATGTTTTAATAGGTGGTGAACAAACTTATCACTGGTTTTTCTGCCTCTGTGTTGTGATGGCAAACAGAATCTATTTACCAAAAATAGATCCTACTGTACAGAATCTGTCAAGGGCTTTGTTTAAGCTTAAAATTGTTTGGCAAATAAAAGAAATTTCAATTTTCATTTATTCTGCATATTTCAAAGGTAGAGAGAGAACATTTTTGCATACATGTATTACAAGCTATTATCATCTTCAAGGTGAACAGAAAGGTTTAGCAGATCCTAACACAAATTAGGATTTCATTCAAGACCTGAGTTCCATTTTGATACGCTGTTGCTGCATACAAGGTTTGCACACTATCGTTACAAAAGCCAATTAGCCTCTTACTGCTAATAAGTATTTATAGGGAATAGCCATACTTCAAATTTCAAACAATGTACGTACATGCATGAATATTGCCTGAGATAACAGGTAATATATTTTAGCTTTTTTTTTCTGAGGCAAACTGTTGGAAATTATCTTTAATAACACTGTTTCTAGACCAAAACCAGGCTTTTTTGTGGTTTCCTGTACTTGTGTTTTAGTAAAGTGCTGGTAGTAAGGTGGCAGTGCTGTGTCCAAGGTCTGTGTCCTCTGTATGGTGAAGTAAAAGAGATGTTGGGATCACAGAGTAGAGGAGAACAGAGCATTTGCTTGTGCGCGTGTGGGAGAGGTGAGATCAAACAACTGCCTGGCCTGTATGTACCCGTGGGTTTCAGCAGGGAAAAAAAGCTTGATAGATTTATAGAACTGGAAAGGACCACTGGATTCTCTGGCTAGACCTTTTATATACGACTTGTCATAAAAGTTTACCAGTTACCTCTGGGTCGAGGACAGTGAGTTCTGTTGGTGTAAAGATATGAAAAATAGGAAGAGATGGAACAAATGTGTCTTCACTTGTTAGGTTATTCTGAAGGTGTGAGATTTAAAAAAAACCAACAAAACAAACCAAACAGCAGCCAATGAAGCAGACCACCAAAACCAAAAGACTGTGAAAAAACCAGGCCTGATTCCTAAATTAATGGTAGCTTTGTTTTTACTTCCAGCCATTATGTCATAATTTGTGATCTGTACCTAGACTTAAGTCCATCTTTTAGTATGTGGCATTTTTCTGTCCATTAAAGCTACTTGTAAACGATAAAGCTATCTCCTTGGTATTTTCTGCTTTTTGTTTGAACAGATTGAGGTCTTTACATATCTTACTTTGCAGAATATTTTGAGTCTTTTTATTGGTTTTATGAGTTTTACTTGGCTGCATGAATTTTTTTTAGGGAGGGCAGGTTAAGCAAAAAGGAAAAAGAAGAACCTGTTTGATTCTAACAAAATAGGTGAAATATTTGTGAAAAAGAATAGTACAGAAAGACAGAAATCACCATCTTGTTCCTGTCCTACTCTGTGTGTATAATCGATAGCTACAGTAGCAATGAATATCTTAATTTTGCACCTCCAAAGAAGATAAATTATTTGCTACAAGGTATATTGGCTTCACCTGCATGTTACTCATGCAAATGGTGTGAATATCTAGTCCCTCAGAAAGCATTTTGCTCCAGTGGAGAGAGTAGCTCTTTGTAAATTTGTGCAGAATTGATAATTTTCCGCTGCTGTTTCCTGTGAAGCTGATACAACTATTTATGCATTAAAGAAAATAAAGTGTAGGCAGCAACACGCATTCTGTGTTATCAGTTGTATTCATTGAAGCAGGAGTCCTGTTGTAGCTCAGTGGGATGACATGAAATTATTCCAGCGTGTTGTGGGAAATAATTGACTTTGGATTTTCTTTGTTGTTCTTGTTCTTAATGGTTTTCATTTGTCTGAGGGCTACATGTATATTTTATGGAAGGCTGCTGATCATAACTGCTTGTCTGTCAGCCTTTAGGTGAGTATTCTTCATCTATCATCCACTTGCACTGAATTCCATAGATACTGTGAAAGGATATTTGTTTTTGTCAAAAGATGTGCTGTAGCATGGTGCAGAAAGATGTGATCAGTACAAGTAATGTATTTCATTATTCTAATTGAAACAGAGGAAAAAAACAAATAAGTTTTTGTCACAGAAATCTTTTTCAGGGCCCATTTTTTAGATAATAAGTAATTATCGTGGAAGAAGTGTTTGTGTCTATGGAATATGTCTGTTTTTTCTAGCTTTAAAGGTGGTCTGGTAAAAGATACTGTTTTCTTGGTAAACCTTGGTTTTTCTAGACTTTTAGTCAATCGTGCTTGCAACAATACTGCTAATGTAGTTTTTCAGCAGCCCATCTCCTTGCTTTTATGTGCTTTCAACCAACACAAGCAGAATGTGAGCTATCTGTCTTTCATGCATTGAAAAGTCTGAAAAAGTAGTAATATATCAGAAAAATTAAATATATATATGTGGTTTATCAACTTCTTTCATATAGCTGCTTTTTAAAAGGTGGTGCTATTGCTTATCTCCTTCTGCAGCTATTCACTGCAAACTCATTTCTTTGTAGTTGTTTTCTGGATTTGAAAAAATAAAAGATGGTGCCTTTCTTAATTTGGCAGCTTTCATCATTTACATTTGTAGGTGAAAGCTGCCAAGCTCTGTTAGGGGGCTGAGCTCACCAGGGGCGATACTTGTGTCATTTCCACCCTCTTGTCATGTTATTTTCTCTATACTTGTTAACTCGAACTGTCAACCTGTAAAGTGCTCTTACAACATTTGCACATGAGGTGCTGCAGGAGGTGACATAAGCTAATAGAAGGAGTTCATGGTAACAGAAAATCTCATTTGTACGTAGTGGAAGTGATGAGCTCAGGGACTTGCACTTTGATTGCATTGTAATTAACAATGCTTTGTGTATCTTAGTGTGATAGCTGCAGAGACTGCTGCTGTCTCCCTGGTCCTGTCTGACAGGGTTGTTTCTCTTGAGAGATGTGGACAGGAGAGAACAATCGAGAGGTACGTGATATAGCTGGACTGATTGCAAGTTTCTCTTCTAATCACAGGCACATCACTCACGATTAAGAATTGAAAGCCAGTGTTCAGCCTTGTGTCGCAGTTGTGGATGTGATGGCTGCAGAACTGTGTTTTGAAAGCACTTCTTTTATTTATCAACAATAGAAAAGTTGTGTAGATATCTACAGGAATGAACGCTAAGAGAAGAAAACAAAGAAAGAAAGTTACATCATACAGCCCTATAAAAGGATGGCAAGATAAACTCCTGGCACTGAAGCTCCTGAAGATGAAGCTTTCTGCTTCACCTGATGTTGTTGAGAACCTGTGAGCTATTTGGTTTCCTTGTGCTGTTTCTGATTACCTCCTTAGAGAGCAAAGACATTATCAACTGAATTTCTTGTTCTGCTGGCCTGCCATTTCTTCCCTTTCTTTAGGAAAGAAGGCTTGTGGAAGGGATGAGTACAGCTGTCCCTGTTTGGTAGCTGCAGTAATCTGGAACTTGCTTTGGTTTGCCCTGGTGGCAGATTGGCTTAGCTCTCTCTTTGCGAGTCCAGAGGGGTCTCCCCTTTTAAGATGATAAAAGCCTGTGTGGATGCTCAAGCCCATTTAAGAGAGAGCCTATTGGCTGTCTCTTCCAAGTCTCTGTTGGCCCCACATATTTTCCTTCTGACTTGTAATATCACAAACCCTAGTGGTTCTTCCATGCTAAAGGACTGCTCATGCCTTTAACTTTTTGCAGGGCTTCAGACATTCAGTATTTCCCTGTCTGCTTTTCACTTGTCTTTTCTAAAGGCTTGGTGAATCTGGCCTTAACCGAGTATTTCAAAGAATGGACATGAACAGCTTTATTCCTTCTGTGCCATCTTGCAGTTAGCAAACAAAGTTGACTATATTTTGCCTAACTGCCCAACATTTCTCATTTTTATACTGGAGATTGCATCTCTGTTTTCTTACATAGCAAGTCTTTGAGCCTAGAGCTAAAGGAAGAGAAACTTTAGCTAGCTCTTGAGAATGTTTTGTATTAACTGTAGTGTCATGAATAGATTACTTATCTATTGTCTTGTTTCTACTGCATATCTCATCTCCCAACACTGCTCATTTGTCCCCTGTAATGTTGTATAGCAAGTACCTGTAGGACCTATTTATAAAACTTAACTTTAACGGATTATTAATATCCCAGGTGTATTTTGTAAGTCAGTGGAGAAAAAGGCTCCTCCTGGAGATAACTAACAGTGACTAATTTCAACCTCCTTTCTAAACCATGTGTAGGTTTTCTCACTGTTCTCCCTTGCTGACTGTTGAGAGGACCTCCAGAGATTAACCCCATTGGACTGGTTCACTACTGAAGTGTTCAACTCAGTGTGCTGTTTTTTTTTCTCTGTGCTGACAAATCCTGTGCTGTGTGGATCCAGCCCAATGGTTACCCATTTCAGCTGATAGATTTGTCACTTTGCCTCTCTGTCATGTTGAGTTAGCTAGATTCTTAAATATCTGCAGGGAGTTTTGGTTATGTTTTTAACTTTATTTGATCTGAGCTAGTTGATACTGTTTGAGGTTCCACTTGAGATTCTGTACACTGTATTTCCCATTTCATTAAGTGGGAATTGGTTTAATGTAGCTAAATAAATATTCTGTCAGATTTTACAGTGGTCTTTTTCTTACGCGTGCTGACTGATATTGCTATGTATAATAGATGTGAGCCAGCATTTTTTTTATGCTGCCTTGCTTGGATTTGTGTTTTCTTTGGAAATGTGTTCAGAGCAGGGGTTTTTTTGTTGTTGTTTGTTTGTGATTTTTTAATTTGTCAGGAGATTTTACATCCTACAGTCATCTCAGCCTTGTTGTTTAATGTTAAAAAAAAAATAATCCAGAAATCGTGGCTACAAGGGTATCAGAGGGCATCGCAAACAGTTGCAGCAAGTTAGTGAAAGAAAATTCGTTTGAGGTTTTCTTTTGATATGCTGCCCTTGGAGGCCAATGGTAAAGAGATGGACTTGGGGAGAGGAGATGGAAGACAAATTTACCAAGGAGTAGATGTCATCCAGAAATTCTTGTGTCCAGCGGGAGGGTGTTATTCATCATTAACAGAAAGGGTAGAAACATGATTTGGGTTAACCTTCAGGGCAAGTACTATAAACTGTGAAACAAACCACCAAATTACAGCAGTTTTTTTCAGGATGGCTTCCCTCCCTTAACTCAGTGTTCCGTGAAGTCAGGAAACCACATTCACACCCAAAAAAGCATTTGAATTTAACGATCTAAAGTGTGTGGTTACTCCACATTTACATGCTGTTCATCCTGGCCTCGCCCACGTCAGTCAATCTCAATCAGAGATAAATATTTTGTTGCAGGCTTGCAGGATGAAACTAGGACTGGCTTCTACAAGTGTTGCTTTGGAGTTCATAGATTTGATTAGCATTTTTTTAATAACACTTCAAACTGCACGTCAAGGAGATTTAGTTCTTGGTGTTATCTGAAATAAGATTCTTATTACCTTGGGAAAAAATATATCATCCCTCTTTAATTTCCTAGAGCATCAGCGTATACAGAGCACATGACATTTTGTCTTATGGTTGTATTTTTTATTAGACTAGAAGAAATGTACTGAGGAACTTCTAATAAAAATCAGTTGAAATTTTGCATGAGGAAAGATATGGTGTAAATGGTTGGATATAGCCAAGATCATACCATTATTCTTCATGACATTAAAATATAAATTGCATTGTCAAAAACTGGAAAATACCTGCTCTTTAGATTGCTTACTTTAAGCTCCATTTAATCCTCTTTCTCAGAATGGCATTTTCATTTAAAGTCTGGGAAAAAAAAATAGTACAAATTTAGTCAAAGGCTTGTTTGTAAGGAGGCTATATTTTTGTGAATTCTTACATGAATTGAAGTGATACTGTACCTTCTTACTTTATGATCCTGGAATTGAATACCTGAGAAATGAGTGAAAGAGCACACTAGATTTTGTGGTGAGCAAATAAACCTTTAATATCATCAACACAGAAATGTCAGTCACCAAGCAGGTAGACTGCTTTTTGACTGAAAAAATAAAAAAAAAAAAAAAGCTTTCAAAACAGTGCTGCAAATCCCTTTTTTCTTAACCCGCTCTCTAGGAAAACATGGTCAGAAAAGGCAAAAACTAACATTGCTCTCAAAAATGCCTGTGGTAGTACAAGAATTTTCTCTTCTCATTTTTGCAAAATGACTGACAAGTACTTGTTACAGTAAATGGTCCTACTGCTGGAAAAACCAAAATTGAGATAAAAAATGCTTGCTGTGTCATGGCCCCTCATAGAGAGTTGAAAAAGCGTGCAACAGGAATAGGAAGGAGATTACTGGGCTTGTAAACAGATACCCAAATATCCTTTTAAGGCAGAGCAAATTTTTATCTTAGTTTAGCCAGTAAGTTGAAGATAGAGGTGGAGATAGAAACAAAAAATATGAAAATAACAGATAAAGAGATAACAGGTTAAGATTTCTGGAGCAGATATTACTCTTTCATTACCTGCCTCCCTCTGTTGATTGATGTATTACGGTAGTTTGGTTTTCTGCTCTCTTTGGGATTTATTTCTAAGTGCATGCATATTATATAGCACTTTATCATCTCCTTCTGTGCTCCTGCTTACTGATTCCAGGGTGAAATCTGTTTTAGGCTTGATACAGTACATTTCACCCATCACATTCCTAAGAAAGACAAATGGTTGTAGGGCTTTGCAAGTCGACAACTCATAAATAGGACCTTTGGGAATTAGAGGCTTCTTCCTTCTGTCCTTCCTTGCAATGATATAAGCACTGTGTAAGAAGAGTAGAAGAAGGATCAACAGTGCATTGTAATGACAAATAATGAAAAATAAATGCACATTGATGATCATTGTGCATAGCTGGCACTCCCAGTAATACTTAGAGCATGCAGTCACGGTTCCCTGTTACGTGCAGACTTTTGGCTCCTTAGCACAAATACATAGATTATAAATAGGAAGCTTAACACTGTGATAGAAAGTTACAGCCTGGTCATTAAGTTGCCCCATCTCTTTTTGGAAAATCCTGCAATCACTGTGCCCTTGAATTCTTCTTATTCACAGTTTTGTTGCTTGGAACATTCCATCTTGGTTTTTAATGGAGTATCATCAGTCATGTTTATTTTCCATTTCAATTTTTTTGTGTCCAGGACTGATGGAGAGCTCCATGTATCTGATCTGTTTAACTTGAATACTCTTTATAGTCAAAAAATTACGTTTATGTCTTTACAAAGCTTGGAATGGTGTACAAACTTTAAAATATTTGTGATGATTTCATCCAGATCTTTGGGTAGTCCAGGTTTGTTTACCATAATAGTGAGTATCTGCTGTTAGTTATCCTCTCTATGCATAAGGTGGAATATAGCATGAATGTCTCTTGTTTTTCTGAGATACCAAAGTGAAGGGATATAAAAGGGATAGTAAAACCTGGACAGATTTTTTTGAGTTTGTGTTTCTTAGAGAAGGGCTTTGATTTGCAGTGCCTGGAACTGTAGGCTGTAAAAAGATGAGGATCTGGTGACTGTGAGGCTCTGTCACAGACTTGCTGCATAGCCTGAGCTAAGTTGCCTTATTTTTTACCCCATCCAGAAAAAAATAATATGGTCATCTTGCTGGCTGGGAAAATGCTGATGTAATGAGGGGTTATCTTCCCTAGAAGCATAAAGTGATAAAAGATATTTTACTGAAAGGTTTTTCTATCTCCTAATCTGTGCTTTCCAGTTTAGTGGTTGAATGTATGGCAGACCTAAAGGCCTATATGAGCCCTGGATTTTTCTGTAATGGACAGTGTCAGAAGCAGCTGTGCATATGTGCATGACAAAGGGAAGATAAAGATTTATGCTTGTAATTCTAAGGTAGCTACTTAATGTTGTATTCTCTGGTTTATTATTACTATAATTCTTCTGGTAGTTTTGAGGCTGGAAATATACTTCAAAATGTTGACCTAACTAATAAATTACTATTATTTTGTTCAGAATTCGTTTTCCATTCATTAAAAATGTTGTAGCTAATTTATAGACATGAATCTGTTTCATGAGGCTATTGCCATTTCAGCCTTGTGGCATTTGTCAAGAGGAAAGTTTTTTTTTTTCCCGTTAGCATTACAAGTGGTAAACAAAAATCACCCTTTTATGTAATTAGAACATTTATTTCAAGAATTACTGTTCTCATGGGAGAAGGAGATACTTTGGTGATTCGCTTAAGGAAAATCTTAGATTTGCTTCATCTGGGAAGAAAGTTATCTTTGTGTCCTTCTTGTTACATTTAAAAATCAACCAGCTGTCTCCTGAGCCAACCCTGTTCTCCTGGTTTTTACTGTAGTGGAAACCTCCATTAACTTCCCTGGCTTTATTACGTTTCTATTACTAGAGGAAAAAAATGAGGTTTGTGGTGCACTGACTGGCCGAGCGCATCCAATCTTAGGTTGAAAATGAAAACTCTGGCTCCAGTTAGCCTGCAGGCATGGCTGAGCTGTTATGACGAACCTAAGCTATTTATCTGTAGCACAAAATTGCGTGTATGTAGAATAAATTTGATAAGAGAGACCCGTAAGCGGAATACACCAAAATATTGTGAGGATGAACTAATAATCTATTTGTTTGGCAATTAGAGGCTTTCACACTTGTGACAGAGGCACCTTTTGTGAGTGCACCAGTGTTCTGGGTTTTAGAGCTACCTCCTATTGGGTTCTGCATTTCTTGTTCTCTAGATAAGTAAAATGTTAAAAGTTGCCATTAATTCTGCAGGTGCTGTACAGAAGCACGTGGTGGTCGCCTTAGACTACACAACAATTGGGATGCAAAAAACCTCAGCATGAGAATGAATATTCTATGTTCAAAAGAAAAATTTGGCCTTGCTGGAATGCTACCTCCTGAAAAAGAATTTGAAGGAGGAGGCATCTGAAGCCTATTTTGTTTTAAACTTAAGATATGTTTTGACTGCACTTCTTTGGGACACCAGGAACTGTTATGGTGGAAGCATTGGGAATATTCAGTCAGAGTTGGTTAAAGTATGAGTTCTGCTTTTCTGGAAACCTTGGAATATTACTTTGGCTACATGTAAAGTGGAAGTAGGAAAGCAGATATCCATGGTAGAGGACTAAAATTATATTGCTTTATTAATATAACTAACAAATACTCTTGCTTTTGAACTTTTTGATAGCCTGTGTGAAAAATGCTGAGTTCAGGCTGAGTTGATTCTCTAGGCTCCAAGTGCAAAGTGATTTTCTCTGGGCTATTGGATGAAACTGTTTCCCCTTTTGAATTGTGAGCAGTAGTAATACTGTTGCAAGCAGTACTTCAGTGGAGGGTAGGGGATGGGGAGTTTTGCTTTTTCCTCTTGAAATACTATATTTCATTTATTTATCTTTAGGTAATTTTACCTATGGACATGAAATAAGGGCATCTAAGTCTTCCTATAAGGAGAAATATGCAGAATGGAGCACTTAAATTTCTCATTGCCATGTACAGATCCACATGAGTTGGTTTTCATGACTTTTATGTATTTATTTATAAAAGGAAAGTGAATAGATTGTTAAAACAGAGGAAAAAAATCCCTTGAAGTTTTCCATGGAGGAATGGGGAATAATCTGATGTTAATTCTGTGCATTCACCGAGATGTGCAATTTTATATGGTTTTACTTGCTGTTGTGTGTTCATATGTTGTTTTTATCAATATAGTTGCCCATACTAATACATTTTAGGTGTGTGAGTGTCTGTGCAAGAGCTACAACAGGCAGTGATTTAAAGGTTTACTTAATGCTTTAATACAACCCTTGATCAAGTTAACAGAATTCTGTATCACCAGGGGAGCAATCTTCCCTGGCTGGGCTCTGCTGTAATCTTACAGATCAGCACAGCCTGCAGAACTGTGGATGAGAAATCCGAGTTTGGATTTGCAGTACTGAGAGTACATTATACAGTGAGGCAGCTGGTCTCTCACTCACCAGTACGATAAAACACACTTTTATAGATTAAGAGATGCTGAGGCTGAGCTCCATATAGCCTGTTGCAGGTAAATAAAGTGCTACAAAAATATTGCTGCTTCAGGCTCAAAGCATGAAATAGTGTTTTTTAGAACACAATTTTTCAGTTATATTAAACTTGGCCCAGCAGAAAAAAACACATCGCTGGTGGGCAGTCTGAGCCACTGGAGGTTGTATGTCCTGTGTTTATGTTCAGGAGAAGAGTCTGAACAGCCAGGCCCAACTCTGTGCTTATTGCATCAGGAGAAGAAAGCAGTGGTGGTAAGCTCCTCTGCTGGTACGTCGTCCCACACCCCAGCTTCAGTCTCCTTTTGTATTAAAATATATATATTGAATTTTTAGATATTAAATTATGTTTATTAGTGGCAGCATTCTTCCAGAACTAACAATAAGTTGGTTTGGTGTGTTATGCTAACTTGGGAAGAACTGTCTCTGACTATGAAAGGCATGGGCAAGTTATTAGTGATAGGATAAAAGGGTTTAAAATGGAAATAGGTAAAATTTGGCTTTCTTTATTGTCACTCATGTTACAATCATGATACAGATTCATACTTGGCTGCCCAGAAATACCCAGCAGAAGTAAATAATTGGCCACCCTTCTATGGCTTTTTCCTTATGCATCTGGAATTCACCTATATTGTCCTTCTTATCTTAATACCTCCATTTTAACTTATGTGTACTCTAGCATATCAGGTTGTTGGTGCCTTTGTTTCTTGGTGAGGTTCCTTTTGATGTTCATTTTATTTGCATTAAGGAGGGACCAGGAGGTATATTAGGAGATGGTTTCAGATGGTAAGGGCGGTAAAAACGAGATAGTCTGGCTTAAGATATTGTGGAATCTACATCACTGGTAATCTCTTTAAGAACATTTTGGATAATCAGTGGATAGAAAGCACTATTAGATCACCATTAACTGAAAATATTTTTTCTGTTTGGTCTGTTATGTTATTGGACCCATACCTTGTGTCTGAGAGAGGTTCTGGAGTGTATGTCTGTGTGTGGCATTAATAGTTCTGTGCTGGCTTATGTGTGCGTATATGTGCATATAATTGCAAGAATTTGTCACGAGTTGAAATGTCCAGAAACTCATAGGATGTGTTTCTTTGCATTGCAGTTGCTCAGAAAAACTACATTACAAATGTCTAAGAGGTTTTTTTTACTTTGGCAGCCAGTGTATTTCTATAAACATTCCTGCAGTGGCATTTTGCAAAATTCCTTCAGTTACACATTCCAGGGTATGCTAGCACACCAGCAAACTGGTGGAAAGCAAAGTGCCAGTTTTGTCCACCAAACTGATGTAATTCCACTCTTTTTCCAGGGGCAGGGATTTCTGTTTTGAGTCTTCAGATGTTTGAAGTATTTCAAGGATCAGTCATCTTAAATTCCACTAACTTTTTGTGCCTTTAGTGTTTCCTGTTGGCTACTGCTGACCCTTGAGACAACCAGCAATAGCAAAGACTTGGTAGAGTGACTTTGATGGAATTGAAGCAATCTGAAACTGAGACTGTATATGAAAAAAATTCTTGCACAGTTTTCTTAATGGGGGGAAAAGGTGGTAACTTGTCTTGTGTTCAGAAGTAGAATCTGCATGATTTCTCCTCTCTCAAAACACTGGGCATATTTTTCAGGGAAGAGAGTATTGTTTTGAACCTTCTCACCTCCCCCACGCAAAAAAATTGCTGTGTAAGGTTGTTCTCTTTATGTTACAGAATTGTCTGAAAGTCCTGCAGCAATTAATTTATCATGTAACTTACATTTTACATTGTTAAAAGAATGTCTTAGTGTTCACTGCATGTGTTATCTGTAGTTTAGAAGAAAAATATTCAATATTTTAAGATGGAAGATAGCTCAGCTAAGGGTGTCCCGTCATTTTCCCCATTTACCACTTCATTTTCTATTCCCTTTCTCTTTCTAGCCTTGATTAAATACTGTGCTATGGTGCTCATGAGAATAATTGGGATGAGCAGAGGCATTACTAACAGGAAAAAATTGCAGCCTCCAGCAAGTACTTTTTCTTATTAGTCAATGTGCCACCTTATAAGAATGTGATTAATTTCGGATCAGAACTTCACTTTAATGATGTGCTGATGTAATACAGTATGTAGGTCATTTGCTCTTCCAGCCCCCAAAAATCTGCTGGGCATTGAGGTAGTCCTTGCCCTGTTTTCGTATCTGTGATGACCACTGATGAAAGAATAGCTTTTTATACTAATGCTGTTATCTTCGTTGAGGAATTTATCTTGGTCTGAAGCCTAACACTACAGAATTAGTAGTAATACAGTAGTTGGAGGTTTTAATTTATTCAAATAAAAAATTGCTGGTAGGCCCATTTTGATAGAACTGTACTCATGGAGAATTGGCTGTAGCACAGGAATGGAGACTGCATCTCTTTTTTGACTGTGTGATGTCAGTAGGGCATTTGAGGAATGCAGTTTCTGCCTAGTTGTTAATTGTAGTGCATATCCTGAATTATCTTGGATCCTGAGATGAAAAATGAAAGAAGTGCAAAACACTGATACTTGCTAAGCTTGGCTTTGGTCAGGAGTGTCAATGATGTTGGTACTAGAATTGGATGGCAATAATACCAGCTGAGTCAAAACTGTAACTTCTGTGGATCATTCCATATGGTAGAATTTTACCTTTAGTGGAGATCGTAAGGCAGCTGTGTCTCTCTACAACAGCCTTGGACACTGCTAAAAAAGGGCAAAAATTCTTATTATTATTCCTAATGATATGGCATTGGGTTGTGTGCATGTGAGATTTGCCTAGTATGTCTATGATTTCAGCAATGAGGAACTTGTGTTTGTGCTGCTTATAAAGAACATCTTAAAAAACCCACAACACCACAACTCTGAGACAGAACTAAAAAGCCTGGCATGGAAAATGTCACTGCAATAGTAAGGAAAGAAAAGCATATTCTTATGGTCGTAGCAGACTGTCAGGAACTTGGGGAAACGAGGGCTGAATGTCCAGCTGAAGTGAAATGGAGGTAGGAGGATTCTGAATTTTTTTGGTTTTAAAATAAATTATATTTCACTCCATTTACATACTTCTAACTTCTGGGACTTTATTTAAAGCATTCATTAGTGAGTCTTTCACAAAAAAAAATCCATTTTGCCAAGCTTTTTTTTTTTTAAATTCTAAAGAGCGAGAAGAACATTTTGGCTTGCACAGCGAAACTGTTAAACAGCACTCCCATTCCGTGTGAACCCATGTGAAGCCAGGGAGCAGACTTCCCTAAAAGTAAAGGACCCATATAAAATGTGTAGGAGAGGCAGTGATGTTAAGATGCTCAGTTACAGACCTGCTTCAGAATAAGCACTTTGAAATAATCACACTCATGCCCAGCTGTTAGTCACACATTTCTGCTGCCCACTTGCTCCTTAAAGATGGAAGTGTTTTTCATTGAAGACTGCACTGTTGGGGAAGTAATTTCATTCATAAGTGAATAAATTCAAAAGTGTAGTTTCTTGGTCTTGTTCCTGGCTCCTGTTAGTCAATGCGCAGTTCCAGTCCAAAAACCCTTCCTGAATATTGATTAGCCTTGCATTTTGAGCTGGTAGAATGTAACCCTCTGTTCTGAACACCAGCTTCTGTTTAAAGGAGTGTGAGATAAGGAATAGTTGAAAATATTCTTGGGATGGTGTTCGATTAATTTGCAAGTCTGTGAGATGGAAGGACAATCCGAGGGACACTGCATGTAAACTCATGGCTGTTTTGTTGTCTTTGCCAACCAGCTGATTCCATGAGCTATCACCTTTGGATAAATTTGCAAAGCACCTACTATGCTGTGAGCTTCTTGTGATGTGAGCTCTGAATATACATGTGGACAGACCTCGAGTTGCTTAGGTTTCATAGAGAGTTTTGCTGCTCATAAGAGTTTACTGTTCAGAGATAAAAATTAAGCATCAAAATCAGTTACAAAAACCTATCTTTATTTGCTAACTTTTATTCTTAAAATTTAGTAGTAATAATGACTGCCTTCTCTGTCAGCATAAAACATAAGCCTCTGGTATTATATCAGCAGATGCAAATGACTTTGAAATTTTACTTCAGCAGTACTATAATAAGAATCTGTGGTGTCATAAAGTAATTACATAACTCATAAATTTGGGGTCTAACTCTGGAGACTGTCTTCTCACAATCGTAGGAAAATATTCTGTGCATTAAACAGCCACAGAATGGAGAAAATGCTTTGGTTGCTGATTTGAATGTTGTGTGAATTAACCTCTCCTTCTGTACCATGTCCTCAGGGAGATAGTTAGTTATCATTTGTATTTATAATTGCTGTTTGTTGACCCCCAGCCTTGAGCTGGCAAGCAAGAAGATTCACCAGCTGCCTGACTAGAAGACAAGCTTTCACAGGCTTTATACACAAGTAGAAAAGGAAGGATTTTGCTTAAATGTAAACACAAGATGTGACTGGTGATTAAAAAAGAAGTGTAGCATGAGGAGTCTGGTGAGTGAAACAACACAATGAAATTTGATATGCAGAAGATTGCAAATTCTTGGAGATCATTGAAAGAACTACTTTATTTGGTAAGAAATCCCATTTGATTTGCCCTAGTGAATTACAGAAGAGTCTCTGGGCTTCTACAGATGGGAACCTCTGCTTGTACATGTATTTAATATGAAAGTTGTCTGAGAAAAAAACCTCTTGTTTTGTTACCTTATCTCTACTAGAATATGACCACAACAACATTACGACAAGTGATGACCACTGTCTGTCTTCCTGTGGAATGAGTTTCTCCACATGTCAGTTCTGAACCTTGTTTCAATGGATGTCTCTCCTATCTCTTATCCTCTGGGCCATGCACTACTATGAAAAGCTTAATTCTGTCTTCTCCCTGACCTTCTCAACACTAATGATGGGCTGCTTTTAGTTCCATTTGTATTACATTATGTTAAAGGCTGTATTATCAGCTAAAGCAGCAAAGATTATTAGTTATACTGTAGAGATTAAATTAATAGCTCTTTTCTGAGTGCACAGGCAATCTATGGATAGATTTATCTTGATATGGGATTTCACTACCACCCAGTATTCAAAAAAGAAATGCGATCTTTAGCAGCTTTTCTTTTTGCCTGTTGCTGACTTAAGAGTACAGTAAGAATGCATATGTCAGAGGCTGTTATTTTCTCTGACCTGAGTAGAAGCAGTTTCAGAGGGACAAAAATAAACCTAAAAACAAAACTTTTCTTTGTTTTGTGCTTGGGTTGAAAGCATCAACTAGTCCTGTGGATCAAATGAAACAGAAAACAGTGTTCACTATCCAGAACATTATTTTTATTGACAAAGGAACAGAGAAATTTAGAATATCTATGTGGTGTAATGCATTACCATGTTATGTCATTTGTATGGATACAGAAAGCTGGTGTGATTATTATACTAGGGCTTTTTTGTATCAGTAAGAGAAAATAACAGGTTGCCACTAAAGAACTTGCACTATGTTTTGTAGTTATCTTCAAATCACCAGGAGTGGGCCAGAATCCCATAACACGATTATGCTCAGTTTAAGAACTCTCATGAAGAAATAAGGAGTGAGTCAGGTGATTGTCAAACACAAGTTGAGTTCTTTATTTTTTTTAAGGGGAGCTTTCTTCTGAGGATTTGAAAAAAACCCCTTTTGACATAACTTTTCTTTAATTCACTTTTTAGAAACTTTTTCTTTTTGAAGTGAAATTTTGAATTATAAAGTTCATATATATCAACGGCAAAAGGCAGTACCATATCATCCTGGATTTAGTTTGAAAAGAAAGCATGTGTTTGGTTAGAATACAGGAGTAACAGAGAATGTGCCTGGAACTTCTGCATCCAGAGTTAAATTTGAAAGGATGCCAGCAAGCTATCAGGTCTGCCACTGATATCAGCAATTACGTTGTACTTCTTACATTCTGGGTAGCATTGATGTTTAAATGTATAAACCGTTCCATTATAGTCTTAAATTTATGATACAGAACTCTGATGCAAAAATTGAAGGCAATTATTCTGTGGTGTCAGTAGCCCATTTGTCTCTTTCAGAGATCCATGAAGTTGTCTGTTGATTGTTGTGCCTACAAAATAATTTTTAGTTACCTGATTTTCTTAGCACAAACAGACCACCACCTGCAATTCAGTCACTCTTTTGGGAAATGTGTCAGCTTTCTGCAGATCCTGTGCATTTTATCCAGGAGTTCATTTTCCCTCTCAGCCACTCGGTGGCACTAGGCTTCTTTGGAATGATGAGCACTGCTGTAAAATGTGCCTGGGCTTCAGAGTAGAAGGCTGTTGATTTCTTGTGTCGTATGATAGCTAAGCCTTTTGATTACAACATGGTTTATGTTTTCCTTATTTTATACAAATAGCAATCAGATAATATTTGGAGAGCGTTTAGGAGCAGCATGCCACTCTGCAATGTAGAAAACTGTTGAGAACTGTTGAGGCATTGGGAAGAGAGCGAGCAGGGTTCCCTTGATTTTTTGGCAGGTGAGGCCCATGTCAAGGAAGCCCCTTTTTAGTTCTTATGATGCCACTGTTGTAGCCAGGGAGCTGTAACCCTGCAGTGCAAACTGGAAATGCCTTGTTCTTGGAGTTAGGAAGGATATGAGATCTCTCAGGAGTAAGGAACTCTGACAGATAAAACACCATGGCAAGTGAAATCCTTATGCTGAAGCTCGGCAAGGTCATGTGCCAAGCTTCAGCTGTAGAGTTCTGTGGTGTTGCCTAAGGGGAAGAGAAGCCTAAAGGCACTGGGTAACTGGCAGGGTAAGGAGTTCTCTTGTGATGTGGAGGAATGCTTTGAGTGAGGTGATGGACAAGCCAGCTCAGCATGCTTTTACTCTGCCTTTGTAAGCATCAACTGGCTGTAAAAGGAATTTGCAGCTTTTTGAGAAGCAGAGTGAGAGTATCTAATTGTTCAGAGCTGTTGCTTAGTAGCAATGCAGGTACTGTATGGTGGGGAAAATAAAATCCTATTGTATTGAGGCATAACAGACTTATGGTTTCCTTTTTACTATATGTTGTCTCAAGACATTTCAGGAAAGAATGATTTAGTAATAGGCACTGTACACAAATGAAAAAGCTGAAGTTCGTGCACTATGATATGCAAAAAATACTATGTGAATTTTCTTTTTTTTTAATATTGCGTTAAGTCATGGGGTTTTTGCTTTGTTTTGGTTTTTTTTAGTATATAAACACTGCATAGAGATACTGATTAAAAGACACCTGTGTCATTCTGTGCAGACGTAGGATGCATGCAACTGAAAGAAGCCATTATGGCCAAGGCAGTTACAGCTCTCAATTTTCCACCTGGCTTTTGATTGTAGCAGATGCAGTGCTTGAATTTTACTCTTCCCAATACCTGCTGTAGCTGAGCTTCTGCATTTTGCCTTTAAGACTGTCACTTTCCAATCTATTGCATGTTGGTAAAGAGGTTCAAAATTTCCCAGGGAAAGGACAAAACAATTCTGTGCTTAGACAATGGGACGGCATCAACCTTATTCTTTAGGAAAGTAGGCTAATAAGGTGTCATTTATAAAAGTTCATGTACTCTTCCACTGCAGACCTGGGAGTAATAGTACTGCATAGTACTGAACTCCAGAACAGTCTTAGTATGTGCTGGCTTTTCCACAGTGATTGTGTTTGCTTTATGACTCCAGTAAGTGGAAAGAAAACAAAACCTAGTTTTTGGTTAATCAGGTCTATAAGGCTGTAGAAGGTATGGGCTTTGACGTTTGATCAGATTTTTTTGCTCAGCACATTCAGCAGTATCTAGTCTTCATGCAGCTTCTGCTGCTTGTTTCTGTAGCCTCTTTACCTCTGTACTTTTATTTTACACTAAAAGCAACAGCAGCTAGGAGAAGGAGCTTACATGCAGGGAAGCATCTTAAAAATAGGGATACTGACCAAGAAGCAACATGCCACTTTTGGATGTGTGGAGATGTCTGCTAATCCTTGTAAAAAGTGGTGTTGGAACCTGTTGACTGAAGTGAGGTTAGAACCTGGTTGAGAATAAGTAGTTTTAACATCAGTAATATTGCGAGTAATATACTGCGAGTACTCTGGAAGTAAGATACTCAAAAGTATGGTACAAGTACTTCCTCAGTCTTGTAGACATTGGAAAATAATGTCAGTCTGCCAACTCTAAGATAGCAAATATTTGCTGTTTAATGCTTCAGCTTATTCTCTAAAGTCATGGCTTTATAGGCATGGAAGACTGGTCTCTCATTTAAGAGACTAAGTTCTTTTTAGTATAAATTTGAAAATTGTTATATGCCAAATTAGATTTTTGTGGCAGGTATTTTCTAGATGCGTTTATTGTGATGGGCCTACTGAAGTTTAGTCCATGAGGATTCATCCTGTTCATGTTATGGTGTAAAAACCTGACTTCACCACTGAGCAAGTCTGGGTTTTTGTGGTATTGCCTGCTTAGAGGGGGAATGAAACAGAAACTGTTTTCTGAACCTGTAACTGCCGCTATCCCCTTCAAAACAGAAGACTGTGTTTTACTTAACACAGTTCTTAAAGGAAAGTTTAGTTCTTAAAGAAAATCATGACCTACCCTGTGATCCTTTTAAAATCTAGACTATTGACCAAGTGGCTATCATTTTTAGGCTCCTTAACAATTTGCCCTTAGCACCTATCCGTTAACAAATAATGAGAGCATTGATTGGATGAAAGGAAAAAAAACCCAAACTGGAGCACATTAGACTATTAAATTAAAAATTTATTCCAATTAGTACTGGGGGGACTGCTTTCTAGCGTACTAAATTAGGCAGCTGGGAATTAATAGCAAGTGAAAATCATTATAATGACAGTCTTTTTTGGTAGGGATTTGAGAAAGTTTCTGACAGTGTCACCATGACCTCAAAGAGTCTAAATTGCTCTCTGTACTGAAGATGCATAAATTTTGATTACTGAAAAAGGTCTTTGGAGTACTTCCTAGCAGAGCTGAGCCTTTCCTGACTGTCCGAGGTCTAACTTGTCAGTGTAATAAGCCACCCATCTCTGTTTGTTCAAACACCAGATGTGTCACATGCTCAGGATGAAGAATTCTGTGGCTTCATATATGATATTTAATGGCAAACCAGAGAGCCTTTAACAACTAAGTTGCTGATTCAGTGGCTGCATTTTTTTGCTCATTGTCCTTCTAAACCAAAAATGTGCTATTTCTTTTCTGTTTTTCATTATATGCACATTATTTCTGTTAAATTTATAGGAAGAACAGGAATTGTCAAAGAAACATAGCAGATACCATTTAAAAGCAAAGCCATACAGTGAGTGGAAAGAAATGGAAACAGAATTGGGGGTATAAGACCTGTAAGCAGAGTGAAAATCGAGTTTCGTGCTTTGCTTTGTGATTAATCCTATACCTAATGTTTTAGAATGTTGTTTTCTTCTGAACATCCAGACACTGATCCAATCTCTACAATACTTGTATGATGTTTGGACCCCATATGCATGTATATATAACGTATGTTTTATGTAACATTATTATTTGAGTGTTCACTGGTTGGAATGCATCAGCAGCTACATTTTCTCAATCTGATAAGCCTGACACCAGTCTGATTTTTAAGCTGTTATATTGACTCAAATTACTGAAGGATTGGATGTCCTGCCAGCAAGTAACAGTGTGTGATGCCATTAACATTACTAAGGGTTGTGTTGCACTGAAAATGCGCTGTGGGTTCATTGCCTTAGAAAGGGAATCATCTTCAGCTTCTTCTTTAGGGTCTGAAGCAGTGATAAAACTAGGGCTGTTGTTGGGGTAGGCTGGACATACGGGGTGCCCAAAAGCTTCATGCTAGCCTAATTATCTTCTCAGGTCTTAGTTCAAGGGGTGTTCAACTTCTCCAAGAATGTTGTGTTCTCAGGTCTTTCCACTTTGGTCTGGCAAGGAGATCGCTCTCTTCATAGCACACTGATCTCATCGACAGATAGTTTTTTGGGGGAGGTGACTGCTGTGACACAGCCAGATTCTGTTGGTTATCCCTAGTTGTGGTTGGCAAGGTGAGTGGCAGCTTTGATGCAGGTTTGGTCAGCTCTGAATTCAGAAATAAAAGGTAGGTGAACTCTGATACCCATATAGTGTTCTGCTCTTCAGCTGGAGACGCCTGGCACACCGAATTTTCCTGGTCAGGTGAAGCATCTGTGTAAATCGTGGGAAAGAATTGGACACTGTTTCGCAGATATTGATGCTGTTCTTCCAATCTGTTCTAGAGCCAAATACTTGTTAGAAGACCATGCACATGTAGCTACTGAAAGAGATAGGTGTCTTAAGCATCAAAGAGGTTTGGAAGTACAGGGGAAGGAACAAAGCCAGTAAAACATCTGCATTCATTGCAGGATTTCCAGCAAGTGGTTGTGGTTTCTGTATCTGTGAGATTTCAATAATTCTCCCAGATGGGATGTTGCATTTTGTATTGCTGCTGTTAGTCAAAGCTTGTAACAGTTTGCCTTGCTTCAAGTTCCCAATTCGCTGCCCATTCAACTGGGATTTAAAAAAAAAAAAANGACATTACAGTTATTCTTCCAATAAAAAAAGAAAAAAATCTAAACAAAAACCAAACCAAAGAAAGTGGAGAAAAGTATGCAGTAGTGGAAAAATGCCATTTGAGCAGAAGAATCTCTCAACGAATGCTATAAACCCCTGTTTACCAGAGCAGCCGTAGGCTGAAGTTGCCATGGAAACAGAAAGAATTGAAATAATATTAGCCATAGCATATCTATTATATATTGTATTAATGACACCATACCAAAGGATCACTCGTGGTTTCATTTACAGGGCTCCCTTTTCAGTGATTTATCACCAATATCAGAGGCTAGAATTTAAAATTGGAAATGGAAGGTTCAGCCTTAATTGGTTTGTAATAATATTGGGAAGGAAAAAAATATTTATTTAATCATGTGTCTAGAAGAGTTTTGAGTTTTTGATATGCAGAATTTCTTAGTCTTTTCTAAGAAACAAAATCATACTCAAGTCATAAAACATGTTATCCTCATTTGGCATCCAAAAGTGCTGACTCCAACAGTACAGATGATAGAACTAGAACATTCTTTTATTTGCAAGAAAAATCAATCAGTTCTTGAGCTTGGTATGGGCCTGTTTGGGGAAAGGGGTTTGAATTCAGCTCTGTCTGCCAGATGAATGTGGCTGGTGCTGGATTGTGGCAATAGGTGAATTGTTCTGATTTAGTTTGTCAGAACAATGATATTCTTTAAATAAGAGTTTGACATAGGAGAGGGTAGGGTTATCATCACTATAAATACTGAGGTTCTCCCTCTTGTATCCCCTGATTTTAATTTTTTCTCTTTTTGGCATCCAGGTCCTTACTAGTTCTGTGGTTATAATATGGGTTTTTTTTCTTCTCTATACCACTGGCTGAGAAAAGGCAAAAATAGAATTGAAGATTCCTTACAAGTCATAAAACAAATTTTGATCCTTTCAATGTTGGCTGAAGCATTGACTTGGGTGCTTTCAGAACACCAACAAAGTTTCAAGTGACAGAAGGTTGAGATATAAATTCTATTTTTAATTTGAGTGGTTCTGGAAAAAAAAAACTTGACAGATCCATGTGTTGAATAACCTGTTGGACACTGTTTAGATGTACTCACATCTTTAAGGTATATACAAATAAGCTTCACAGAGTGGTCTAAATCATATCCTGTGTAAATGCTGGATAGAGATTCTGAAGGAGCTTTTTCTGTGTTTGGCAGAAAAATCTGGCACGAGTGTAGAAAATTTTCCCAAAGCTGTGTGCTGATAATGACTGCACTAGAATGCTTGCGTAACGCTTTGCCTGTTACGAAATCTGTAAAAACATTAACTAATCCACAAAGCAGATTACATGTTGTAGATGTATCCCTCTGCTGGGAGGAAAGCATATGTGTATGTGAGTGAGGAGGAAAGAAAAAATCTATTACAGGAGGCTTTATTTTGTCTCTAAGCTTTATTGCATTCCTTTGACTGTATTTTCATACTTTCTTAAGAGTGGGGTTTTCTTCCTAGGATTCTGTTAATGAAATTGCAGACTGATGTATGAAAAATGTATACACCTTTTTGAACACTAAAAATCCCATTGTCTTGATTCTGTTTACAGCCAAAGTGAATCTCAGCACTCTAAATTTATTTGAAAGAGTGGTGACCATTCAGCAAAGCACCTCTCTGTCTGAAATTACATTTTTTTCCTGTTTTCCCAGCTACAGTTCTCAGGCTTTCTGCTGCACAGAAACTTTGGCACATGTTCAGTGTGGCTCTCACTTTGATATTTTTGACAAATTGTGAATTCAGGTTTAGGTGACTGCTGCCTTTTATCAGGTTTGTCAAGAGCTGGTCCTTATCTAGGGCTGACTTGAACATGGATTTAGAATGCTATGATAGATGCTTAAAATTGCTTTAAACTTAAGTGCTGAGGACACCTGTTGCCTCCCAGCTCCCTTCAGAGCTGTTTCTGTGCCTATGTGTTGCAGATGGGTGTGTGGACATACATACAGATGAGTGTATGAATGAAAGGTGGCTGCTGAGTTAAAAATGGGATTGTTTAGGAGATGAGAAACATGGAAAATCTTGCTGGGATGTGGGTGCTGGTGATGGCAATAGTCCTGGCCATCGCCCTCACCGGGTCTGTGGAGGCCAGGCTCTGCTCTCTCTGGTGTTGGAAACCGGATCTAAGGTGTGCTGCTTCCTTCCCCATCTTTGCTCACTTGTCAGTGATGGTTTTATCTTTATTAGCCTCCACTCCAAAAGGAGAGGGAGGGGACTTTGTCTCCCTCTCCAATAGGTCATCTAGTTTTTGGAATGAGGACTAGTTCCAATTCCATCACTCGCCTTTCCTCTCTGTCATACCAGATTTGTTAACATCTTTCTGAGGTTTTTTGTGTGTTTTCCTAGACATGGTTTGTGCAAATATGTCACCGTTCTCTCTTTGAGTCTTTGAGTCACGCTGTTCGTATTGCTGTACTTAGCAGTGTTACCAAATACTTTTGTGTTGTTACCAGTTTTACTATTGGTGGCATTCCTGTGCTACAAAAACCCTGGCTATTGCCCCTCCATTTTTGACTGACACTGGCTGGACAGGAGCGTGGGTAGGTCCTGTCCCTGCCACCAGCAGTGCTTGGGCTTGGCTGTATTCCCTATGTATGGCTCCAGGGAGCTGGCTGGATCTGTGGCACGATGTGCCCTTCGTGGGTGAGTGCCAACTTGAGACCTGTTGGGAGAGTCCATTAGTTATAATCACTCAGGCAAGAGGAGCATCATTGCAGACATTGATTTAATGCACAGAAAGAAAGAAAGGGCAGAAGCAACAATCAGATGGAAAGTACTGCTCTTCCCTTACCTGGCTGAAAGTGTGCACGCAGAAAATATTTTGAAGAATACTTTGATGGATCTGAGCTCTGGAGTTAGACAGCTGCCTCCACTGCTCATTTTATGTCTTTGGTTCTTAAGGGCACATTAATTTATTATATAACCGGGTTTTCACATGTTAGCTACCGAAAATGTTCTTACCAAACATTGCAACACTTCTTTTTTCTTTTCTAAAGTCTTCAATTTATTCTTGTAGTGAATGATACTCTTTTTGGGTGGTGCTGTTCAGAAAAAAAGAACTGTTTTAAGCTGCTCTTGGTATATAAAGTAATCCATAAGGTTTACACTTGATGCAAAAATTTTTAGGCTGTTGGCAGGGAGTCTATGTTTTTAAAAGTTTTTCTGTTTGCTGGATTTCATGTACTTTCATTTTCCCTTTGAAGTGTTTGGGAGAGAGCAGAAGGGGAAATACTTCATTATGTCCATGAATTATTCAGGTACAGTTCTAGCAGCTAACATTACTTTAAATAGCTCAAGGTCTTTCTTTTTCCTTGAGTATGTCTCAGTTTTCATTCTTATGCTGATTGTATGCCATGTTCCTTTGTTGAATACAATTTTGATGAAGTACTATCCTTCGGCAATCTTTAGAAATCATTTCAGTCTTGAAATAAGTATTTAAGTCTGTTCTTCTCCAGCATCAGATATTCAGTGACCCTCAGTAGATACAGGTGAATTGTCATACGTGTGGCTTTACGAAAAATCAGATTATTCTCCCTAGAGTGTGTTTTCTATATACTTTGCAAAAGCATTGATCTCAAATAGCCTCCCACATATATTCCTACACTGAAGGAAGAAAGGAATCTATAGTATTAAATATTAACATACTGTTATACTCAGAGGAATTTTACAAACCACATTTAGTACATCATTTCAATGGGGAAGCATGAACATGGAATCCTCACATTTTGGAAATGTCCCTCCCTCTCCCACCAATAATGTATGAAAATCTGTGTTTAGAAAATATTTAAGAACAATAACACAGAGGAAGACAATTAAAAAGATGTGTAGGGGCCAATGTGAGAAGAAAGGAAAGCAAAACAGACCCCAAAGTGAGTTTAAAATACTGTTCTTTTAGTTCTAAAAATATCTTTGAAAATCCAGTGATCACTGCAATAATCACTTATGCAAATGAGATAATTGCTATTATTTCAAGGGGTAGAGAAGTGTTAGAAAATTATTCCCCTGAGGTTTAGGGCTTACCTGATATAGTCTAAAGAAGCAGTGGGGCAGAATTACAGACAGTTGAGCAGAAATGCATCTCTGTGTGTATGTGTGTCTTGGGTTTCCAAGAGGGATGCCCATGACCAAAGCTCAGCTGCTCAGTTTAAATTGCAGCAGCAGTGAGAATTTTGCAAGGCAAGCATCAGAGGAAGTGCAGTGACAAAACAGTGTCAAACAGTGCAAAGCTTGACCAAAAGATCCATTAAATATTGAAATGTAGTCAATATGTTCAGGTTCATGACAGTAGGCTATAGCAATGTATTTATAACCAGAGTTAACTCCTGTGTACTTTTTTCAGCCATGGATGTGTCCAAGAGAAACGTTTTTGGACTGAGTAATTGCAGTCATGCCAATGCTTCAGTCTTGTAGCTTAAGTTGCTTACTGGACCTCAGGTTCTGAAAGCCCTTGAAAAATCTCTGAGCAAATAGTCAAGATTTTGTTGCAGTATCACAATACAGCAATGAAACGGGAATCTCAATCTGTGTAAAAGAACCCGGAAATACACTGGAAAATGCAAGGCTCCAGTTTCACCCAGTGTGTGGTAACCAAAAACACTGGTCAGGAAAAAAGATTGCATCCCCTTCCTCAGCAGAACAAGATTTGTCAGGGCTCAGTCTCTGAGAGGGTACCACTATAGCACTTGAAAAATATGCAGAAGTTGTTTGAGTATCACATTGACTAGGAACTGCATGCTAATTAGAATAAAATTATAAAATAATAGATATAGCCCTCCAAAAATGCTGGTAATGACAGAGAATCTGTGTCTGCAGCCTTCAGGATCTTGGTGTTACTTGATTATTTCAATAGCTTAGGACCAAGAAGTCTAGAATGAAGATGTGTGAAAACATGAAGAAGTGAATCTTCTGATTGGTGCCACTCAGTACTGGCTGATTCAAAGGGGCAGATTTGTTACCTAACCTAGTTATTAAACTTTGTGTATTAGCTGTAAATACTCAGTTCTGCATGGTTTTACCCTGCTCTGTTTGTATGTATTGTGCAATTGATACAGTTATGCTAGGTCCTTGCGGAATTGAATTACATTGCTTAACAAAATAATATATGTTAGTGTATTTGTGTATGCACATGTTGTGTTTTATTGCCATTTTTGAATAGCAGAGTGGTCAATTTTTAGAGGAGTATTCTGTAATTCCATCAGCAGTAATTTCACTAGCTGTTTATATGTGTAAGTTAGTTATTTGGAATAATAATTAGGAAAAAACACATGGTAAAGGAGCCTTCATAAAGAGATGTTATTTGCTTTTTATTATTTGAAAAAGCTGAATGGTAGATTTGCGACCTGTTATTTTGAGCGTTTTATATTATTTCCTACAAAAGCTGTTGTTATTTATTCCAGCTTTCAAACTCATTTTTAGTGCTGTCCTCTGAACTGAATAAGTATAAAAATAATCAAATACTTGGCTATTCTGGAAAGAGACTGAAATTTATGTATTATGCACTAGTTGTCTTTTGAGTCTCCCTTCTTAGGAAGGGAAACTGGGAAGAGAGAAAGGAGACAGGGAGGGTACTAAGGTGTAGGAAGGAAATCCTCTTCAAGAAGCCTGAGTAAACTTACTGGCTGGGGGGACCTGTGTGCCTAGTACATCTCTATTACTAAAAGGTTTCAGCTGTTTCTGAGCTATAGCCATGTAAATCACTGTGTATCTTTTGGTACTAAGACTAGTCTTAGGTCATATTACTTAAGAATATTAAGGAAGTTGTGACTAGTTGAGTACCATTGAATTCAGTGAGTGCTATGTAAGATACCCAGCTGTCGGATGAAAGTACCAGTTTATGATGCTTGTGGTGGCTGAAAGAATTTTAAATAGGAAATTTGTTAATATGAAGTTACTGGTGCCTTGAAATATTCTTAGATTAGCATCCTGTTCTGCTTACAGCCACTATTGGTTACCAAACATGTCTGAGCAATTGTACGAATCACTGCTTCTTATTCTGAGTTAGTCATGTTTAAATTGTTACTGCTAAATTCTTGTTTGAATAGAAACTTTTTAAAATAACAGTGGTAGGCCACCAAGTCAAAGGTGGAAAGGATGGTTGGCAAACTGAGTTGATTAGTTTTTAAACTGGTTGCAGGCTGTGTTGACCAGGAAAAACTGAGACGTGGGGAAATGATTGACTAAGTTTGTTCACATGTTCCTCTCACAGGTTATGATCAACTTCCAGATTGACTAGAAGAAAAAAGCACCATCACATTAATTTGGAGTCTGTTATAAAGGCAAAAATGGTAGTAGAAGTCAAGCAGACACTGGAAGTAGGAAGTATGTCTTAAGGCTTCTGAGGGGCTATTACAGGGTCAATAAAGAGGTTTTTGCTGCAAGGTTGTGCCTTACCTAAATGGTTTGCCTACTAAAATAAATAAAAGGTATGCCTAAATAGACAACAAATGGTTCCTTGAGATCTTGATGGAAGATTTGTTCTTTTTCTTTATGTAGCAAAGCCTTGAAACTATTCACTTGGAATGCTCTTTAGGGCTCGTTCTCTCTTTAATTTTTTTAATATTTAATTGTGTTATACTTCAAAGACTGGCGCAGCAGTGGTGAGGGGAAGAATGGGCAAAGGGTCAAGAGATATTAAACTTTTAAGGAAGTTACAATTTTTGCTAATTGTCATAGCAACGAAGGAGTAATGAATCCTGGTGAGGAAGCAGAGGGGTGGAGGACATTGGTGTGTATTCGCAGCAGTACCACTGAGCTGTTCTGTGACACTATTCAGGTCATTCTAAAAGCTTGCCTCTCTTATTTTCTAATTACATGTTTTCAGAAAATATTACTTAGTCAGAGCAGCCTTGGAAATCTGACTAACGCTCTCTGCTTGGGTGGGCTTTTATGTATTCGTGAGTTTGTGTTTGGTTTGTGTCCATGGAAGAACTCTGCCCACAGGTGAGTGATCAGAGCAGGGGATCAGCTGCACTGCCGTCATTGACATCCTTGGCGGTGGAGCAGCCCCGTCAAGCCCTTGTGCTTGCCATGATGGACAGTAGCTGCTTTTAATTTGTTTGGTCCCAGTCCTGTGATTTGTCCCTTTACAGAGAACAAGCGAACTCCTGGGAACAGAGGGAGACTATTTCCCTGGAGGAGGTACTTACAAGAAGAATAAACCTTTTTGGGAAGGGGGGGGCTTTTTTTGTCACTTTAGCTTGCCTGCTGTTGTTGGTGCAGTCGAAGAGGCTGTAGGAAAAGGGAAGGCAAGGGGGTCATGAGGTGCTTTGGGAGGGCAGCTGAGAGCCCTCAGCTCAGGTGGATGAGAAGAAGTGTTGCTGTGCGGAGCAGGATGTACATCAGCCTTGCACAACAGAGAGGACAGATGGAGCAAGGTTTGCCTCCACTCAGTGTTACAGAAAGTGAAGATCTTCCTGAAAGGCAGTAATAAGCAGGAGGAGAGTTGAATACAAACTTTTTTCTTTTGGTCCCTCTTACACGGTTCTTAGTTTAGAAAATTGTGTTTCTGTTTGTGTTTGTTAATTCCAAATCAAATGGAATTTGTTTCTTGATGAAGGCTGTGAGTCACTGTGTTTTTGCAGGCAATCT
This sequence comes from Oreocharis arfaki, assembly GCA_013398015.1. Classification (NCBI taxonomy): domain Eukaryota; kingdom Metazoa; phylum Chordata; class Aves; order Passeriformes; family Paramythiidae; genus Oreocharis; species Oreocharis arfaki. Next base: position 381,163 of record VZRR01013719.1, read on the forward strand.
CCCAGGATTTCAGACCACACATAAATTACTGCACAAGATGTAGGAGATGCTTAGTTAACATGAATTCATTGCTCCTTGCTAGTATAGCTTATCAAAGGATGCTCAGTATCAATACCAATGGATTCAGTTGGTCAGCTGTAATATAGACAATATTTTTAAGGTAAAGAACAAACCTGTGTACTCCAATCTTTTTATGTTTTGCCTCTACTGGCATGAAAAACTTTTAGCTGTTGCTTAAAAACTACAGGGATCATTCTTCTGGACATTTTCACCAAATTTTTTTGTTATGTTGATAAAAAAATATGTAAACAAAGTATGTTGTACATTCTCTGAGTTTAATATACCATTTGATTAAGCTTGAGTGCATAATAGCATCTAAATTTAAAAAGGGAGCAAAAAATATAGTAACAGCATTAGCAATGGGTTCTGTCTCTCATAAGAGGTTTCTTGTGCTGATGGTAAGTCAGGGAAAGAATGCAAGAAAAAGTCGTTGCGTTGCCCGTGTGTTGTTTGTTAAAGAGTAGAAAACAGAGTTTGAAGAAATAATTACTCCAAAGGGTTGAATAGGTGCCAGTGGTGAATAGGAGTAAGAGGTGACATCTATTGTGGTGGGAAACTACTTAAAAGAGTTAGAAGGCACCTAAAAAAATATGGTTGGAACTGAAGTCAAGAAGGGCTTTTACTGGTTTGATGTATACTGCTGTCATATTTCTCTACCTTCTATACAGCAGATTGCTGTGCAGAGATCTCCCAGACAGCTCAGTGCTTTGGGACGGTAACCTGGTCTCTTTCACACCGATTTGTTGTGTTACATTAGTTACATTAATGTTGGGATCATGTGCGGTGCATAGGGTGCCAGCATCTATCTCGTGCAGCATCTAATTACTTATTTACCTGTGGATGGACTGAAGAATTGAGCCCTGCAATATTGCTTGTTGGTTAGCAAACAAAATGCTAAGGCAGCTGGAGAAGGTGTTGTATTAGCTTTGATTAGGTGCTGGTGGCTGTGGAGAAAATCAGCGTATTACCACGTCAAAAGAAATGACCGTAGAATAAAATACACATGGGAAGAAGATGGAGAATGACTATCCCCGTGTGTAAACCTGCCTTATCTGTCTGTGGTTAAGACTTGGCAAACAAAATTAATCACCAAATGGTAATGGTGACCTAAGCAGCTGCACTTCTGAGTCAGATTTCTTCTCTATGTAAGCCTTTGCCACCCACATAAATACTTAAAAATTCACGAGTTGATAATTCATGCCTGAATTTCCTGTTTATGCTAAATTTGTGTCTCTTTATCCGTTGGATAAATAGAACAGTAAATCTCTCTTCAAAGTATATTGGTAAGGGCAGACAGTGCCTAGAATTTCAAATTTTAATAAAAAACATGTACTGATACTTTTATGTTGTGCTAAAAATAACATTTTTATTCTTGATAAAAAGCTGTGATTAAACTCGCAAAGACACAAAACCATCACTGAACAGTAAAAAAAAAAGGTCATGTAGATGGTATTACTTGTACTTCCGGGTTTTTTTGTTAAATATTTGACATCTTCTAAAAAGAGAATGGTGATAAACACATTTCAGGTTGGACAGTTGTTTCATACCATTTCTCACTATTCTAATGTTATCAGAAAATTTTTCTGTAGCTCTTGCTTAAATGTGTTTTCTAGATCTGATTGGAAATGATTTTGTGCAGAGCAATTTGGCTAAAACATCTGTCTAAATGCTTCTTTTTCTCTCTCTCTCTTTTTTTTTTTTTGAAAGTCTTTGAGGATGTTTTGAATAACTTGGGTTCCTGTGAGTTGGATGAAGATGACTTAATGCTTGACTTGGAGTTCCTGGAAGAGCAACATCACCATCGTTCTGGTAAGTCGGATAAATGCTGTCTGTCTTCAATGAGGTATTGTTATGATAGAAATATAAGCTAAATATGTTCAGTACAACTACTTGGAAATAAAAAGAAGTGATTTTCTTGGAAGGGGAAGCGTGGTATTCATTTCTTAGTGGTATTTCTAAATGTGTTTGTAATTAATCAGAAAAATGCTCTTTACACAGCACTTGGTCTTCATATGGTCAGTTATGAAATGGAAATGATTTTTACAGCTACAGAAGAATTTCAGTACCAAGGGCAGACCCATCTGTTTTCCTAAGTACTTAAAACAACTGCTGCCTACCCCAGGCACTTAACAAAAAGAGCATTGCTGGAATAATAGCGATCACATTTTGTGTGTGCCAGAATAATATTCTTCTAATAAAGAAGGTTTGTCTTGAAGCATGAGCGTAACTTGGTAGTTTCTCTCATGGGTGGTTAAAGCCCTCTTGCACTGCCTTGATTAATAACAATAAACTGTTGCTATATACTGTGTTTACTAGCATTTTATGATAGGATTATGCAAGGTAAGTGAAGAATGCTGCATTTCCTTTGGCTGGGATGTGAGTCAGCAGGGCCTTGTCTGTGAATAGAAGTCTTGCTAACTCAGCAGGGTTTGGAGAGTCTTCAAACCTATGTGAGATTTGTGCTTGATCCCAGGTAGAGTTCTGAGTTTGTACTCTGTTGTGACACTCTGTTCTGGCAGTGCTGTGCATTTAAGGAGGAGTAATTCTCACCCTCTCTTTCGCCTGCTGTTCCCTGATCCCAGTTTCTCCATTCACCCACGTAGGTGCCCGCAGTGCACATTCCTGCAAACTCATGTGGAACTGGGGTTTCTGGAACATGTGCTGGCTGGTGTGAGCCATCTTCAGTTCTGGTCCCTTCTATGATGCAAATTTAGCAATGTTTGCAGATAAACTGCTTGAATTATGCTCCTGTTTGATATTTTCTGTGTATGATTATTTTGTGACACATCTGAATTATCTCTGTGATAATTCTATTTAACCATTGTACTGTGCTTTTTGAACTCGTTTGCCTATCTTCTTATAGGATGAAACATCTGTTTTCTTTGATAGAGAGTATGGAGTGTTGCAGAAGTAATATGTGCATGATCATAGTTTTCTAAATTATTGGGAGCTGAGATACAACAAATGAACTGCACAGGAAGTGCCCTTTGTAACCTGTACTGAATAATGCTGTTAACTGGTTACAGGAAGTGAAATGGTGGGTAAAGAAATGTGGTTTCAAAAAGCTTGAAAAACAAACATTACATTTTATAACATATAATCTTACAGGGTTTAGGGTTATTTATTCCCTGGACCTGTTGGAAACAAATTAACTGGCAGAACCGTTTTCCATAAATAAACTTCCCTAACGTGTTTCACTTGGCTTGACCTTTGTTTTCCCTCTTTTTTCACAAAGCACTGAATTAACAGTGAAAGAAAAGTTATGTCCAGTATATGATTACAATGATTTGTAGCAGCTTCTAGAACAGCTAAGATAATAGTGTCTGAACGACATACTTGATAGAGAAGTAATTAAGATGGAGATGTGATATGACACATAATCTTCCTGCTCCTGGCTTATTATCCAGAGCAAATGAGATGCTTTTAAAACAGAGATCTACACTGTCCTTTGAAGAATGGTGCCCATTTCTATTCTGAGCACTAATGTAGAGACGCACATTTCGGTATGCACAGTGTCGTTTAACACAAATGTGTTTATTTTAGTAGTATTTGCTCTTTGGTTTTATTTGTAAGGTGGTGAATCTAGCTGCAAAAAAATTTAGGATTTCCCTAGCTGTCACTTTTAAGTCATTCAGTTAGAAGAAAGATTTAGAAGGATAGAGCCACAGTATGAGTTGACTCAATTTCACCAAATAAAGCTGATGTCTTTATATTGGATTAGGATGTGGCACAAAATGGTTAGTGTGGTTGTAAGTCATCATCTTAATTTACATTAAGATTTTGAGGTAATATGCTTGATTTTTAGTGATTTAGCGTTTGAATACCGCTGAAGTGCATGAGAGCCTTGAACTAGATACTGACATCGAAACACTTTTAACAAATTGCTTTTCTGGTTCCTCTGTTAAGTTGTGGCCAGCTTCCGGGATTTAAGACTTCAACAAAAATTCTTTTTAGTAATTCCAAGTCAATCCATTCTCTGTTTTAACTTCTGGGCTTGCTTGTTTTCTTCCGAGAGGAAAGAATTCTATTCATACCTAAATAGAATTCTTCTAAACTCTTTCATTTAAATTACATTATCAATTACTTTTGATGCAATTTTTTTCTACAGTCATCAGAATACAGAAGTGATCAAGTGATCACGTTGAAGACATACAGTTAATTTAATGCAGAACTTTGCACTTTTATAAATGCTTTAGATTGAAAGTGATCATCTTTCTGGGCATGTACGTCTAAGCTCTTTCAGGGATTTGGGAGGCAATGTATGGTTTTTAAAAGATTTTTAATCCTACCCGCTTCAGAAACAAGAAGAGAACAGATTGCACATGGAGGATGAGCCAGTACTGTTATCATAGAATATATTATTCTAATGGAATTTGAATAAAACCAAAGGACTGTTAAATCCTTGGAGAATGTGGCTGGCATGAAGAGTAGATGATTTTTCGCGATTTTTGCCAGCAGCAGGTTTGTTGAACTCTTTGTAAAGGCTTCTTTAAAACAATGGGCGTGAGAGTTTACCTATGGCTCGCTTCAGTAGAATTCAGTCAAGACAATTGCAGGCATACAGATTTGTGAGCCTACTTTTGTTAGAGGTTAAACAGATGTGCTGTCTATTTTATAGAAGATTCAGCCCTGTATTATGTCAGCTTTACACATTTAAGCCATTTCATTGAACTCTTTCTTTACCCTCCTGACAAGGTCCTCGTGTTTCTCTAATGCTTGCAAGGGATCTGTGTATCTGACATTGACATGTGTGTCATACTGAAGTCAGCTGAGAGTTAATGCATGTGTTCTTAGTCTGTTACCAAAATGAAGGTGTTCATGAGTATAAAAATCCTGCACAAAATGCTGCTTTTTGAATGGAAGCATTAAAATTATGCTCTTCTGGGAGTTAAAGGTATTAGCAGTACTGTGACTATTTGTAGTACAGTAAAAATACTGTTGATATTCTATGTACTGATGCTGATTATAGCATTTATGTGGTTAAGGCCATCAGTCCTAGGGCCACATTGCCATTCACTTGTGCCCCATTTGGCTCTTGATAAACAATTCTGTGGAGAACTACTATGGGGAGTAATGTTCCAAGAGAAGCTCTAGTCAGTATTTTAACAAGTAGATTGAAATATGAAGACTTATAATTGGAAAATTATTCAGTTCTTTCTTCAGTTGTTACAGAGGGATAACAAAGGAATAGCTAAGAGTAACTATTCTTTAAAAGGCTATGAAAATTTCTAATGACAAATTATATTAATTCAAGGGCTAACATAACATTTTTAACTTGAATATCAGAAACTCTTCCACGGTCAGGAGGCTGTATACAGCAAGCTGTGTGATTTAAACAGAGCAATTCTGAAGGGTACTTCCCCAGTTAATAAATACTGTTGATGAATTGATTAATGGCGAATTGAGAAATTCTCTTAAATGCCATTAGGAGCTCCAGTTTTTTAGAGATTTGTTTTTTAACAAAGATAAAGACACGATTTACGGTAGTTTCTGCTTTTAGCTGCTGTGGCTGCAAAGAACGGTATTTGTTAGTGTGAGGCTATGTCTCTGTGCTGCAGCTGACAATATAATACTAATTTAACAAAATAATTATGTCATATTGGTCTTCCACAATTTTAGTGACCATTTATGAATAGAAAATAAGATTATATTGGAAATATTTCTGAGAGAATTGACTATTAAGGAGTTTTAAAGAGGACCTACGAGCCAGTTGGCAGGCAAGGAGATGTTGTTCCACAAAGTGGAATGTGTGTTAATTAAAATGCAGAGATAGAAAGGAGAAAGAGACAAAGATCTGTTACCTCTTTCATTGTTTGTGGTGGTTTTTATTTATTTATTTATTACTCCAACTCATTTTTTCTCTTGTGTACTTGTTCTGTCCTCTCAGCTTTTCCCTAATGAGCTGGTTGCCCTCCAGCAGCATCCTCGTGAAATGGGGTTCCTGCAAAAAGGTGCTATAAATCTTTATGAGTACCAGCAAATCAAAAAATATCCCTAACTTTTGGTCTAATCATACAATAGGATTTAAGGAGAACCTGCAAACCTCAGGCAGATGCTTCTACTTTGGGTATAGATGTCTGTGTTTTGCTGGTCTTAGCATGGCTTTAGAAGTCTGGAATTCCCTCATTTCTGACTTTGTCTCCGTGAGCGAGTTTACTACTTTAATTTACTACTTTTGCTTCTGTTTTAAAGGCTGTATTGTAGAGATAAAGAATGTAAGACAGAGACATTTTATTATCCCACCTAACACAATTGCTTTGAAATTTAATAAAATAATATTTATATAGTACTTGGTGAGTGCAGAGCACTACTGCATACAAATTCAAAATGTTAATCAATGTGATTTGCTGAGAGTTTTGCATACTGTTCTTAAGCTGGAATGCTTAAAATGAAGCATAATATGACGTACATGGTGAGTCTTGAGGGTGCCTTTTTATTAATCTAAGTAAATTAGACTTTTAAAATATGCTGCAGCGTTGGTTTCCGGTTGTAAAAGAATGAAGTCAGTGGTTTCTATAGCGGGAAGCCATTGCTGGTTTATGGAAAGTGACAGCATTAATTTAACCTCATTCATTTTCCTTTTCCCTCATGAAACATGACATATTTGATTCCAAGTATTGATTAGTCAAATGTATGAGCAAGACCTTTTTATTCAGTGGTACAAGCAGTGGGGAATTTATTCAAGCAATGCACGTTAATGTGCGTGAGTTGTGTGCTGGTGTTGTGCCATAGCCCATTGAAAACCAAATGGTTTTATGTGGTTGGTCATTAAATCAGGACTGCAGCAAATACTAGCCTTTTCTGAAAGTTCACAAAGCACAGCTGTCCAATGGCTTTGGTAATTCCTTAAGTATTCGCCGTTGGTGGCATGAAACAGGTGCCCTGCATCTTCCTGCAAAGATGTGTGTGTGTAGCTGGGATTTGCAGCGAGTGGTCTGGCTGAAAGTTGGGGGACTGCTCCTGGTGCTGAATATTAAGCACATGCTCCTGTCTCTACCCCATCAGGCTCCACGCTACGCAGTGACTATTCATGGGTTTGATATTGATTAGCTGTGTGCCCAGACTGGCCTGTGCATCCATCATGTTGTGGCTGGAATACTTGCTGAATAGTTTTGAATAATGTAGCTTGCTAAAATTTTTAGGAGAGATTTGTCTTCGGCCGGTGCTTTAACCGTTTTGGATTTAATGCCTCAGCCTCAGCTGAAAAGCTGTGACCCAGTGTACACACGAAGCATAGTTACTTCACCCAGCATATTTCAGAAATGAAATTATACATCTTATTTGCTGGGGGGGAAAAAAAAAGTGGAAATAGGAAATTTTATGTGAATATGAAACTTTAAAATCCATTGAAATCCATCAAAATGTTATTTAGCTCTTAAAAAACCAAACACTTTCAGAGATGGAACGCATTTTGATCAAACCTAAGTTAAGACCATCTCTATTAGAAGCATTTTAAGTGTGTTCTTAACTTGAAAACGTGGTAGTACATGTTTTGGTACTTGCTCAAGGTTTATCAATGAAACGGCAGATTACAGCATGGGTTTTGCAGAGTGAGGGGAAGGCAGAAAGGTTTTTGAGGTGGACACACAATTTAAAAATACTTAATGTAAATGTCAGTTTAGGCATTCATTATATCAGAATATGATCTTTTACATCACTACATTAGATGTTAGCAGCCTCACCAACAAAAGCACAGTGTGCTTGTTTTTTTAGGAAGCAAACATCTTGCATTTGTATTGTATTTCTTTTAAATCCAGCCAGCCTGCAGATCAATTGCCATCAGTACCCATCCAAACTAAATTGTTCGTGTAATGACCCAGTGATATTAATTATGTAGTTGCTGAGTTATTCTGAATGTGATGAACAAACTGTGTGAAAATTCTGTGGTGAGTTTGGGTTCCTCCTGTGTCTATTAATTCAATGAGCTAATTATTTTTATTAATTTTTTAGTAGATGATAGGAGTGCTGAGCTGTGATGAAACTCCTTTGGTCTTTTGTTGGGTTTTTTTTGACCAGGAGTTTGTCAGTGCAAGGAAAGCAAATTTTTCAGAACTTTTAATTTGCTTTTAAAGAGATAATAGGAAAAAAAGACCCTAACTATGCATTTTTTATCCAACAGTTGCTTAGAACTAGAGAAGAAATACTTAGGTAATTTGAATGTATTGCTTTCCTCATGAATGTGTTGTTAGCGGCAGATTATGTTTCTGTGTTTACAAACAATGACCTATTTTGATTTTTAATTGGAACAGGACACTCAGCTCCTTGAGCACTTCTGGAACACTCGTCATTGCTGAATGCCGTCTTTTAGACTTGTGTTACAGATCAGGTTAAACTAGAGCAGCATTTCTTTAGATTTCTGCTCGAAACATGTAATAGCAGTTTGGTTTGTAGTTACAGGTTTTGAACAGAATAAAGATTGTGACAGTAAAGTAATAGAGAACTCTGTGTCTCTGCCAAAGAGCAGGTTTAAAGATTATTTAGCTAACTAGCATCTTGCACTGTTGGTAGAAATTCTGGATAATAAAGTAATAAAAAAGTGAGCAGTACTAATAATGAACAGAACAAAAAATGATGTGTGACTTCTCTACATTAATTACACCACTATACAGATATCCTAACACCAATTAAAAGGGAAAGTTCGTGTTAGTTTTCAGTTTTGCCAGAGAAAAGGTCTTGAATAAATGCCTGCAATTCCTGCATTAAACTTCCTGTGGTGAAGGGAGAGCAGCATGAGCCAGAACTATGGCCAGCCTGATTTCACACATACATCTGAATTACAGTATGGATTTGAAGTATGGAGTGGAGAGTCACATGCCACTGGTTTCCATATATCTAGAAAAAGTTATAACAGAGGGATTTTTTAAATATATTTTTAGAATGACCTATTCTACTAAGCTGCACATTTTCCCCTGAAGCATTGTTTAATAAATATTGCACAGTAATGGAATAACTTAAGGTCTCCAGGGAATGAAATACGACTTGCCATCTTCTAAACTCTTCTAACCATGATCTACAGTTTCTGAAAGAGCACTGAGCATGGAGGAAAGGGATTTTTGAAGGGTTTGCAAGTGAAAGTATGTGTGGCAGTATCAAATAAAACGATCATATTTGTTAGTCACAAATAACCATTGCACACTTGTGGCTAGGCCTGCCTTAGGACTCTGGAAGTGTAAATTGCTGAGAGTAAGGAGAAGAAGAAATAATGAAGTTAGTATTAAATTGGAATGGAACTAGTTAGAAATCATGGGCTAATACAGGGTTAGTCTTCCAGTATCCTGGAGAACCCTGGTCTGTATTCTGGAAAAGAAATACTGGATTGAGAGTCCTATTTCTGTTCCTTTATTTATGTAAAAAAATGGTGCAATCTTATTTCAATTTTAATTGAGAAAAAACAAAACACAACCTAGAACTGCCACCAAATTAACTTTATCCTAACTCTCTTTTAGTGTATTTTACTTTAAAAGTTGAGTTGTAACCAAACGTAGTTGATGAGCCACAGGAGGCATGTAAGACTAGCTTCTAGCTGCACTTTCCTCAGAATATGTTTAAAACATGTCTGGGATATAGATAATTTGCCTGTGTTGTGTGTTCTCAGTGGATCAAGGAAAATAGTTTCCTGAGCAAATTGGTATTTTTAGCTCTTTATTTTGGTGTGAAGAGTGGTGATGGACTGATACATTCAAATGGTGTGTATTTTAAATTCCTATCAGAGTGTTACAAATTTTATTAGTGATACGTACTTGTAAATCCTACTCAGTTAAGTGGAGCAGTATCACAGAGCATCACATTATAATTTAGGTACCGAGAGATTTTTTTCATTAGTAGATAAGAAGGGCAAAAGAGCAGTCGTGGGCTTCAGGGTTGTTAAAGAATACTTAAGAGTGAGATGCATTTGTATGGTTATCATGGAACAATTAGATTCAGAGTCTGTATCTCAATTTCCTGCTCTTTCATAATTATAGTGTGACATTCAGTTACAAATCCTTATTCATATTGGTATGCTCAACCATCATTTACTGAAAGAACCAGGACAGTAATTAAATTAGGCAGATTGCCTTTCTTCGTTCCTTTGATTTTATACATACATTGAGATGAAACATCATCTTTAATAATATCTGCAGGCAGAAAATAAATGCAATAATAAACATTATGACAAATCAAAGCATACTGTCCTATTTAAAGAAATTCTACACTTCTAGATGGCAAAGTTTAAGTAGGGTGCCAAATGCTGCTTTTCTGTCCTGCTTTTTAAATTTACAAAGATCTGGACTGGAAGTCTTGCTGGAATGAAAATGTGATGAGAAGTTTAGAGGAGTATGGCCTGTCTTCTCAGTTCTGTGAGAGATTTAGGGAGTAAGAGGAAAAAATTATGATCTCACAATTATTTTACAGAACAGCCATAACTCTGTTTATATGAAAAACAATTGCTCCTTCCGTACAGCGTCTGCAGTGATCCTGCTTCGAAGTCAGACTGAACCTGTATGTGAGTTAGTGATGGCTTTTGACACTTTGAAATATTTGTCTCTGGGATCACTGTAGCTTCACTCTTAGGTAAAAGAAATAGTCTGATAGTTAAAACTTGAGTTTAGGTCTCCTGCGTTGAGCTGGGTTCTCTGATGCCAATTTCTGTGGACGCTGAGAGCTGGTTGTGGAGGCATTTTCCAGCAATTTCTGGTGTCTGTGTGAAAGTCTTTGCTTTCACATGAGTACTATCTTCAACAGTTAGAGAGTTTTCTAAACTATCTGCAGGTTCAAGATGGTTATGCACCACTGTTACGATACCGACAGAAGAATGTTTTGAAGCGGGTGTTGTATGGTTTCACCAATCCTAGAGAGGTGGATGGTCAATGACCAATGACCGTACACCATTCAAGCGAACGAAGAGGTATAAATCAGTCTGTAAATTAGTAAATAATTCCATTCCATTTCATCCTGAATCAAGTCTATGTCGTTTCCTGCCACCCCTGGGACACCAGCAACAGATTTCCAGCATTACCATGGGCTCGTCACTTAGTTTACTTGGAGTACATAAAGTGGTACTCCAGCGGTCGTGGGGGTTTGGCATTAAAGTTTGAGAGATACTCGTGATACCAATGGAATGGAGCTGCAGTGATAACTAGAGTCGTTTCAGTCTATAGAGGCCAATTATGTTCTGGTTTGTGCCTCTTCATGTGTCATTCCAGGACGTAGAGCAGACACTGCCGTTACTGTTGCTGGTGTGTCTGCTACTGTTACTGCTCTTGTGATTTTTTTACTTTTTTCTGCAGAAAAAATGCCAGAACAAACCACAAATTTATTTATATAACAAGAGGAAAAGAGATTGCAAAAGCCTATCATACTAATCAACTAAAACCTGGACTCAAACATAAATTACTTTTCAAATCTTTCCGAAATCCATCATTACTCAAAGATTGGGTCAAATCTGCTGTAGTGTTTGAAAATATTAGCTGACTTTTATTGTTGTATGCCTTTACCTGAGCCTCTTGTGATGAGAGAGCCTGTTATCCCTTCTTTTGTCCCTCTGAGTGTTCTGTCAAATAGTTCATATTGTTTGGATTTTGTTGAATTTTATTTATGTTTTAACCTCCAACTTCCCTTGATCGGGAAGGAATTCTCAAATAAATGCTGTACAGGTAGCAAGCCCTTTATTGCAGGCTACGTTCGACTTTAGGAGGGAGGATCAGTAGGTAGCAAATGCTTTGGACGTTGGTTGGGGGTGCAGGTTATTCCTGAGAAGGTTTTGTTCTCTTGGGCACTCCTAGAAGAAGCCTGTGCTTTTGGTTTGTATAGCCTCGCTAGTTTTCTGCAGTAAGAAGGACATTGTACAACTTTCTTTGCCAAGGGAACAATTTGAGATAAACTCTGGAAGGTAACCTTGAAGAAATTTTCTGGTTGTACCTTCTGTACTTAGGCTTAGGAATGTTCAATCTGACCCAAAGTGAATAATGCCCAGCTGTCTTCTTATCACATTCCAGTGCTCAAAATTCTTCCATGCAGCCCTTACTGTAGGGAACAGCTTTACAGTGAAAGTTTGTCAAAGCTTTACAGTGAAAGTTTGTCAAAGCTTTCCAATGAAAGTTTGTCACAGCAAAGTTTGCCTGCCACTGCTCCAGCAGCTTCGTGAAAGAGCAATGCATTCCTTGTGCCTGCTGAGGGTAACATCAGTGTTACGGGGTTTGGGGCTCTTTTTCCCCCCTGTTTTCATAATGCTGTGATGTCTTTGGGAAAGAGAATCTGATTCTGAAAGAGAATCTGATTCTGGGCTCTTTTTCCCCCCTGTTTTCATAATGCTGTGATGTCTTTGGGAAAGAGAATCTGATTCCAGTTAACATTTAAAGGAAAATGTGGTTGCAGTGGGAAATATTCTGAATGATGTACTTTTAAGAACAAGAAACAAGTGTTCTGTTGCAGGATAGGTAGCACGTATATGCGTGGATCTGCAAATGGCAAGTCATGCACAAATTGCTATTACACTGAATCTATGGGTATCCCTAAATTTTCCTTTTTTTAATTTTTTTTTTTTTAAGTTTTTTTTTTCTGACACAGCGTTAAGCATTTATGAGTTTGATATATAAGGAATTGCTGAACCATGCACTAGGCTGTGAAAAGTTGATTACTGGAGATGCTGGCCCCATGCAGCATCCCTCAGCCCGTGGTGCTCTGTGTGTGTGCTTAAAATAGCCTTTGTATAAACGTCTGTACCTAAGGACTAGCATGCACGTGAATGTGAAACACACCTGACAGACCAAAGGCATTCCTTTGAGCTCTTTCAGTGTTTAAAACACTTTAATTCCTTACATCCAGCTTTTGACAGTGGCGCTTGTTTCTAACACAGAATCTGGAATGGTGAGAAATGAAACAGAAAATTGATGGTAAATAAGTGTGGTGCGTTTTGTTGCAAGATGGATAATGTGCTCATTTTTGCTTCTTTTTCTAAATATTTCCAGCCCTGCAAACACAGTTCACATATGTTTTAGGGAAAAAAGGATTAAAGCAATGTCTTTGCAAAGGCTAAGGAAACCAGAGAGGCCCTAGGGCCTGAGAAACTGTTATGAAAAAAAGATGTTGGTAGTAAACTTCGTTTTATTGTAATAGATTGATTTTGCTGACTGTCGAAAGTCCAGGCATCATGATTAACCTGTTGAAGATCTTCCTGACTTGACCAATTTTTTCTGACAGAGGTTTTTCCTTATAAAAAAAAGCAATTTACTATAAAAATATACTTATTTGGAGGCTGAAAAGCAGGCAGTAGATAAAAGGAAAGTACAGCTGTGTTGTAATATTATTTTTGTGCTTTTTCCCAAAGCTGTTAATTTCACAGAAAATAGTTTTGACAAGTCTCTGTATTTCTAATACATTTTCTTCTTGAATAAGACATGAAATAACTCCTTTTCTAAGGTTCAATTTCATTGTTTTCTTCCCTACTTAATCTTTAATTTGTTTGACTCGTAGATTTTGTTCAGGATTGGGGGCTCAGGAAAAAGTATTCTTTATGCTTCTTACTGATGTGATGTACTTGTAAATTACAGGGTTGAAGCTAGAATGACATAAATACATTACTTAACCATCTTACTGTCAGCAAGTGCTGGATTAAATGCAAATAGCTCCTGCTTCTAAGCATATTCAATCAAACCTCTCAGTTTGTAAGTACAGTGGACTTGTATTCACGTATGGGCTGTGCAGAGCTGTGGGGAGTTACGTGGAGAAACTGGTGGCTGTGTCACTGAGCATCTGGAAGGGGTGGTTTTGGCTGTGGGATGGAGTTGACCAGGCAAAAGTCATCGCCTTGTGAATTTTTATAGGAGCTCATACTGTGATCCTTTGACACAGAGTTCACACAGGTTGTAAAGAGTAGGGGTAAACAGAAAGGGGAAGAGATGTTAATAGAGGTAAGAAGGAAAACTGGTATGGAAAAATTTCCCTTTTACCTTCTGGGAAAAATAACATGCTTTGGAATGAAGTTTTTCTAAATTTGGTTCAGAATGATATATGACAAGCAGCTTAAAAGAATTTTTCAAACTCTCTGAGCTTTCCAATACCAGCAGAAGTATTATTCTATCCCTCTCTTCTGAAGAGAAATCAAGAGGTTGAAAGAAACTGAGGTGATTTGTTTCCTGCAGTCTGTGGGGGTTATGAGCAGGGGCTGTCTGTAACCAGTGTGTTCCTCCTGCATGTGCTGCTCCCCGTCATCCCCCCAGCAAACACAGGGGAAGGAGTGATGGAGACCTGTGTTAGGTGGTACATCTAGTTTCACAACAACCTGCACTCTTATCTCACCTGCAAGAAAAGCTCCTGAGGATTTCTTCCTGTTGGAATACAGGAATAATGAGCTGTTGAATCAGCTCAGTGGTGTGTGCTGGACGGGTCGCAAAAGATGTGCAGCGAGGCCGGGGTAGATGACAGAAAAGACTGCACTTTCTTTCAGTGGGACAACTTATATTTCCTATATTTTCAAAAGAAAGATACTTCCAGTTGTGTCACTTTCTTCTTAACTAGAAGTGAGGTTGTTTTGCTTCCCCTTCCAGAGTCACGTTTAGCACATCTTTTCCTCTCTTACCTGCCAAGCTTTCTGTACTTTCCTGAAATATGCAGGAGCCTATGTTACCTTAGATGGCATTTGGATTTATTATGATTTCAGCTTTATAAAATCACTTACTAGTTTTGCAAATTCAGCTCATTTTGGAGTTGTCATGCAAAAAAATCCCCATTACTTTTTCATCTTTAGTCCTTCTCTTGACCTAATTCTGTTTGCTTTCTATTAAAGAAGTGTGGCTTGATGAGTTTCTTTCTCCTGTACATGCTTGTTCACATCTCATATTGAGTTGTGGGATGCAGGCAGCATGTATATTTTGTATATTTTCAACCTTTGATTAGTTCTTGATTTCAGTTAAGTTTATTCAGTAACAGTAATATTTGAAACTGTAGGTCAAAGACGGTAAGTCTTGCTTGCTTTCAGGCTTGGAAGTCTGGGCAGCCGAGATAAGTTTGACAGATTTTTACAGCTATAATAATGAAGAATTCTGTCTCCCAGTAGACTGTTTTGTTTCTTTTGTTGTAGAATGGAATCACCATGATTATTTAATAATGCTAATTGTATATATAAATTACAGTTTAGGGATTCTGGAGTCATCAGAAGTCCTTGGAGATTAGAGTACTTTCTAATTACGTGTGGGAATAAATTGTCCCTATACTTGCTGCTGCAAAAATATATTTGAAATTTTGATATCTGGTCAGGGCTTAGGTCACTGTGTTTACTATTCTGTTCAGCGTCCTATCTATATGAAGGATGATTCAGCATGTTTTACATTAACACTTATCCCTTTGATCTAGCCTTTTAGAGTTCATTACAGATTCAAATTTATTCTATGTCCTCACGCATTTGTATAAATGCATGTTCACTACTTTTGGGGAAAAACATTACTACTGTATCAATGATTACTAGAAAAAACATGTTTTTCTTTTGGGAAACAGAAATTTTTTGATGCTTCTAGAATTTGGTCTGAGAACATATCAGTGGAGAATTAAGAATATATTTAGCCTAAGGCACATAACTACCTCCCCTGAAGTCAGGGGGGTTGTACACTTCAGATTTAAGCTCATTCATAAGTGACCTCGATCCTTAGAGCCTGGAATTGTTACATTCAGTGCCTCCTGTGAGACTGAATTTTTTTTATACCTACTCAGTTTCTGTTGTTTGCCTTAAATACAATTGTGCTGTGGCTAAAAGTGTATGTGAGCACAGTATTGCTAACATATGGTAGAAGATTAAACTGCATAGGAAATTCATAGTTATAGCTAATGTATGGACTGATTTATTAGCAATAGCAGCATAGTTTAGGGGAATGGAAGATCGTACTGTGGGTAATGATTATTTTTCTGAAAGAATAAATTTGGGGATGCCATCTCTGTTTAATTTCACTTGTTTTTTAAGAATGGATATGGAAGGAAGAGATTTTAAGATAATACAAAATTTTTATTTATGTTGCAGGGAAAATTAGAATTGGTAGCAAAACACAGTGCACTTATTTAAATTAAAATGTTAATATCTTTTTGAGAAAAAAAGCCTTCAGAAAGTACTCCTCCCTAGTGAATC
This sequence comes from Oreocharis arfaki, assembly GCA_013398015.1. Taxonomy (NCBI): domain Eukaryota; kingdom Metazoa; phylum Chordata; class Aves; order Passeriformes; family Paramythiidae; genus Oreocharis; species Oreocharis arfaki. The sequence goes on from VZRR01013719.1 coordinate 397,316, forward strand.
TTAGTCCATACAAACTGCTATTTTCTCAAAACAATGAGAACATAATTTCTGAATATTTCTTGATCATCCAAACAGTGTAGAAATAGGTAATAAGAAGGCTTTATTCCTAAAGAAATTTTTTATTAAACAGATTTATTTTTTTTATAGCACTTGGTGCACTCAGTAGTCTGATCAGACCTTGGAAGCAATTATGAGGAGGAGAAAGAAAACTCACAGCAATAATAACTTATGCAAGGTTCATTTAGATGGGGTTAATTTAAAATCTCAGCATGCCTTTTAACCCACTAGACTCCTGTTTAGAAGTGATGTTAGACTGGTTCTTTAATATAAAGCAGAAAGGCAATAGAAGCTGATTAGGTCCTTTGCTATCTCTGGTCTTAAATAAATAAATTTTGTTTCTATTACATAAATACAGTGCCTGGATATTTGGCATCTATCAGAAGAAATTATTGGAGGGGTTATATTACTTATTGTTTAAGTAATTTCCACTGTCAGCCTAGCAAGTTGAGTTGTCTGGGTCCAGCTTAGACTCTCCTGGCAGCCTTGATCACATACATAGATTCCTAAATAACTAAAGGAATAAAACAAAAATAAATCTGAATAGGGGATTCTTAATGAGGATATTTGATTTGCTTACCTGACCAAAGACCATAATCTTACAGTTTCATTTCTGATTTTTGTATCTTTAGCGTGTATTTTCCAATAGACTTTCCCAGTAGTCTTTTTTCTCTTCCACACAACATTTTTTGAGCACAGGATTTTTATAGGCTTTTCCGTCTCTGACATGATCTAATACTAACATCCAGAATACCCCCACTGGGAAAAATTAGTCAAAACCCAGTGAAAGACTCAGAGGTTGTTTTGTAAGAGCTTGTGTGTTGTGGAATCAAATCACAGTTTCGGGAAAAGCAGTTTTGTTCAACAAGCAGAGGCTAAATCTACTGTGTTTTAATGGCATCTTAGCTTCTACCTGAGTATGTAGTCTGTGCCATTAAGTGATTTAACCTCTACTCCTTACCCTGCTGTTTAGGTACCCAGTAATCAAATAATTTATGGAGGTGTTGTGCACTGATTAAAGAGGTTTTCTGGAGTTATGGAGCACTGACAGTTCAAGTATGAGATGTTATGATTTGATAAAAATCACGATGCTGTCCGTATTTTCTTTACCTGGTGCAGTGTGTGCGTACAGTAAGTAGGGTATGCATGGATGCAAACATAAAGGAGGTTAGGTACAGACTGCTTACAGGAAGGAGTTGGTCTATGAAGCCATTGTTCTTTAGGTTGTTAATATTGTGGTGAGCTGCAATTTTTCATGTGCTGGTGCAGCTTTTCATACTTAGCGGAACTTGGCCTTCTGCACTTTCATGATCTCAGTGGTTTTAGTGTTTTTTTTTTTTTTCTTCTATCTTACTATTCATATGCATTATTCTGTGTAGTATAGCTGTCCAGGTTGCAAGAATAAGCTCGTAACTTTTCATGTCTTTTAGTGTACCCAAAGTATTTAAAAAATAATAGCCAGTGTGCTGTCTGAGCAGAGGATAGGATTTAGAAGCATTTATCCGTTTGTTTGGGGTTTTTTTCAGTCTTTTACCTTAAAATTTAGTGTAGTAGCTTAAAAAGTTTTAATTGTATTTTCCATAGCAAGTACTGTAATGAGTATCATACTATATTTATTGTTTGGCTTTGGACTGTTTTGTGTAATGTTTTTTCAAACCTTTTTCCTACACTGGTGCTAATTCTGCCCGATTACCATGTACTGTCTGCGAAGATTTAAGCGTGTTTGTGTGAGGTAACATTAGAGAAACAAGACTTCTTTCATGCTGAAAATACTTAAAACTCCTTGTTTATTTTCTTAATTCTTGAGGTGGCAGCCAGGCAATGCTGCTGAGTCATTACTGGTTAGTACTTCCATGGTTTGTCACTTGAAAATGGAAAGAAGCTGTCACCTATTCTGGAGGTGGCACAGCAGATGTTATAAAAAGGGAATTCCCATGGACAGTGTGAGAGTTACATAGTTTCCAATGAACCTTGAGTTTCAGCCATCTTCAAGGAGCAATTTTGGTCATTCTGTTAATGTAGCAAATGAGATTTTGTGGTTGTGAGCTAGGGACCTCGTCATGTCCTGTAGCACTTTCTCAGAATTTAGGGAATAGTTTGGACAGGAACATAATATTCAATATGTTATTTATGTTAGATGATTTTTTTTAGCATTTTTGGTGAAATTGCTGATGTAGTGATAAACTTATAGATGCATATTGGCTTTGAGAACAGCAACAGATGTTTTCTGTAGTCCCTGTTTATAAACAGATTTACTTGAAAGAAATTTTTGTGTTAGGAACATGATTTCAGTTTCCAAATGAATGCAGAACTTTGCTTTGATCTGGAAAGTAACCCTAGCAAATTGGTTGATAAAGATGTAATTTTCTCCAGTTAAAAAATGCAAACCAGCTTGATTATGTTATTGTTTCAGACTGTCTTCCTTGGTGTTTTATGATGTTAGAGTTGATTCAGCTCTAATGAAGCTGGGGAGGATCAAGGATAACCTGAATTTCACAGACTCCTATCTTCTAGTGTAGGCTTGCTAGTTTCCTTAGAGACGGAGTGTGTTTTAGATGCTAAAACAAACGGATGTGAAAGATACTTGTGAGGATTAATGGAATCAAGGACTGTCATTTTAAATAGGTGCCTGTTGAGTCAGATGAAAGAATTTACTACAGTGACTTTGGAGGGAGTGACATTTGAGCAATGATGCCCTTCTCATTTGCACCCAGTAGGGAACTGTCTGGTAACATGAGATCTCGTATATCTTTCACATAATTCAGAGGGATTCGAACAGTGTAGCTAACACTCAAGGTATTGTGCAGATTTGTACATTCTCTGCAGTACCTCTGGTCCAGAAGTCAGTAATTAGGCTGACACAAAAATGTTTCAGTTCCTGTTGTTTGATTTCTGGGTTTTGAGAAGGAAAAAAGGAAAGAGTTGGTGAGAAGGGGAGAAATATTTTTCTTTTTAGTTTTGATTATTTTTTAAAAGTAAACTATGTACAAGTAAAGGCTTTGTAAACATTAACAAATAATGAATATATTTTTTAACTAGTTTCACATGATAAATAACCTAAATTAAACCATCACTAACTTTCCACTTATGTTAGTATTTTGTATCCTGAACAGGTTTTTTTAGGGTATGTTTTATGGCCTTCCCAGAAATTCTAACAGAATTACGGATGTACTGTGGGCAAGCAAAAATAAATCATATAGTTTACAGGAAAAGTGTGTAGTCTCACTTCAGGAAATTTGAGATCTGCTTCTATCTGTGCCACAGGTTGTCTTCTATAATCCTCTACAAGTTACTCCATTTGCTTATCAGTATTTATCTCTCACATAAGGATCCTTTTGGGATGTATTCTTTTTTTCATAGGTGTATATATACTGTGATTCCAAGTGCTATAATGTATCCTGCAATTTAATAACTTGCAGTAAGTGTTTTGCAAATAAGATTCGGATACCAACTGGATTGTTTGAGGAATTTCTTGTTACACCTTCTTTTGTTGTAATTTTGCAAGTGATGTTTACTCTTAACAAAAGAGAAAGTAAATAGCTTTCAAATTTACAGTGATGAAGCAAAATGCTCCGCAGGGAGCTTGGTGTCTTGATTGACAGTGAATAGAAGCAAACAGCAGATTCTGATCTGGAGTATCAGGAGTAAGGAGCATCAAGTGCTGTATCCTCAGGCTGTGATAACGAGTCTGTGCTGGAGAAGGGATTGGTCTGAGGGCTCCGGTGCTCTGTGCTGTCTTTGGCAGATCTGTAGGTGTGCTCTCATCCTACATATCCTACCAACATGTGGAGTGTATTTCATTCACAAATATGTCTTCTGCGCATGCATCCGTGTTTTAACTGAAGCTCTGCATCCTGAAGAATCTTGAAGCATTTTATTCCAAAATAATATTTCGAATTGCATTGCGATCAGTATTAATGGTGTTATATCACTAATTGTATACTTGGTTTAACACCCAATTTGGAAAACAAGCTACAATGAGGCAAACATATACTGCAAGCCACCTGAGCCATTTTTGTAAGCTACGCTTACCAGTATGCTCCGTACAAAATCACAGATGGGATTGTTTTGTGACTTGCTGGATCCTGTGGTTATGAGACCTGCTCTGTACCGTTTTCTGGAATCCACTAGTATTGAGAGTTTAGATGCTGCCACTGTAGAACTTATTAATTATGATATCGCTAACATCTGTTTATTTGCAGAAGTGGAGAAATGCTTTCTTTCAAAACCAGAAGAAAATACAGAAATTTTGAAAGAATACATAATTGACCATCCGTATTTGTGTGAAAATATTTTGACATCTTTCATCCAGCCAATGAACACAGATTTTATGAGCCAATATGAATCACTTTAGGAAAAAAAACCCCAGTAGTATTTGGCTTATGTTAATGAACGAAGCATCTGTCTTTCTATGCTGTAACTGTGAAAAGGCACAGTACCATCTTGTACAGTACTGGGGCAAGTGCTCTTGTCAAATAAACAACCCATCCCCAAGACATGGGTGTTTCCTGCTCTTCCAGTGGTTTCACATCTAAATGCTGGTCAGGCCTAATGCAGAACATATTGTGGTGGGGAGGTTGCTGCCTGGAATACCATGCCTGAAAAATGATCATTTAAATGCAGTCATAACAATTTACAGGCAAATTGCCTGGTAATTGTTTTTATAAGTTTCAAATATTACTGCTCAACAGAAGTCATTGGCATAATGGTATAGTTTTATACATAATTCAGCATCAAGGGCAGATCATTTTAATGCATTATTCACTTCGAGGAGGTCTTAGTTTCCTCAGTGTGTCATGGACTTTAGTCAGGAAAGCTGAAGTTCAAAGTGCTTACTAAATGTTTTTGAGCCTCAGGTTGAAGAATCGAATGTGTTTGTTTAAAATATAAACCAATTATTCCTGAATTATACTGATCACCATGGTAACCTACATTCATTGTATTTTGTATGAAGTAATTTAAAGTCACTTAGCTGGAAGAAATAAGTGGTGTCTATTATTGATACATGAATGTAGCCTAATTATATTAATGTGAAACATTTTTGTAGGATGAATATTTCTTCATGCTTTGGAATTTCATGTCATTGTCATAATTAGTGCCAGTCATTTATGCAAACTGGAATTCTGAGAGAAGTTTCTGTTATTTGTGGGTTTTTTTTTGTTTGTTTTGTTTTGTTTTCGTTTGTGTTTTTCTTCCATGTCACTCTTACACCGTGTGTTATATTCAGCACTTTTAAATTACTTTGGTTGGTTACTTTTGCTTGCAGATACAACTGGATTGTATTTGAGAAGTACCAGATACCTGTGTGTGAAAGTTCTGTGTGAAAGCTGTAGTCACATACATTGAGATGTGTATCTACAGAATGTCACCTCTTGTTTGTCTTTTATTTATTTTCCTGGCAGAACATTATTGATGTGATCTTGTAAAGAGTCTTGAAGTTGCTGGGAAAGTTTCCTTGATCCTGGTTTTTAATGGCTTTTTGGTTATATACTTGATTAATCAAACTGTCGCTTATTTGTTTAATTAGTTAAATGCAGTGATGTTTGAAGGCTCAAAAAGCAATGAAGTAAACAGTCTATAATTGACTGAAATGGGAATTCCATTTGAAGAACTGCTGGAGAATCAAGTTCACTATGTAATCTTAAAATGCAGAACGCTTTTTGTTGTTTATGTATGCAGCTCCTGTTCATTATGCTGAAATTGAGCTGAAAATTGTTTTCTTTTGCTCTCATTAATTTTAGTTTTTAAATTCAAAGCAAATTAAGTTGCTAACTTAGGCAGCTATTGAGATGACTTCCTAAATATGTGATAAACTCAGTCTCCAGCTATGTCTAACAAGCATCATTTTGCTGGGTTGTTTCCAAATACCTGGAGTGAAAGCCAGTGTATTTGAAAAATAATTTTTCATTATTGCTCCAACCAGTATAAACTGTCCATTGCCAACAGTAGGCAAATAGCCCTCAAGCTTTATTGTTGAAATGTTACATGCCAGTTTTACCTCTTTCATTGCAAATCACTTCACCAGCAGCATTCAGATCACCTAGTAGAGTTGGATAGCTCAAAAATTACAGATGGGAAGAGCTAATTACTTTATCTGGCGCATTTGTTTTTGTTGGTTTTTGTTTTTCTTCTTTTTTTTTCCTGCCAGTACAGGATTTTTCCTACAGTGTGTTTCTTATCATCTTTCCATTATCTAAATTATGAAAGTGCAGCCAGTTGCCTTTAGAGTTTTCCATGTTTTGGTGTTTTTCTTATTTTGGTTTTTATGTAGGGTTCATAGATCTGAATGATGTGCTAATCAACTGATACCTTAACCCTCTTAGTAAAAGAGATTGAGTTCAGTCTCTTAATACACACAGAGCTAAAAATACAAGCAGTTACCACATTGTATTTGTTTTCACTTATAATTTCTGTGAAACAATATGATTTCTTTGTTGTGGTAAGGAAAATGCCCAGATAAATACCATCTTGTTCAGTAAGTTAGCTTCTGTTGCATAATCTTTTTCTAATCTGCTCGCTTTCTGACGAAACTGAATATCTAGACTTGTACATTGCACTTGATCTTTTAATTCATTAGTGGAGGGAAGAGTATAAAAAGGAAGAAGTCACCTATTTTTCTCTTCTTGGTCCTAATCAACAGGTTTTTCAATCAACAGAACTGTGAGCTGCTTTTGATTTTTATTAACAATTGCTCATTAGCCTAAAAAGAAACCCAGAGGCTATGTTAAGCATTCTGATGTTGCCATGAGGGAAAAGAAAAGGTTATAATAAATTATAATAAATGGAGGATATTTGGTCTGGAATTGTTTTGAGAATTCGTGTAGGGGCTTGTGAGACTCTCCCATAGAGAGTCATGCTGGGATGATGTTTTCAATGAGTACATACACCAGCCCCCAAAATAATACAAATATTTTGGTGTCTAAAACTCCTAAAGAAGGCAAAACGGTTTCACTTTGGTTGGTTGAAGTGACATGTGAATTTTCAGATGTGCACTTCATCTTTGTCTGTGTTTGATCATCCATGAATGCCAAGGTGCCTAAAAGTGAGCCAGAATAGTACCAATTTCAGTAGTTTGATTTTGGTGCTCATATCACTCTTAAAAGGCAACTTGTTCTTCTCAGCCTGGGTGTCATTAAAGTGTATTTCCCGAAGCGTTCCATGTTTATGTGGAAAACAAACAGCAACAAAACTCAGTCCAGTTCTCAGTTTCTCCGAGGGCTGGGGAAAAGTTTAGACTCCTGCATGTGCCGCGACTGGGGAGATCCTGGAAGAGTGCATTAAAGCACTCTTCCAGGGTTAAAGGTGAAGATGTGCAGGGATGGCAGGATCACACATTCCTCAGCAGAAACCCAGTAAGCACTTTGATGATGTTCTCAGGCAGGTGGTGTGGTTCTTAGTGTTGCCCTTTGCAGAGCCAGGAGTTGGATTTGATAATCCTCATGAGTCCATTCCAACTCAGGATATTCTATGAAATAATGTTTGTTTCTTTGCCATAATCCTTAGCATCTTCTGTTTGGTGTCAGTTGCTCTGAATGAATACAACTGCTATGGAATAATAAAATAATGGTTCTTCTGAAATAAGAAAAAACTCCCTCTGTTTTACATGTTTCTCTTTGTATAATCTTTGTTGTAAAAGAGAATTTGGATGCAGCTGAAGGATTTGCATTGACAACTAGAGTGTGAAAACTAAATTTTAGCAATCAAGTAAGATTCCTTTCAGATTATCCAGAGCAAGGGAGTTGTAGCTTTTAACTTCTTGTGTAAAGTTTTTAGTGACAGATTGAAGTTTCAGTCTACTTTCTGAGGCTCTATCATACTCCTGTGTATGATAAATTGTACCAGCCAGAATATTCATTTAGAAGCTGGAGGAGCATAACTACTGTCATACGTGGACATACAGTTACCGCGGTATAACAATGTCTCACTGCTTTATTTTAAATTAACTATTGCTTCTCTTGTTAAAGCTCTTTTTCGTGTATAAGTGTCAGCACAGCTTTATCCTTTATTCCTTAGCAAAATAGGTTGCAACACCTTTTAATAAACTGCCTGAACAGCACAGTGTGGGTTGATTTTTGTGGTGTTCAGGTCTCCAAAGTCACTAAATTTGAACTGTATCAGCAGCCTCAGCCATCTAAGACTCTCTAATAGTCTCTGAAAACTTCAGAGTAGCTGGAAAATGAGTGATGTATCTCTACTATATGCAGCATAAATCATGTTATGGCAGTGTTCAGTTGTTTGAGTGAGTACTCAATAGAGCCTCAGAGGCACTGAGGGAAGAGCTCTGGGGGTGTGTGGTCAGCTGCAGGTAGCTGGTTCTGTCGTGCCTATCTCCGTGAGGTGTCCTCATAAGCTTTGTTAGAGTGCCTTGAATTGGCAGGGTGAGTGCAGAGGACGCCCGTCTAATTGGGAGGAGGAAGAAAGTCCCCGAACACTTTCATCTATGACAGTGTCTGTCAGAGAACATGAAAGACTATTCCTGTGGTACTTAATTAAGCCTTGAGTCTTTGTAACGAAAACAGCAAACAATTAATTAATGATTAAAATTAACTGCGTGTCCTTTGTGTAGTGATTTATGTACATAATTAATGCTGTAGCATTTTAAGGTGTTAGCTGTCCTTTACAGAGCTGCGTAATAAATGGTGGCTTCAGAGGGTGTTACTTAAAATTCAAATTAACATTTGCTCCAAAAAATTCTCGGTGCTAAGAGGATAACTAGAAGCAGAGTAGGCGCCCCTGCCAATTTTCTCTGTGTGTGAAGAGACATCAGTCTTGCACAGGGACTACTTTATTGTTCATACCTGCTCTAACTGGCTAGACAGGCTCCTGCTGTTCCTAGGAAGATGATTTAAACTGCTTGTGTTCCTAGGCTACCAAAATGACTGATTAGACAGCCCTGTTGAACTACAGATATGGGTACTGATAGACTGTTGAAATCAGACTGATGTCCAGCATCCAAAGAGAGCGAGCTGTTGTATTTCTTAGTTGTTAAGCCTGGTTCAGTTAAGCCCTACAGCCTCAGCAAAGTAAAAACATATCTGTGTTAAAAAGTTGTGCCTTAGTTTTTTGGGGTTTTTTTGCGCATAATGGAAAAAATGGGAGGCTGAAATTCAGAAAATGTGTGCACGTTACATTGATCTGGCCACAGGAGTTTTGCTCTATCAGTGATAGATTTAGGAATGATGGCCGTTTTCTGTTGTGTCCAGCCTCTTCATCTGCACTCCAATTTTGTCTGAAGAAGGTGATTTCAAGGTTCACTCAAAATGCACATTCAGTTTAACTGTGATACCTTGTACACTTAACTAATTTTACAAAATAAGCTTAAAATAGTATTTCAAAAAAGTTTATGTACTATGCAAAGGAATATGCTTTTATACTCCTGCAAATAGAGTTTCAACTACAAGCATTGATTGGAAAATGAAGGTCTAAAGGAAAGCTGTGATTCAGTGGCTGTAAAATACTTAAATTGAATATGTGGTTTAAGGAAGAAGAAATTCACTGGCTATAAAGTGCTTGAAATATCAGACTGAAGGCTACAAGGAAAAGTTACTATAGAAGTAGGCTTTAGTAGAAATTGATAATTTATAATTATTTTATTTCTCACTCTCCCTGTGACTGTAGTCTAGCTACATTTGGGATAATAAGGAGTTAGATATAAATAATTCAGTAAAGAGGTGATAATTCATTTCATAAAAATTGATTTGTAAGTACAGGGAATTCCTATATATAGAAATTATAATAAAAAGGCCAGAATAACATGGTAACCTGGGAGTTTCTGTTCTGGATTAGAACTATGTCTGTTCTCATTCATTCTCCTGTCTTTACCTGTGAGACCTTAGCAATAGAGAAGACAAACTCATCTTTTTGTAGAAAAGATCTTACAGAACTTAATATATTTCTATTATAATATGGGATATGCTCAAAACTTTTATTACTCAAAACCACAAAGAAGATAACAGCACAAAATGCCAAATTCATCTCTTGTATAACTTTCTGTACCCTGATAGTATTCATAAGCATTAGGGAAAATTTGTTCAGCTTGATTTTCAGATATATGGCAGATTGTGGAGAAATTGTATTTTATCCTTCGGCACCCTCATCCTCACCTCCGCTCTAGCCCTTCCATCAAAATTGCTGTTCCTGTGTATCTGATGCCAATGAATTCCAAAATGTGTTGATGGGATAGTTTGTGTTCCTGAGCTGTGACCTCTGCCACAAAGAGTGTGTTGTAGGCAGAATAATTCTCATAGTGTTTACTTGCTTATGTGCAGTAAATTTATTCTTTACCTGCATCTTATATAATTATTTAAAAATCTTATATGACACTGGTAATTTCAGCAGTAATTAGCAACCTGGTAACAAGGTAATTGCATCTATGGAGAATGTGTTTTCTAAGTGAATGTTCAGCAGTCTGCCTAACAAGCCACACCGATGAAAACAAAAACCAAAAAGAATATTTCATCTAGAGCAATTACAGATTTACTCCTATCACTGCAAAATCAAGACAACTTACTGAGAATTTGAATGGTAATCCCTCTTTAATACCTAATTAATGAAGGTTAATGAGATTCTTAAACAGCAAATCCTTCTACAAAGTGTACCTCTGCCACTGTTCCCATTAAATATTAGGGTCAGGGCACTTCTTATTCCTTTGCATAAAACCTCCCTCTGGGGTGTTTTTACAGTGTATGGTACATGGTGTATGCACTCTGTGTCAGGGAGGCATTTGTTTGTATCTGAAGTCCATAAGAAATTCAGGCATTGAAAAGATTTGGAAAGCAATTGACATTTAAGGTGTGATCATGTTTTTTTTATTTTCTTAGTGAACCAAAGTGCTTTTTGACATTAGCAGTAACTTTGCTGTTCAGGTACTCTGTCAACACGGAAATCTTAGTCAGAAGGTAGGGCTCTAGCCTACCTCTTGGAGCCTTCTTCCCTCCCAGAGCATCATTGCAGCATTTGGTGGGGCCCGTGATCCCTTTCAGTCCTCCTTGGCTTCTGGGATTCCTGCTGGGATAAGTCTGGAGCAGTACAGCATTGCACCAGGAATGTATCTGGTAGTGCCGAAATCCCTAAAGTAGAGGGATTTCCTCTACTATCCCTAAAATATGCTCATATTTTGTTCTATTTTTGGTTTTTGTTTGTTTGATTGGTTATTTTTTGGTTTTTGGGTTTTTTTTTGTGAATAAACTAACACTTTTGAGTTGTGTGAGTATCTGAATAAATGCACTATTTTTAAAAAACGAAAAAATGCTCTGTTTCTGACAGTAAAAGTGATACTTATTTGGTATTAAGCCCTTAAGAAAACAAAAGGATTATTTTTTCATGCCTTATATTAACTAGCAAATAGTGTTTGGGGTTTTGGTTTTTTGCCTTTCCTTTCATTGTCTCTGCAAGGGAAAACTATTCTGTTGAGATTTCAAGGCAAGAAGCTGGAGGCTGGAAGGTAGTACTAATGCAGAAGTTTGAGTCGTGGTTAGTTGAGACATTTACTGTGGAGCCTATCAAGGGAATCGTCTCTCTTTTACATCAGTTCATAATTCCTTGCAGTTTTATTTGTACTTGTTTAGAAGATACTGTGCAAGTATCAGTGTATGTTACCCAAAAATTCCAACAAGATGGCAGTGTTTTTCCGTCTTTCAAGGACGTGTCACTGGGGATGTACCTGTATGACTGAGTGCCCTCCAGATGCTTGTGACCAGATTGCTTTTAGTAGTCGTAGTTTCTTGGTCCACAAGCTTGTGAAGTTTCATTGTCCTGTGAGAAAGCATAAAGCCCCAAATGGTTGTTACTTCCCTTGCTTTCAATGTGTCACCAAGGCGGACACTGGAGATTGCCTAAATTAAATTTTTCTGTGCTAAATTTCGATTTGGTTTTGATTAGTTAATTTAGAAATATTTCTTCATTCTCTTTATATTCACGGCAAGTTAGTTATTCCACAACCCAGGAAGAGAGAGCAGAGCTCGATGGGTGTTGTAGTTGAGTGTACAGTCTCTGTACATCAGCGGGATCTCATGGATGCTTAAGTGCCACAGCCGGCTCCATGTCTTCTTGTTACAGTCTTTAATTGAGGTGTAGGAAACTCTTACTGAGAACGCTACTGAGCACATCAGCTGTATCCTGGACTTAACATAAGGCTTTACTTTTGATACACTCTCTATACATTTTTTCACTGCATTTTTTTTATTCAGAGGCGTAACTGAATATATTAATTTCAACACAAGCCTGTTTCTTAGCAATGAATACTAAAACAGACATTGTATCAACTCACAGTTTCTTTCTGTTTTGCTAACTCCTAGTTTACTGACAGTTCTCTTGCTGTCAACTAGAATACAAGCTACTTCCTCTGTGTCCTTCAGGATTACGCCAACATCAGGAAAACCACGAAGAATAACATAAGCGTGACCCCCATAACTGGTGGAAACTTCCTGCCCCATAGGTTTTAGCTGCTAACTCAGGCACTAGACTGAGGGCTGTTAGTTCTGGCTGATGGAGCCAGAAATATTGACTTCCACCATCCTGAAAAGGTACTACTTGTTGGCTGTTTTTTTTACTAAGAGAGTAGTTTTAATTAGTTATTTAAGAAGGAAAGTTTCATGTATCCCGTAGTAAATGTGTGTCTTTGAGATCTCCGTGATCAACCTTGATCTCACAAGTCATCCTGACTCCTCTCTAACTTAGTTTTCAGTCTTTAGCTACTTGTTACATCTTTGAATTGGTATTGAGGAGGAGTGCTGGTCCTTCTGTCATTCTTGACCTTTCTTGGGGAATGGGGGCCTGCATATATCCTATGTGAGGCTGCAGTGAACCATACCTTACTGTGCAACCTTCGCTTGCTGCTCTGTCAGAAGGAACGATGGTTCTGTAAAGTAATCACTCCTTTCTTTCATGTTTATGTTCTGACATCATTAATACTGACAGTGCAGCTCTGGGAATCATTTGCTAGTTAGATTGAACAGTCTTTCTGCTGTCTCAGCATTGACAGGTTGCAAAATGTTTAATGTATTACTTCATATTACAAACACATTTCAGTAACAAATCCATTAGCAGATATTTTGGTTTTTATAGATGCTCGGAATTCAGAAGTAGGATCAATCTAAAATTTTAATGTATTGCTCTTTCTTTGCATTTTCATCTGTGGGTAGCAGTTCTGTGCATAATCATTGCCATCCACAGTTCTGGAAGAGTTGTACAGAGGCAGGCAGGGAAATGTACTCAAATGAAACCTTGGTCAAGTGTTTAATCCCAGGGGATTGCAGCTATCTCATAACAGTATTTTATGCTTTATGTTGTTAGACTAGGCAGTACCTCTGACACCAAAGCCGGTAAACAGATATAGTGAATATATAAAGAAAAAGTACAACCATACAGTGAGAAACTTTTGCTGGTAGAAAATGTGTTGCCTGCATTTTAGATCCAAATGGGTGCTTTAGCACATTTTATGCATGGCTTCTCACATCAGAGTACAGGAATTACTCTTTCAAATGCAATAAAGATAATTTAGATAGCTGATTTGCCAGCTTTTTTTATGCTATTGAGTGTATAAAGTATCTAGCTAGTTCAAATGCCACTGATGGATAGAAATTAATGATATAGGACAATTATAAGAGGTGTTTTTAAGGAAGATGATGTGTTAAGTATGTTTCCTTCACCTTTTGGGTCTTTATATTTTGAATGCTTTTGTAGATTACTGCAGTACAACATTTCTATTTAAGATTTTATTAGAAGTCAAGTTTTATTTTGATTAATACATATGATATTTAAAATATTGGGTGACTTCCAAATAATTCTTGTTTTTAAATTTGAGGGCTTCTAGCAAATGTCAAGTGTTAATCTTAGGCCTGCTCTTAAATTCTAATCAGCTAAGAGCATAATTGTTCAGTAGAGAGTGAAGTAAATTACCTTCTTATACATGGTGTCTTAGAGACCTAGTGGGAAGGCAGTTCCAGAATTGGTGGCCATGTGCTCCAAAATGGAAGGAAATTCTCTGCATACTGAAGATCCCATTAGTCACCCTCCCTTTGAAGAGACAAGGATAACCTTTGCGCCCTGGCGTCTGGAGTATTCTTGAAGTTAGTGGGACTCCTTCCAGAGGCTGCCAGGATTTTAAATTACATTGTACAGGGGATGGCTGTTGACATTTGGATGAGAATGGAGCAGTGTCATTAAGTGCTCTACATTTCAGAGACTTTGGAGCCAATTTGTTCTGATTCTCTCTGTAGGTTACAACTTTTCTAGAGCCTGGACTTCTTTGTGCATGTGCTGTTTCTGTGTGCCATCCTTGAGGAGCAAGCTGCATAAATATGCAGTAAAGGACAGTCTTGTCCCTTGAAAGCAAGTGGTGAATGAAGGCTGGTAGATAGAGCTGAGTTTAAGCTCAAATAAGGCCAAATCCCCTGATATGTAGGTGTGGACAAAAGATGACTCCGGAATCACTGTGGATTAGAAAAAAAGTGGTTTATCTTAATTTTTAGGTACCTCTAGAAGTCTGGTCCACTTGCACTCTGCTAACTTTCAACAGGATCTGTTGTACTTGACTGGTTCCTTGGATGCCTCTGGCATGACATCTGAAGTAAAGATTGAAGATTTCCCAAGGGGAAGTGGAATGTGGGGCTGTGAATGTGTTCTCACTATTTAAGTAGTCATTAGGACAGATTTTGCGGGATTCACAGATGCCCAACCAGTCTTCCATATTCATGAACACTCTTCATCTGCTTTGACAAATGGTGCAATCTGAGAATTGAGCTTTCATCATTTTGCTTCTATTTAACCAGTTCACCTTGGGTTCAGAAGTTCTGAGGCTGGTGAATCTGGAGAAAGCTCGAGGCGAATCTGGCCGTTTTATTTTTATCTTCAACTGGAGTGTTATTCAGTGAAAATCAGTAATGTAGACTTTACTCCTATTTTCTGTACATCTTCTGCTGGTTAGAACATAATGACTTTTTCTGTGGAACAGGTTTTTGAGTTACGTTTTTGTCAGCTCCTACAGAATTTCCCAGTATCCTCTTCTGTATTCATAAAATTTAGGGCCTAGTTTGTCACCTGGTGGAGAGCAGGAGGAAAAGCATGTAGTTCTTTGCTGTTGAGGGAGATGAGGCAAAAAGATTTAGTGCAAGCTCTAAATCTTGCTTTGAATAAAACATCATACTTCTCAAAAAAACATTTACAGTATTTCCTCAAGTAAAAACAACAGTATTAGTGACTGTACCAACACTCAACATTTGCAATTCCCATGTTAATATTGTCGGTGTGTACTACTGCATTCAGTTTAAAAAGTGCAGCAAATCTACCTGACCACTAAATGGCACTCTTTCCTTTTCAGAGCCAAAACCAGAGGAAAGGTGTTTAAATCAAAGCTGAGGGATAATATGCAAATGTTTATTTTCTTATTATCTAGTCTCCAAATTGTTGTTTGTCACTAGAAGAAAACTGACTTTTTTGTTCATTCTTTGCTTTGCATTTGGTGTGACTGGTAGAATCTGAACAGAAACTGATGAATTTGTAATGGCTTGGGTTTAGCTGTTGCATGGTTTTTATAACTGCTTTCTGTGGAGAACTTCACCCATAACATGAAGAGAAGCACCTGAATTTCTTTGCAAGTTAAATTTTTATTTGATTCATGTTAGGAATTTTAATTACTCCTCATTGGTAATTTTTTCTGATGTTTAATAAGGTTAGAGCAAATCTAATACAGGCCTGGGTCGAGACCACTGAGGCCTGGTTATTCTGTTTGCAGCATCAGTCTGTACGAATGATGCATCATTGTCCTGTGTGGTCTGCTCTCAAGTTTTTCAGACGTTTTCATATGGGTCCCAGTACATGGTCAGTTAATAGACATCTGCATGTTATGCAGACTTATTACCTATGCAGAGGAAAATATTTATTTAAGAAATTAAACTCATGTAGTTTTACATCTCATTTTCTGATACGTGATTCTTCTTTCACTCCTTTGAGTTCTGTGGGGCTGCAGTGTAAATGTCAATATCAGATTTGAAAATTATGGCAAGAGAAAAATGGTTTAGGTAACTTTCTTGGAGAAAACAGCCTCCAAAATGCTTCTCTACATGCTAATGTTATTTTGCTTGCCATGACTGCTTGTATAATTAAAAACACTGGCTTACAGGTCAGCATAACTGGAGCATCTCTGTCACATCCTTGAAGTTTGGCTTGGAATAACTAACTTTTGTGACTCTCACAGACGGGAACTTCAGTTCATCAAGTCCAGCCTCCCAAATAGCAAAGTGATTATACTTTTTCAAGTTATGCTATGCAGCTTTAAAGTACATACTTGACAAACACACATCTTAGTTTTAATCTTAATTTAAATATGCCTGTAGACAGTAATCAGTTTTTTTTTAGTGTTTGGGGTTTTTTTTCCCCAGTAGTTAATTTGCTTTTAATGCTACTGTTTGAATTCTGTTTATTTAGGGAAGTCTGGAATATCCACCCATACAGGATCACAAACAGTGTAGTGTATCTTTCAGTCATCTTTTTGAGAAGTTGAAATGGTTACCGATTTGAGCCTGACTTCAACGTCACCAATTCCATGTTTGTATAGCCAAGGCTTGTGTTGGACATTTTTGCAGTGGCAGCACACTGAGTTGCTGGTTTGCTCTGAACCAAAACTGCACTTCAGAGGTGTAGTGATAGTCTGCATTCCTTCTTTCTAGGGCTGTAATCCTACATTAAGCTCCATTTAAACAATGTTTGTTGTCATCTGGTTTAATTGCTTTTCAAGATTGCTGAGCTTGTCTCACATTCCTGTCATTTTGATCCTGACCATTTTTGCCAAGCACGATTTGTTCCTATTTCAATTTATTTGTCTTTAAGGTAAAATATATTATCCTCAAAACTTGGTTGGATTTCAAGCCCTAGTGAATTTTGAGGGGTTTTTTTAGAATATTTGAGACTTTTAGAGAAAGTGTGAAAAGGCATCACCATAATGATCCATGGTTTTATTGCTTTTCAGAAAGATGCATATATATTATTTGGCATGCTTTATCTGCAGCATAGATGTGTGGCTGGAAGCCTGCACTTCTGAAAATCCATTGGAAACATTATACTGTTATTTTGACCATTAAGTGGAAGAACTCCTCAGATCACTTACAAACCTGGCATAGCAGTGACCTGTACTCTTCAAAGTTTTGCATCAGGACTATAATATTGACCTTCTGGAAGAACCACAGGGTGTGCCTGTGCCACATGTCTGATCAGATGATCCCAGTAGTTTCATTTGGCCTTGAGATCTAGTAAATCATGTACAATAAGCACAAAGCATAGCAAAATCTGCAAGCTATGCGAATGGACAGACTTCTAAAACTGCAGGTACACCTTCAGAGTTATAGTGCATATAGAATAGAATACTCTCTCTCTATATATATGTATAGAATAGTATTCTCTTTCCCAGTTTTCTTTGTGGCATGGGAGGCTTTATATCATTCTTCAACTGCTACTAACCTTTCTTGTCACCTAGCCAACTTGTGAACATTATTTCCCTGGTATTGCATGAAGAGCTGTGTGAACAGCGTAGGAAGTTGCTGTGCCAATTATCTTCTGGAGTCCATCTTCTGCTTGCTGTCACAACGCACTTGTGAAGAGCCTCCACTTTGCAGCCCTCTGACCATCCAAGTGTTCTTCCTTTGCACCCAGGTTTAGTGAGTGCCTCCTGTAGGTGACCACAGGAGGAAGGTGTTGTGTATTCTGTCTTATCCCATCATTTAACCTGCTCTTTCTTAAAGCCTCTCCATTTCCCCTCTTGGTTCAGAGGTTTGTCACTAGATGCTCTTGCTGGCTCCTCCCTTTGCTGCTGGAGTCCTGAGTGGGAAGACTGTGGGTGATGACCTACCCACTTTCCTCATTTCTCCCCTGCTTTGTGGTAACACTGGAGCAGTCAGCTGGAGCAGTAGCCAGCCGCTTGCTCGTGCATGCTGCTTTGCTGGATTGTTAAATGACTGCAGAGACACTTGGGCTGAATTTGCTTTCCTGTATGAGTGTATCACCTTATAGAGAGCAAAGGTATAAAATAAATTGTTTGCATTTTGTGATAAATATGGAAAATATGTTCCCGGAGAAAAGAAAGTGAGATCTTTTCTGTTACAGGTCCTCTATTTGTTTCAATGTCTAGTGTAAATTTCTAATAACTGGTATGTGAATGACTTCTGTGAAGGCAGGAATGAGTCTGGAATGGCTATGACCAATGCGCTGCTGTAGGGAGTGATCACTGAGTTGCTTGTCTCTGGGGTTGACAAAGGCTGTCATTCTGCAGCTGAAAATATGTACAACTCTACTGGCAGCTGTACCTGGTGCTCCTGCTAGTGACTGCCAGCACGGCTATAATAGAAAGCCAAATAGTCTCATACTGCTGCAAAACAAAAATACCTCGTGTAATTTTCCTGGTGAGCTTTTATTGTTAGAATCTACAAGGAAAGATGATGTTGTGATTTTATTTAATAATTTCTCTTGGGAAGCTGTGCTTTTGGAGGTTTATCTGTGTATTCATTTTTAAAATAAATTTCTTGTGATTGCAGCCATTCAGTACAAACCACAGTAAATTAATATTGCTTGCCTGTCAGTCTTTATTTCAGCTAGGCCAAGAATAATAGTTGAAGCCAGGAGACTGTGCTCCTGAAAACACTTGCTATTGAGTTTTGACAGTTTTACTTGCAGTGAGTGACAGTTGCGGATATTGTTGTTAGAGTAGTCATTCCTTCAGGGGATTGTATTATGCCTACAGAAATGCCCTGCAGGCCCTTTTATATTCCTTCTTTTAAGATGCCAGTGTCACAGTCACTCCTGTTTCTCTCCTTTTCTTGAAGGCATCATGAAACATAAATAGAAACCCAAATGTGATCAAAAGCAGAACTAAAACTATTATTCTTCTCTCGGCTGAAAAAGGAAGTTGGAGGCAGCCGCCTCTTACGACTGGTGGCATCCTTCTTGAGATTTCCTCCGTGTCCTGTAGGAAAAGAGACAGGTTTCCCATTTTCTGGTACCTTATGATTATTACCAGGGCATGGCTTTATGCTTGCACCTGAAACTGCCACTTCAGTACTACCTTTTCCAGTCTTACTGGAAAAATGGAGTTTTGGACTCCTCTGTTTCCTTCCCTCACCCAGGACCTGTGGTGTCTTTCTTTCTTTCTTTCTACCCAGCGAGGCAGCCTTGCTAATTATGTCAGAGGCTCCCAGAAGGGGAGGTCTGGGTGAGCCTCGTTTCCCACATGAACCTACTTGCAGCTGTATTCCATGGTGAATTAATTTAATGAATTAACCAGTTATTTTCAAAGCCTCTTTGAGAATAAACTGATGCACTTGTTTGGCCCACATGGTGATTACCACCACACATCCTAGACCAAATGACTAAGCCTCCACTTTTTATTATAATAGATATTCATACTGTTCAATTATGAGATTTCCTGAAATTCAGCAGAATTAGATATGATTGGTGGGGTTCAGATCATTAATTTTTCATTGAAACCTTTCCCTCATACAGTTGTATATTTATGCACACAGTTCTTATTCATGCTTGTCACAAAACAAGTCATAGACTGAAGTCCTAAAACTACAAGCTTGTGACATCATCCTGACTGATAGTGTTGCCAAAAGCTGATGAAACTTAGTTGTTATTTTAAAAGTTCTATTATTAACACTAAATTAATGCTTTTTGACATTGAGAAACAGTATCTACCTACTGGATAGAGAATATGCTTTTATTTTTAAAGGTTGATTTTTCAGTTCCTGTGTAGGCTGCTTGGAACAATATTTGTTTTAAGTAGTTCACCATGAATAAGAAAGTATCTCCGAAGCAGCCTCAAGCACAAATAGATGTACTTAGAATGTTTTAGGTGTACAGCTGAAAAACGAACCCACTTAATTTTCTGTAAATGCAGTTACAGTTTCTCCTGGCCTTGCTACAGTGATCCGTCATTGCAGGAACTGCAACAAGGAGTGGTTGGTTGTGGAGAGAGAGATCAGCAGGGTGGCCAGAGCTATGAAACAGGTTTTAAACAGGAACAAATGCAGGTAATACAGCCTGTAAAAGAAAGGACTGGCTAAGTATCCAGAAGAAGTCTGTAAAATCCAGAGTGGAAGGTGAAGGAGGAATTGTGCGTTGTCTTTTCCAAGACACAAACTGGGGGAGTCAGATTGTACAAGCTGGTGGCAAGTTTAAAGTGGGCTGATAGGGGTATTTCTTCACATAACCTCTATTCAGCTTTGGAAGTCTACAGGACATTGTGGATGCTATAAGTTCACGCAACTGAACCAATTCGTAAGATTCCTGGGGGATTAGTAAATACAGGCATAACCACTTTGTAAGAAGCAAGTCTGCAAAGCACTGTAAGCTGGGGGAGGCTCCTTCAGAAGGCCAATCAGGAGTTAAGATGCTACCTGAGGCATCTTTCTGCCTCAAGAGAGACCAAACTACAGTTGTTCTCTCAATACAGTGGAGTTAACAGAAAATATGCAAGAAGTAGGCCACCAGAATTGTCATTACCTACGTGATTATTTTAGGAATCGGTGTTTCCATCACTTACCATGTGCATAGGGTCCTTAGGTGGTCAGGGCATACTCTTTAGTTCAGGATCAGAGCCAACATCAGCATTCCATTAGGCATGGTCATTGGAAAATTACAGTTTAATTTCTTACGCATGGAGAACAAGTCAGCAGACCCAAATTTCACTTGTGGCTCTTACTGTATTATCACAGTGGCTTGTGACAACAAACAAACTTAGGATACAAAAGCAAGGGTGCAGATAACCACTGCAGAACTGCTGGTGTGCGAGAGGAATTCCCTGGCTCCTGCTTGATGCTGCATTATGTACCCTTCACGTTTGCATGCCAGTGTAGATAGCACAACGCAGATATGTGTGTGCAGCCTTTGTGAATACTATTAAAGAGCCATGAAACATAAGAACCTGAGAGAAAGTAATTCATTTGCCCATAATGGGCCTGTAATTGTTGCTATTACAAAATTTCTGATTGTGACTATGTTGTGTTTAAGAACTGGGCCTGTGGTTTTATTGCGAAATTATTACAGCAAACCCTTTGGGGACTGTGAGCATATACACTCGTTCTCTTAAGTATTCACTTGGCCAATATTCTGAAATGTAGCTGTTTCTAAGGGACAAGAGGCCCTAGAATAACTGTTGAACTAATAAAAAATAGAGATCTATTTAGTTTCCTTTTTTCTCCAAAGACCATCATCAAATCTAGAATCAAGCCGCAGGAAAATTAGGCTTTATTATTATTATTTTTTAATATTAGGCTTTTTTTTTTAATATAAGTAGATGGGCAAAAATAGCTTTTACACAAAGTACCTTGACCTTTTGTGTTGCTTTAAAGAGACTGAAAGTCTCCTTGGGCTTTACGGTTTAATAACAAAGTAGCAAAAGACTTTATTGTGTTTCTGGAGCTGAGAAAGAGAGTATGGAACTGAATTCATACACTTGGTTTTGATGAGGTGTTTTGTGCAGGGGATGTTTGGGGTTGATGGAGAGACAAGTCAGAATGCTGGTTCTTTTCTGAGCCCTCTGAGTGGCTCGGGACTATCAGAGGACATATCTGTGTAGTCAGGAGGGGATTAGGGTGGTGGTTAATCACAGTTCTTCCTGGACATACCACAATTAATAGACTGGATTTCAAAATCCTCTCCTACATGCTGTTTCTAATCTCAGCAGCTTTCCTGGCGAAATAGCTTGAGTTGCATATTTTAAATGTTCTTTTTCTTTCCTCAGCTCTTCACTTGTTCTAATCTACTAAAGGAATTTACAGTGTATCCACTCTTCCTTTTTGGTCAGTTGGTGTGTTTGTGGTTTGGGTTTTGTTTGTTTGTTTGAGCAAAATCTCTGTTTTAAGTGTTAACAGTTCTTTTTCCTGAATTTCCTTTATCTGAAGAACCTGTATAGGGGTTACATATTTTGCAGCACTTCCTTGTCCTTTCCTCAGAGTACCTCAGAGGGTGGTTCATTTCCTGAGCCTTTTCATGGCAGAGAGCTGTTTAGGAAAACATGTGCCAAAATGTAAATGCCTGCACTGAGAATTGGTGTTCCAGAGTTATTAAAACATAACATCTGGCCTTTGGTAGTAAAAGGGATGTGGGGTTGGATACTTGGGATCCAGATGTTGCTTCCTCATGCTCTGGTCCCCTGTCTCCTTCAGTGGCAGTTGACAGACATTTCAGGGTAAAGCATTTAGCACTTTCCGTGCTCCTGGCTGCTTGCCTAGCTTTTGACCAAAGCAGAAGGGTTTTTGGTGTGAAACAGCATCTGTTTCCAGACTTGATCTGTCTCTGGAATGATGAGAGATGATAATTTTAAACTTCGTAGGCATAAATGTAAATACTTTGAATTGTCAGGATAAGTGCCCAGCTTTCTGAAATCCAGAAATACTTGGCTCTTTTCATGTCCCTGTATCATGATTCCCTTATGCTTCATTGCACATCGCATATGAACATTTTCCTCCTGTTTTTCTCTGAGCAGGTAGTCCTTGCTGCTAATTTAATCTTGCATCATGTGTCAAGGGAGACTTTTTTTTGATAGCAAGCAGTGATAAACAGATTTTCTATCTCCTCAATTAAAAAAAAAAGGAGGGGGAAAGTGTGTACAATTAAGTGTTTGAAATAGATGATGTAAATGACATCCCTAGAGCTTAAAAATCTTTTTATTCTCTGGAGAGACACATTCTTTTCAGTAGCTGTTAAAGGCTTTCTGCTGTCCTACAATTTAGGGAATTAAAAAATTTTCACTGGTTGGTTCAAAGTAGAAGAAAAGTGTTTAATTAGTCATTCTCATTGTTCTTGAAAGAAACAGCAAAGGAAAAAAAAAAGCTAATGTTTTTCTTCTCCGGATGTAAAGATCTGTTTTGATTGTGAATGATGTTCTGGGACTGCTTAAACCAGCTAGGGTAAATACAAGCCAGCACTCTTAGTGATAAATATATGGGGTACTTTTAAAACACTTGGCTGTGGAAGAAAACAAGCTGTATGCATCATTAAACTGAAGGATCTGGGGGGAAACTATGCAGCTTGAAAAGTAGTACGGATCTTTTATAACAGTAGTCTGTTTGTTTTCCCTTTCTGTGGAGTTCTCCTTTGCATGACTTGTAATTGGTAGGTAGTGTCTTTTGTTTCACTAAGAAAAATATGTTTCTTTAAGGATAACGCATAGTAACAATGTTCCTCCAGTTGTGTTATTTCACTACAATTATTAAGTTGTTCATGTAGTGATTGAATTGTGAATAAAGGACTGAAAAATACCATCTCACTTGCATGAAAATTGCTTATTTTTTTTTCTGAGGGTATTCACTGTATGGCACATTCTGAGATACTAAATGTTAGTGTCTTAAACTGCTACAGGTACTGTAAAATCGGCTGATTGTTCCAGTTGTTGTTTATAACTTGTACAGTTTTTTCCACCGTTCTGGAGGTATGCATCAGGAATAATGTACTAGGCTGAGCCAGCTGATTACATTGATGGCTTTGCCAAACACTAACTCAGATGACTGAAAAGTCTGCTTTCCTTACCAATTAATGTGGGAAGGCTAAATTTTTAAGTTCTTGTTGGATGTTATTTAAAAGTCTTGGTGGATTTTTAAGTTCTTGCTGGAGCAAGTTGGACATGTGAGAGGATTTATGATTAAAAGGAGTGATCCCTTACTGTAATTGTTTTTCTGATGTTTGTGATGTTTTGAGGCTCGAACAGACTTCAATTCATAAAGGGCTCAGCATGCAGACATCCTGAATGGTCTTTTTTGGGATAATGTAGCCACATGTAGATTAAAAAATGAAGGTGTAGAAATGAAGCTACTCTTAAGAGTTGAGTTTGGAATGTAATATGCAAACAGTCTTATGTAAAACAATGTCCATCCTCATCAGTGTTAAAATTGGGAGTCCACATTCAAACACGTTCTCATTATTTTAATGCATGTTATGAACAGATAGTAAGAGCATACACTCCAGTAGGTGAAAATTACTTGCTGCTGTGCCATCGCTAGTTCATGACATTTTAGTTAATTATACTGTCCCATAATGACTTATGACTGTGCACAGAGACTTGAGATAAAAAGGAGGATTGTAGTGGTTTTCAAAAGTGAGACCGAAGAGTACTGCCGTCTAGAATGGGGGGTTAATAAATTCCGTGAGCTCCAATCACTGGATGACCACTGGGTTTGTCTTCAGCTGTAAATTAGGGGATTATACAACTCCTGTATAGCATTTATTATTAAACAAAAGCACTTTCAGTTTAATTCATTTGTCGAATTTCTGTAAAGAGTGGGAGAC
The DNA here is from genome assembly GCA_013398015.1 of Oreocharis arfaki. NCBI lineage: Eukaryota > Metazoa > Chordata > Aves > Passeriformes > Paramythiidae > Oreocharis > Oreocharis arfaki. Next base: position 421,646 of record VZRR01013719.1, read on the forward strand.
TAGCAGTGTCTTCTTTGTTACTCGTGATTCCCTCTTTTATCTTTCTTTGTAACTGCTCTGACGGACAGTGCCTGATGTAGGGCATACCCTCCCCTGTGATGCTTGTCACAAGACCTTTTATGAGTTCTAAAGTAATAACTTGATATTCAAGTAGTACGACAGGTCTTCTGCAGAAAAATATGTATTTGCTTCATCCTTTATGCTTCGTGTTTTATCAGTGTTTGGTTAAAATTCAGGTACTGAATATCAGTGGTGCACTATGACAAGCCTATCTTTTTGCAGTTCTTATACTGTAAATAAAGAGACTAAGAGACATAAATGTTCTTATTTGCACATATTCAGTTGCTGGTTGTAATGAGAAAATACTGTTTTGTGAATTGCTCAGTGCCTACCAAGCAGAATCATGCTAGTAGATGGTCTGCTGGTTGTGCATAATATAGTAGGATATAAAATCCCCTACAATTCTGTTTTTCTTATGTTGTCTCTTTAGTTCAATGTAGTTTGCGTTAGTTTCATCTTAATCCGATGTGCATCAAGCTATAACATAAATCCTACGTGCATGCCTGTAGTCAATGTAGCAAGCTCTCTGTGTATGACCATGTTTTGGAGATGTGTGTCTCTGATAGTGACAAAAGGATTGAGTACTGCTGGTTCCAGGAAAAAAAGGAAGGTGAGGCTTCAATACTGGTCGTCTTAGGTGCCTTAGTCATTTAGCACAGTGTGCATATTAATATTTAAAACACAGGCATAAACAATGCTGGACAACATCAGATGAATTAAATGCAATTACCAGCACTCCCCGAAAGGGTTCCTTCCTGACAGCGCTGCCTGTGCTCCAGCCGTTTGTGCTGCCTGCTGAATGGCTCAGAACTGCTCAGAAAGCAAAAAAAGGCCTTTGTAGAAATATCCAGCCCTGACCTGACCTGTTCCTGTTAGTGTTTCAGGGTGTTTGTGGAGCACCAGTGTGTCCTGTTGGCATGTGCTGTTTTTGGACTGAAGGTAATTCATGCCCTAGGGGTAAAATGACACAATTAGCTGTTCTTGACCCAGTCAGGGCAATATGGGTGAAGTTTTACTCCAGTTTCACTTCTTTTGTTAGGGGAGCATAGGGTATGCCAAAGGCTTGTTGTCTGTGGGCAATACGGAGGCACATGATTGTGGGGAATGGAATAATAATGAATAAATGTCACAGTTCAGTGTTCCCAACTGTACCAATCTTGCATAAATGTGTGTACTTGTGAAGTGTGTTCTTTCTGGTTTTGAATTGCTGAGAATTTGCCACAGTCATTCTGGTTTTACAGGCTATGTTATTGGATCTGTGTGCGTGTGTGCACTCCGTGAGATAGTTCTGTGTGTTATAAAATACCGTGTGTCTTTCTGTTAAAACATAGGCCACCGCATTTCTTCTTGCTTATGCGTAATATCTTATAGTACCAAATATAAGAAGCTGTCATGCTTTGTTCAATAAAACTAACTCTTAATTCCAGCTTGTATTTGTTTCAGAAAGGTGTACCTTGGCTGTGAAGGAAATGTATAGCTTCAAAATCAGTAGGAGTGGTCACTGCTGAAAGCTGAATTACTAGTGACACTTAAAATTAAGAATTTAAGAACGTGTATGACTTGTAACATATACAATTGTCTGTTCAGAGGTCAGAAGCTTTTGGATATTCATTTATTAGTGCTAATTGAGCCAGGGGCTCAGCTGGAATATGTGATCATTCTTCTAGTTCTAAATACTGTCTGAGTTGTAACATTCAGCACAGTAATACAGATACCCTTTTTATTAAAAGAAAGCATGAGTCAGTATATGAGATATCACTTCTAGACCACTTGGATTTGGCCTTTTTGGAGTAAAGTGAGTCATAACAGTTAAAGGTGAAAAATAAATGACTAATTAGATTTTCTCAAATCTATTTTCTTACAAAGTCTGAAATTTTTTGAAGGTGAGAACTTTGCCTGGACCAACCCATTATTTTCACCCTTATTTTCAGTCTATGATGAAAAAGAGCTAAGAAGTGAATCACATTCTGTTGTCCTTTATGAAATATAAGTCCTTTTAGGACTCAGACACACCAGGGAGCTAGAGCAGACTGACAGCAGATCTTATGCTAAGTAAAACTTAGTGAGTGATCAGTCAATGGCAAAAAAGGTAAAAAAAGTAAGCACATTAGGAAATGTGAAAAACAATGGCATTTTCATTGCGTGTGGCCACAGTGAAGTCTGATTAATCATTTACGTTTGTGTTTTTCACAGTATGAATTGATTTTTCTTTTTTTTTCCCTTTAAAGTAGAAACTGAGTTCACTGTTTAACACTGATATTTTTTATCTTTGCAGTGTGCCGGGAAGACTCATACCAGTCAATAGTGTCATGTGCTGCTGTAGTACTTACCCCTGTAGAGACGACAGTGGATACAAGGAAAAAAGAACAGATGATCATGCCTGATGTGTCCAAACAGTGAGTTATTCAAATAACACAATCTTTTACAAGTGCAGTTTAAACATCAGGCCAGATTCCTTCTTGTGGCTGTGCATACACACTCTCCTTTCTCTTTCATCAGGGCTTTCATAGGTGTTTCCAAAAGTAGAAACTGGCCTGAGGCTAAGCTGCTACTTTTGTTCATTAGCCTACATTTTTTCCCAAGACTTTTGGTAATGACATATATAGAGGGAATGGGCGTTTGTACTCTCAGAAACGAATTTTTTAACCGGCTTGGTAAGGTGATTCTTTTGTTTAAAGAGTCCATTCTTGCAAGTAGTTAATTTTTAAAAAGAAGGCCATGTGTAAATCCTCAGCTTATCTGGGATATTTCAGTATTTTCCAGTGACTGTTTCACCTCTGTGATACAAGATATGACGGCATCTTCAAAAGCGTGATAGTGTTCTTCCAGGGACATTCTGTCTACTTAATTAGGCTGTATTTTGATATCTTACATTAGATGAGGACCGTAATCACAGAGTGCACAGTAACATTTGCCTTGCTATACCAGGCAGGATGGTAATTTCTTAATGATTGAGTCCTTGGAGAATAAAAATAATTTCGTTTTCATGAAGAGAAAGAGAACACAATTGTAAGGCTTTATCACAACACAGACTTGGGGTCTGTGCCTTTTGAAGTGTGGCAGGTAAGTAAAAACATGACAGTGGATAATACGACATCATTGCTGTACTTTGCATTTAGGTTTAGTTTTCTGCTTCTCTTGATATGTACACATTTAGCTTTGAATTGTCTGTGGAATCCTGGCTTGTGTGCCTCTTACTGTAAAGAAATGAAGACATCCCCTACATACCCAAAAAACCCCCCGAAACATCCAAAACACCGCTGGTGGGTTAGAGTAGATTAGATGGGATGCGCTATTGCTACAAGTCTATGACTTAAGTTTGTATCTGACTGTGGTATCTTTTTCAATGTAGTGATAAACCCATTTCATCTAGACTAGTCGTACTTAAAATTTAACACACTGTGTTACCTGTTGTCTAGATATTACTGCAATGGCCTTATGTTTGAAATACTGTGAGCATCTAATTGTTGTAGTGCTTAAGTTGTGTGGCTCTCTGAATACCAAGGGATTGGAAAGGCAATGGGCTGCAAAATACTATGCTGAAATCCAGAATAATCTTTCTGTTTAGTTCAAGCAGCATAGAACATTTTTTCTTCTCTTCGCTAGAAGGGAAACCTGCACTGTTGTTTGATTGGATTTTTCATCTACTGTGATGAGATTCAGCATTTAACAAACCCTCATGAATTCAAAGTAGGAAACTCTGGTATCTGTTTGGCATGTGCTGTATGAAGCCTCTTAGATTTTTGGTGTGTTTCTGTTTTTACTTTTGTTTTTTTTTACAACCTGATTAGTGTTATCTTCTAAGAACACAGTCATAAGTAAAAGTTTTCTTAAGCTTTTAGAGGTGTTGGAAACGTGCTCTAACCTCTGCTTCTCTTTCAATAATCATGTTTCAAAATATGACCTGTGGCTCTGGAATCCTCTCAACAAGCTTGTTGAAACAAGCTTGTGCTTAAACAGATTAAATGTATTTGAACTTCTCCATCCTGAACTGCATCCATGTATTATTACTGTCTTTAAGCCAACATTTCTGACAAGTATGTTGGAAATAAATAGAACCATTTTGCTGGAAAAAGTTTGCAGCTGGGGTTCAGTAAATTTTGTAGAAACTTTCAAAATACTTGTAGGGAGGTGAAAGCATGCAGCTTCAAGAAAATCTCCAGCATGATGAACGAAACATCAGCTACTGTTCACGTCTCCTATTTCACCCTGTGCTTTCTACATGCAGATAGTTTTCTTCATATCCAGTTAATGGAAGCAAAACAGATCCTAATTCCCATGTCTTAAGTATCCCAGTGTCAGCTGTCTCACGTGCAAGCATGTCCTTGGCACTTGTTGAATCCCCTTGGCTTGACTTCATGTAAGAGCTGGTGTGCATGTGTGGATTATAGTTATTGATACTCACTTCATGTGGGAAACAGCATTGATGCTTTGATTTTTATGCTTATCTTTGTGTACCTCTATGGTTTTGACTTGCATGTCCAAAAATTATTCATATCACAGAGGGCCGAGCAGAGGCCAGCCATCGATATCCTGTAGGGAGAAGTTTCTGCCTTGAGGCCCTACTGGGACAGAGTATGTTTAGAATAACTAATGCTTTCTAAAGCTACATAAGAAAGTGTGTAATCCAAGCCAGATAAAATGCATATTAATAATAATAAAATCTTAAACAGATACGAATAATTAAAAATAATCTTGTATGCCATAGTGAAATTACATCCAAGACCTTCAGGACTCAAGAAGCTGTAAAGGCTGGGCAGAGAAAAAAACCCAACTTTTAATGCTACTTGTATAATATTTGATTAATGATGTTATTTTGTTTTAGAAAGAAACTGTTTAGTGGTTTTAAATAATGTATTTTCTTAATGTATTTTTTTTTGTAAGCAGCAAATGGTGCCAGAAGTGGTAGCAGCAAAGCTGAAAAACACTTTGTCAGTGATTAGATATTATCAGGATTGCAGGAGTAAAAGGCCAATTTCCACTGCCCCCGTATTTTTTCTTGGAAGCTCAAACCATTTCGCTAGGGAGTGATTTCCTTGTGGTACTCAGGTAATTACTGACTCTTTGCTTGTGCACTGGGCAAAATCACTATCTCATTTATTCACCAGGAATGGATTTGGCAAGAGGAAGAGCACGCCTTTGTAATTTTTCTTTCCACTCCACAACACTGAGGCAGAGAATTGGTCAGTGTAAGGTCAGGGTGAAAAATAAGAAATGTGAGCCCTTCCTTACTTTGTCTTCTCAGCCCTCCACGTTGTCTAGGATGTTGCATTAACTTTGCTATATTTTGTAGAAATACAAGACTTTAAAACCTCTTGCAGTTTTAATAGTTGAAGCTATCGAGGCCTCTTTGTGTTGCTATAGTGATACATCAGTCAGTTGTTCTCAAAGGTGCCCAGCTGCTAAAACAATTGGAACATTTTGAACAGTGAATTCTGCTTACAGAGTCCTAATTTTAGTCCTTCCTATCTGAATTCGAATATAAATAAATCAGCTGCTGGCACTGGGCAATGGCATGAGGAATCCTCACTTCCATTTCAAGTTCTTATGAGGAAGCATGGGAGAGGAAGCATGGCCCAGGAAATTGTATGTTACGCCTTAAATCAACTTAGCTTCAGCTTCACCAGGCAAACTCTCAGATCGAAGGTCAACCTACAAAGGGCAGTGTGGAAAAAGAAGTGTCTAAGACACACCTGTCTCTGAGCAGACAACATTCTGTTGTTGTGTGATGTTCATATGTAAACATAGAAAACCATTAGTGTTCTACTAGTGCATAAAAAAAAGTGTAGTGAAATTCAGGTGCACCATTTTTTTATCAGGTTTAAACTGGTACATATGTACTTTGATTGGTTTCCTTGGATATGACTGCCCTTCAGAATAATGATGGCAACATGCAGCCCTCTGAGCTGGCCATTTTAAAGGTGGTTTGTGCATTAATACTTCAGCTGCTGTCACAGTTCTGATTTTGATTTTTATTTAAAGATGTTATTTGCTGTTGAAGTGTTCTTAGCGCTACAGATCTTGTTATGTCATGAAGCAGACACAGTAATTTGACAATTCTTTTTCATGTCAGAAATATTTTCCTGAGTTTTAGGAGAGATTTACAGATGAAGATCCTAGAAAAATGATAGCACAAGAGGTAATGTTTTTAAACTGAAATTACGTAAATTCAGACTGGATCTAAGAAACAAGATTTTTGTAATGAAGGTGGTTAAACACTGGAGCAGGTTGTCCAGAGAAGATGTGGATTCCCCACCCCTGGAATTCAAGGTATGTTGGATGGGGCTCTGGGCAACCTGATCTAGTTGAAGGCATTCTGCTTATTGCAGAACGATTGGATAAAATGGCCTTTAAAAGGTCCTTTTCAACTCCAACGCATTCTGTGATTTTATTTTATGATTCTAGATGTCACAGATCATTTCACAGTTCTTCAGACTCTTAAGGTCAAGTCATATTTTTTCTGATAAACGCGTGAATGGGCGTGTGTAGTGAGTCTTTTCAATATTCTGTCTGTGCCAAAGCTGTTCTACTTGCACCTTGCGACTGTACGTACCTGAGCAAGATTCTTGGGCGTGAGTTCAAATACATGAGAAGGCTTCTCGGAGTCACAGTGACCACCTGGGTGCTTGCTGATGGAAACAGGCTGCTAAGGGGGCAGTTACAGCTCTAATGCCATTCTGTACAGCACTCTTTAGTACAGGTGCCAGCCCAGCTCTTTGGTACTGATGCAGATTGGAATCTAGGAAGATTTTGGTGCATATTCAGTCTAAATTTATTAGCTGCAGTAAGCATATTCCAAAATTTAGGAGCTTTTTTCCCTCTCTCAGTTTCAAGCTGTAAAAATGTAATTGTTACGTCAGAAGACTGGTAATCCTTTCTGACTCTTGCAGCCTTGCCTAGTTCCTTTCAAAAGAAGTTCAAACCAAGCTGATTATATATTATTCTTCACTTATTCAGTTGTGGATTTTCTTTTAATTTTTTTTTTCCGCTCTAGTATTTTTTTTTTCATTTTTGATAAATCCCAGGGAAGATTTTTTTCTCCTCGAAGCAACAGTGTGGTTATTTTACCTCTGTAACTTTTGATGCTTCTGTTGTGATCCTGTTATAGAGAGATGCCTCTGCCCAAATAAGGGGGAAAAGAGGGGTTGAGGTGATACCAGCAATGTGTACAAGCAGTTGCTGCTCCACAGTTTGCCACAGTGGGAACCCTTGCCTGGATGCATTACCCAGGGTGTGCCAGGCCTGGAGCCAGGTCACCCTGCCATTCCATCCTGTGTTCATCTCATGGCAAAGTCCCTCTATGGTCTTCAAATCACATTTGCCTGTCCCAAACACCATTTAAGTCCTTACAGCTCCGCAGTGGTGATGTGAAGTGTGGTCTCTAAAGCAGCCAGGCTGTCAGGTGATGGTGTCCACGTCAGCAATTCATGATTCGTGAATGCTCTGATAGTCCTTTCAAAAAGGCATCTTCCAGTAATGTGAAAAAGGAATGCTTTTCACACTAGTTTGGAAAACTGGATAAAAGGTGATTGTGCTGTTTCAGTTTCTGGGTTATCGGGACAGTGGGGTATGGAAGCATGTGTCGCTCCTTGGGTAATGCAGAGAATAGGGGTGCCCCGTGTTGCTCTGGAATGACAATACTTTGAAAGCTGTGGTTCCAGCTCAGCTGAAAAACCTGAGACGTCAGCTGGATTGCACTGTACTTTCCACCACTACATTTTAGTGATAACAGGTAGGAGAGGTAGAATTTATATCTATTTCTTTAAAGCAGGTGCTTTGAAATGGAGTAAACATAAGCAGTGTGTTTATGCTGTCAGTGGTCTACTTTTACATTCTTTTATCTATTTTGCTAGTTAGTCTTTAAGCTCAATTTAACAACTTCAAGGGGGACTGAAAATTTCTATTTTCTGTGATATCTGTCACATGGTCTCCTTGTAAATCCCGTATTGCTTTTTTGCGCATAATGGGAAAATAAGTTATTTTGCTGTACTCATGTCTCCTTTGAAATGGGAAACTTTTCAGAAAATAGTAAAAATACAGTATTTGCACTTCTTTTATTATCTGCTAACTAGTTGAGACTCCTGCCTGACATTGCTTCTTGTCTAGGCTGCTCAAATTTGTAACTTCTTTATGCTTGCTTTGAGGAAAAACAAAACAATAAACCAAACAAAACAATAAACCAAACTCTTTTGTTTCTTTTCCCTGTGTCCAGCCACTGCAAAAATGAGAATGATTTTGTAAAATCAATTATAACATAAGTAACTGTTGTGTAAAGGAAATACAATTGCACTGCAAAGTGAATATGGAAGAAGCCTTATATCTGGTTATAGAACGGGAGCATTATCAGTTCTCATGTTCCTTCTCAGTCACCACAACCATCAATTTATAGGAGAGATTGACAGGAAAGCAGTCTACATATGTAATTTAAGTATCTTAGGCATTTGTTTGCAGCCAAGGGATTAAGCAGTTCTGTACAGCTTAATTTGATCATGAGTTGCAAGTGTTGAATAAGCTGTTTTTTGAGATCCACTAACTAATTGCAGTTACTGTACTTAATATTTTCAATATTTTGTAGTTCAACTCCTGTCTTTTCCTGTGTGCTGATGAATAATGCAGGAGGCAGAGGAATGATGGCAGTTGTCCTATGGAGGAAAGGTGTTCTGTAGATTTTATCTGTAGCCCGACCAAGAAAGTTTTGATCCTTTGCAAGTCATTGTTTGTAAAACTTCCTCTTTCCTGTGAGAAGAGATTTGGTTTCTAGTGCACCATAAACTACGAGTGCTTCAATCATTTCCCTTAAAGTATTGCTGGTGTGACTGAACTCAACTTGATAAAAAGATATTGGGATAGAATGTTAAGCAAGGTGCTTAATGAGGTCATTTTGAATCAAAATGTGGAGGATCAAGAAAACTACAGCATTTTCTAGCTGAGATAATTGTAACTTCAAAATAAGATGAGTGCATTGTATCACTGTGTAGCTAGTCTTCATTAATAAAAGAAAATACAGGAAATAAAAATGTGTAGGGATAATACAGCTTTGCTGCTGCTGATTCTAAGCACCAAATGGTGAAAATTGGAATCGAACTTTTGGAGTCAAAATATAGTTACTGCAGTTTACATTGGCAGTGTGGCCAAAGCTGATTTAAGGCATTGAATTGCACAAAGGACAGTGCAGTTGTAGTAATCTGGAATACGAATTTCCCCTGCTTCAACAGCAAGCACTGGACAACATAACTTCATCTACAAGTGCAATTTCTGAACTAGAGCTGAAGTTTTCATAAGAAAAACATTGTCACCAAATCACAGTGACATTTAGAAAACATCTTTGCCTAAAGTAGGATCGCTTTGTTTCATTCATATCTGTAAAATTCTGTACCTTTATGATACCATAATGTCATTCCAATTTTGACCATCACCCTAAAAAGAATGTCCTTTGGAGTAAGATTATCAATTTATTTATCAGACCTGGCAAATTTTTTTTATTTCTAAATTAAATTAAAATCTGTATATTCCCATCCATCTTTCTTTTCTCTGTTCTCTCTGAATCATCACGTTCTCCACCGGATGTTGGGGCGGTTGAGCTGGCAACGGTAGAAGCCGAGATGCCAGAAACCTCTGGTGCAGGAGACCCCCTGTGCTGGTGGGTCAACTCAGAAAGTAAATAGCTCCCCCAACTCGGGTTACACGGAAAGACTTCTTCTCCCATCAGGCAGTACCTGTCTGGTACCTGGTCCCCCACTCCGCCCCTTCCCTCTCCCCATTGGTTGTTGTATCCCTCTGCCTTCTCCCTGCCCCTTGCCCCCAGGTAATTGGTCGCTGGTGCTTTGCCAGCCCCCTTTCTGTTACCCCTTATAAGCTTGTACACGAGGCCTGCTTGCCCTCTTTCGCCTCTGGACGCTTCGGAATAAACCTTTTGGAACCCATGCGGAGAGCCCTCCACGCTCCTTGCTCCTGGTAACATATGAGCTATCCTGGCCTGGGTGCGGGGCTGTGTCTCGGTGCCATCCATCGGCACGGGGGCTGGAAGTCGGCCTGCGAGGTGCCGAGCTGCACCCCCAGGGCATCCCTTGCAGGGGATGCTTTTGGGCTAACGCGGTGATTTCAGCCACCCCACAGCACCCCGCATCAACCGGGCACGTCTGCGGTAGAGGAAGCTTTAATTGTGTGGTTTGCTTGTCCTTCATGTCCACAAATTTCCCCAAAAGAGATACATCAAGATAAGTAATTCTGCACTATTTATTTAGAGAGCTTATTTGAAAATATGCCTTTGTTACAAATATATATCTGTGCAAGTGCTTAAGATAGACTTGGTTCCAGAGTGCAAATTGTATCCTATGTGTACTGCAGTGTCTAGAAGTGTCTGCTTTATTTACATAACTGAGAAGTACAAATCAGACCACCGATATCAGCTTAATTCCAAAGTGGCAGTCTCACGCTTGGCAACCAAGAATTCTTCTAAACTGATGGCCTTGAGCAATCATTGCAAAATATTCTTGGCATGTACGTTTTAACTGGAACAATGAACTGTAAGACGCAGTTTTGAATTTTAATTTTGTGCTGGGATTTTTGCTGTGTGATGAAATAGAAATTATTGTATATATGTCAAAACTCCTTAACGTCTGGAACAATTCTAAAAGGAGATGTAGCTGAAGTAAATAAAATCCTACCTGGTTCAATTGACCTTGAAAAGGGTGGTTACTATAGGTAATGCAGGCAGAGATGTTTGAAGACAGGCTTAGGCAATTGAAAATCAATTATTTTATCTGGAGATCTCCATCTGAAGAGCTGCTGTTCTGAGTTGTAGCATTAGACACTTACAGCGTTTGTAATTCTAATAAAATTACAGAGTTTTCTCTTATCTTATGTGGCAGCTGCCTGAGCCCTGAAGAGCACACCCTTCGTGTGCTGAGATGACTGAAAAGCTATTCAGGCACAATGTCTCCCAGAGGCAGGGCTACAGTGGGGCATGTGGAAAATGACTCACTTATTGACTTTGGATTTAAAAGAAAAAACAGACTTCATTTTCATCCAGCCTAAATTCATGTCCAGTATGGACACTCAGAACAAGCATTGTTATGTCCTCAGTTTCATATATTAAAGGGGATGTACAGTTTTTATTTACTGGGTAAATTCAAAGAGCTGAAGGCACTTGATTTCAGGGCAGCACAAAGAATCCTCAAAATAATGGCCTTACTGTCTGGACTTTTCCTTCATTTCAAAAAAGCCATTTTTTTGGATAGTCTGAGTGTAAAGTTAGATCATATAGGGGTTATTGAATTTTTATTTCAGTGATCAGTTCTTGTAGCATCCTGCGTTGGTTGGGAAGGCAAAGTTAGATCCCATTGTTTACCTTGATGCCTGGTGTCGCCTAATGAGAATTTACAGTTGCTGTGAAGCTTCACCAAAGGAAGATACTTTTGAAGTACAGAACCAAGAGATTTGGGAGGAAGCCCATTTCACTCAATTGGTGAGAATGAGAGAAGTTCTGGCTGTGCCCATTTTATTCCTTTTTCTTGTAAGTCCAGAATCCTGAAAGTATGCAGAAATTAATTTGCTGTAAAGTCGAGGCAAACATAGTTTTACACTTCCTTAACTCAAGCTTTCGCTAACTTCAGTGGAAGTGCTCAGTCTTAGGAACCACTCCAGTAACAGAATTATACTTTCTGGTCTGTAAAAGCATAGGCTGTTGGTAAACTGTAAGTGAAGTTCTGTCTGAGACACAGCCGGAGGTTGCATTTTATCATCTCGCAAGGAAATTAAGGCAGGTTTGGGTCTGTACCTTTGTGCAGCAGAAACATCGGTCTGGGGTAGCATTATCTAAATGCTGAAGAGATGAGAGTGGGGTGGTGGGGGAGGAGGGACCAGGGGATCATTTGTTTTTTAATTTAGAAGCCTGTGGTGTTTATATTAAAGTACAACCTCAATTCTTTCAAATTAGATTTCAAAACATAATTGCAGCATCAAATAGAAAAATTAATCAACTATGTTATTACTTGTGAACAATTAAAGCATCATAAAATGATAAAATATGAAGGAAATACACTTGTACATGTAATGCTAGGATTGCAAAGTACTTTGCTTGGTTAGACAAATGTATTGTAGATTAAAACTAGAAAAAACAGTTCAAGTGCATAGCAGAAATGTATTTGTTTCACTTTCACACTAATTTAATAATATCTCTGAAGCGTAACAAGGAACAGCATTTCTTAGAAATTTCTTACTGTCATTGTAAGGTGGGGAAATGAAGCATGTCACAGAAAAACTAGGTAGATTTGCATTTATAATTGCATGGTGTAGCTGTTGGACTTTTGTGCTGTGCTGGTTTACAGCTCATTGGACGATTCTAGTGAAGGCATTATCAGGTATTCTTTCAAATCTGATGGGTGAAAAATAATGGTGGTGTTGTGGTGGCATTACTGGCTTATTGAGGGGTTTTCTAAACCAGTTTCTTTGCAGAACATTCCTGAAAACGATCGTCCTGTGCAGTGGCTATATTACAGTTAGCTTTGCTAGAAAATACGCTACTCTTGAGTCGTATTATCATGACTTAAATAGGAATACCACTGGAGCAAATGTAAGTTCAATCAGCATAATGCTTAAAAATATATAGAGTGCTTCGTGGTGCTTAAAGTTGGCATAGTACCTGCATCCTAGAGGGGAAGGAATTATGTGAAAAAAAATGTATATACCTTCATGCTATGTTTTACATACAATCAGGAGGAATTCACGTTTTGTTTAGCACAACTAGATTCAGAGGGATGTTCCACAAGTGTGCTTAATCTAAATATTAGTGCTTCTAAGAGCAAGTTTTGGTCTGTTTTGCAGAGTAAAAAAGATATATTAGAGAAGGACAGAAATAATTTTAAGAACAATGTCCTTATCCCCACCTCTAGCTTCAGTTTGTTTTGTTCTTATTTATTTTTTCCTGGAGGTGGCAAAGAAATAGAGGCAATATTCCTCTTTCTCTACCATGTACATTTTTCAATGTATATGTGAATAGCCCTGGGAGCAGTAATTTTAATAACCTATCAAAATCTATGTTTGCAGTGAGTATTGAATACGTTATTTTTACTTGCATGGATTTACTGATAGCAGAGGTGGAAGACTATAGCTAAAAGAGAAGTGGTGCTATCTCTCTTTCTTTATTTTCTCTTCACCCTCCTGTTTTTTTCCAGTCAATACACTGGCTGCATTGGCCTCCATATGGGATATATAAAACACCTACAGCATAAAAAACCCAACAAAAAGCAAGATGGGGAATGGGGAGGTGGGAAGCAGAAGAAATAAAAGTGAAAACTCTGTGCATCATCACGCTAGGACACATGCAGTGTCGGTGCAGTTGGATTAAGACATAAATTTGCAATCATATTGCAGTAAAGTTAAGCTGTAAAGACAAAATATTGTACCCAGTAAGTGAATTTAAAAGAGCCAAATGCTGCAAAAACTATTTGTACAGTCATGAAGTGAGTAGAAATGTAAGTTCTTCCTCCTGTGCTCCAGGAGCAGGATTAAGCTGTTATACTCAGAACATCAACTGGCCCAGCTGCTTTTTATCAATAATAGCTTCAGTAGCCCCCAAAAAAGATGTTTGTGAGGGAAGAGTATTTTTTGGTTTTCTTTTCCTGTGCTGAAGCTCTAAGTATTTAATGTACTTCCAGGTCCATTTACTAGTTCTTTGTGGATATGGTAGGATTTCACTCCAATTGTTTTGACTACAGATTGTTTTGATTTTGGTATTTTAATCCTCTCTTTATCATTATATAATGGAAAAGTGTGTAGCTTTTCTTGCACATCAAAAAATAGTCACTGCTGCTGCATTGATTAAATGTTGTAACAGCATGTATTGCAGATATATCCACCTAATATTAGTAATAATCCAGATTTAGAGCTTCCATTACAGCAGCCCAAAACATTCAGCTTGTGCACAGCTTTAATAAATGGCTTCAAAAAATAGAAGTGGGAAAAGAAAAAGAGGCTAGCGCTTTCATTGTAAGTGTGATGTGACGTTTTCAAAAGCAAGTAGATTTACATCCACATATGATAGGTTACAGCCCCTTTTTCCTCCAAGATCAGCTGTTTTATATCTTCAGTGCACCCCACTAATCCCAAGACGATTCCTGTGATCAGCAATGCAAGTAGGAGAAGGGAAATACAGATTGGAGGTTACTAGGAATGAGCTATTGGGAAAAATCAAGCGAAGCACAGGTGGCGAGAAAAGTGAGGTAGCTTTGAGGTAAACTTCCCCATGTTCTAATTAATCAGGCTTATAAACTATACTCTTGATAAAACTCCTTATCTATCTACCTGTTTGTTCATTTGTTTATGCAGAAAGCCTATAGGGTAATCATCTAAAAATATGGATTTGTACTAATTTTTGTACTGATCTACTGCTCCATCCCCAACCCTTTATTCAAACTCTTTTAATACTGATTTTTCAGGATCATTCCAGCCTCACTTCCAGCTACCTTGTTATTATGTCCTTTTGTAAAATCGACATACTTATGTACGATTGTAAGACGTGCCTCCGTTGCTGCTTTAGAAAATACAAAGTTGAACAAGACCCATCTCTCCTGGCAGCCGTAGGTGCAAAGTGACAGAGACTTCAAATCAGAGCACGAAACAACCTGGAATAAACATTATGAGAACCAAGAATGAAAAACATTAATTTGTTTTAAAATACATTTCTTGATGTTTTGCTTGCATTGATCTCAAAGGTCACATGCACACAGTTTAAAGGCAGAGCTAAAAGGACAGAATTCCTTTTTGACAGCTGAACTAAATGGTAAGGTGATGCCAAGTTTTGTCCTACAACAACCCCCTATTAATAGGGCTGTGTTTTGGGCCATTTTTTTGTAATCCCCTTCAAAACTTAGTCTAATGCTGTAATCTTACTTTTTCTATTTCTTATCGGGACCTGTATAAATAGAAGTGATTGATACTTTCGGCTGGAAAAATGTAGATGTTCTAGATAAACGTTTTCAGAGATACAGTGTAGATAAACATTGCTATATTGATTATTTGTTGTCAATTCTGCCAAAGTGTGCTTCAGCACTCTAAAATAGGTAAATAAAAAACTCTTGATTTTCTTGTCCAAGGAACAGTGCATTTTGTTTGGGATAATTTATGGGGGAGATAGAAAATAAAGTTTATGGATCAATGAGAAAGCACAGGTGTTCAGAAGTAAGATTACCTATTACTTTCTAAATCCTGTGCTGGTGTTGTGGGAACAAATATACATAAAACTAGTGTTTGATACCAGATGGACTTGAAATGGAACAATGCAAGTAAGGTGTGTAGTAGTCGTAACAAATACTATCTGCAAGTTCTCAACTTTTAACTATGCAGTAGATTAAAGTCAGAGAATAAATACGGTGGCAATACAAACCAGATTATTTAAGAAAACTTAAGCAGGCAAATCATCATTCTTCATTTATTCTCTCAGAACTTACTTCGGTTTTTTTGAACATGTCACCTAAAACCAGGAATAAATTCACATGGCTTGAAATTCAGTCCAGGTGTGTAATAGGAATGAATCACAAAGCTGAGCCATAGTTCAAAAAGGAGTCATATCCCTACTCAGGTAGGGAATTTTGGTATGACCTCTAGCAAGGCTTGTTTTTCCTCATATTTAAAGTTGAAGTTACTAAAATTCACCTGTTCAAAATAATATTTGATGCTTCTAGCTTCATGCTATCTAAATTCTTCTTCCTGAATTATTTTATTGATGTAATACTACATACTAAAATGTAGTAAATGCTTTAAATTTCAAATTACTGAAAGCAGACCTGAATTTATAATGAATGCCTGGTAGAATTCAGGGAATCCATAATTTAGATGGCAAAAGAACACACTGATTCTAGCTACAAAAACAGATTATATTTGAAAAGGCAACAATTAAATACAAAGAATGGTTTTGGTTACTATGGGAACAGTTAAAGCTTTTTCAGCCTTGCAAGCCACTATGTGTGTACAAGAGAAATAATGTTCCTCTGAGTCAAAGAAGCTATGAAAGCTTTTCAAGGAAAAAGCTTAATAATGAGGAATATTTAAAGCAAAAGCTTTTAAATATATCTATAGTATGTTGGTGGTTTTGTATTCTCTCTTCCTGCTTTCCCCCGATTTTTCTGCCACTAATTTTTGGAGTTAGAGATTTTTTGAGCTGTGTAGCAAAAAGCGCTTTGCAAAGAAGTTTAGTGAATGAAAGAGCAATGTGAATAACTTATTTTATTTCTGGGTCTGTTTATAAGAGATCCAATCCTATCTCATACGTTTCCTTAGATGAAGCCATTTGTACTACGTATTCACCCTTTCTCTCACGTACTTCTCTGTTTATTTTCGTTACCTGGACATATTGAAGACACAAGTTAGAGGAGGAAGAAGTGGGGAAATTTATCAAGTCTGTATTTCACTAAGGCTTAAGTGCTTTCAAATAGAATTGCACAGTCATGCTATGGACGCTGTACTTAATATTATTGCTAAGCCAGGTGTTAACCTTTTTTTGTTTTTGTTTTTTTAACTTTAATAATTATCATAGTTTCCTCAATTTTTTATATTTGTTAAAATAAAAGAGTGGCAGACGGGTACTAATTACAGCATCAACTTTGCAGTAGACCAAATGTTAAAAGTATTTAAAGCATTTTTTATATTTTATCTAAATCAGAGGTTTTATTTATCTATTGAGGAAGCTTTGAAAGCTTCATCATCAGGAATGCTCAGTCCTGCATGGAAACTGGCACAATCTGTAAGACTTAGGATCATCTGAAATGTGGTCCCTTGGAATAAAAAAAAAAAAGGTAGTTGAAATGAATGAGCACATTTATTTTCATGATATGGCAATGAATTTAACACGGAGAAGGTTTTTTGATTTCTTTTAAAAGAAATAAACTGTCTGAACAGTGTGTTATCAGCTATTATTTAAATATGTATTAAACAATACTGTGCAATTTCTGTGTATCTTTCCAACTTCAGATGTGGGAATGTGCTGACGTTGAACTACAATCTAGCAGTTATATAAAGTACACAAAATTTGTCATCTAAGAAGTGAGTGCCTACCTTGTGATGCTAAGTGCCATACAGCTCTTTTCTTTCTAATACTGAAGCAAGAGTACTATATTTTGAGAAAACATGTTTAGGAGCTCTAAGGAGATACACTTTAAAGTCTCTCCAACTCTTTTTGGATGCAGTATTTATTATGAGATTGATGCGCAGCATTTTTCGCAGTGGTATATGTAGAAAAAGAAAGACTGTATTGTTGCAGGAAGTCCTTTGGTATCCTTAGTGAGAGACATGGGAGTAACTGACAAGTGTGTATAGAGTCATAGATGAGAGGAAAGTCTCTAGATTTAGACCCATTTTTGCTTGTTTGGGATCCTTATTGTGCTTGCGTGTACAGGTCTTGTTTTCTCACAAGCTACCGTTAGTAAGCCAAGGTAGTGTTCTATATCTCGCAACCACATTTCATGTATAAAATGAACCTTTCTGGATTCTACATTTTGGGGAAAAGAAAACGCGTCTCTTCGTGGCTGATTTTCACTTTCACCCACATTCATTTGTTTAGATCATTTAATAACCTCTAACTTGAAATTGTTGTCAGGAGCAAGTGAATACAAAACTACTAGGGTGAGATAATGCTGGGTAGCTCAGTGGCCTTCTCAACTTCCCAGATGCTCATTGGCCTTGACATCCTCCTCCATGAAGAAGGAGGCCGATAAGTTGCATCACAGATGGTTTTGTGCTGACCTCTGTCAGTAGTTCTCTGTGGAATTCCCACTGAGCACCACTGCAGAGGGCATAGGCTCCAAATGTGTAGCTGCCATGATTTTCATACGCTGCTCCATTACCATCCTGAGCCTTTCCAGAGCCATATTGAAAAGCTGATGAAATTGCTTTTAATGGGGACTAAGACAAATCTGTTGTGCTGTCTGCAGACAAATTGTTACCAGGACTGAAATGGGTTTAGTGCTCAGCGTCACCTGTTTGAAATCCTTATCTGAGCCGTGTTTCCCATCATCTAGGCTGATGTTATCCCTGGTAGCCAGGGAAACAAGCAGTGAGAGCAGGCACAGCCTGTACATGGCCGGGAGGAACAGGCATGGATGGGCCTCCTTCGACCGGGCAATAACTTCAGTAGCACTGATGCAAGGCAAGGGCTATTTTTCTTTGCTTGTTGATGGCTGTTTTGAAGATTACCTCGGAACATGTCAGGAAAAGTAATAAAAGACAGACAAGAAGCCTGGCTTTGGACAAGAAGAGGTAATGAGTACATTTTTATAGATTGCTTCCCTCACCTGGGCTGGAGAAAGGTAACTCAAGCCTAGCCATTGCTGAGGCTTCATAAGCAGTGTTAGAGGTACTCTGGTGATTTGGGGCAGTCAGTACTTCATAAAATGATAAGTTTCTTTTTGGTGAAGAGTGACCTTGCATTTCTTAATCTTACAGGAAGCATTGGCCTGATTTACCACATTTACCTGTTTTCTTAAATAACCTTTGCAAAGTTAGCAAAGGGCAAAATGGATCATTCAGAAGGCTTAAGTTTTGTGCCCTGTTTTTGCTAGCACTGGTTATGGAGAAAGCGTAATTCTGTGGAAAGTCTGGTAGACTCATTCTTATTGGACCAGATAATTAATTAATTCTTTAAAATCTCGTCTTAAAAATAGTTACTTATAATTTTCATACACATTCTTGAGGGATAGTTACTTTTCTATGCTGCAGTTTGCCTCAAGTTAGGTGAAGTAAGCAGTGTTCCTTAGTTTCAAAATAATTTTCCCTAGGCCCTGAATATTTTCTAAAATACTTTCCAAATATAGCTTCCTTATTATATATAATGAAATAAAGTCGGTAGTAAATAGTCAAGTGTAAGAGCAGCGATCATGAGTGAGTTTACTTAATAATGCATCCCACTACCCTGTGATCATCTTCAGAGCAGTAGCTTTTGGAGGCAGGAAGATTTTCAAATCTATAGAGAAGATGTATAGGCCTTTATATCTTTGGGGGTCTTTACATGAGATTCATAAGGGTCAGTTGTGTTGCCTACTTTTTCTTTATATCAGGGCCAAACCAGAATAATGATACTGGCTTAGGGAACCCCTGGTTATGCAGAAAGAATTTTATTTACTTGTTAGCAGCAATTTTGTTGGGGTGAATGGGGAGAAATACTTCATGTGAAGTGGGATGCCTGTGCCATCTGCGTTGGATTCATGTGTACCTTGCCAATAAATCAGGCTGTCCAAGGCACTTCCACTGCTTATCCTCAGAGGTGTCTTGTCTCATAACAGGGAAGCTGCACAGATATTTCTTGAATAAATATATGCAATTATGCCTCTAGGTGTCAGTGGTTCAATACAATGCCGTGACAAGAAACCCAAAATAGGTGAGCAACCTTCCTTGCTCTCCAGAAACAACAGTTAACTTAGTATTTTCTTCTTCGCTTGTTAATTTTACTGAAAAATGGAGCATTTTACTTTGGGTGAAATGCTACCTAAAATGATTGGAGTATGTCTGCATATCACTGTTGTCATAACAGTGGCATATTGTCAACTAGCTACCTGGAAATAATCAGAGATTAATTATTTTTAACAATTACTGTTTTCATTGATGGAGTTGATCAATGTAGGAAGTGGTTTTATCAAATACGGTTTCGATTTTTAATTTTTTTTTATTGTAACTCTGTAGATTCTTTAGGAAAGAACTTGATAATTTATATCTGTTTTACTGGGTAGTGTGTCACGTAAATGTTCTTCATTGGTGGCGAACAGAAGAACAAATGTTAATGTTTGTTCAATCATCATGCTTTTTTGCAAGAGGAATTAGCATTTGATGATTTTGATGGAGCTGTTGTGTTCTGTGAGGCATCTAATCTTGAATCTGTACTTGCTTACATTAGGACGTTGTTTTCTGACGGTGCTGGGTATTATGTGATCGGGACTGCTGCAGCAAACATGCGCTTCGGCCCTGTGTATCCTGTGAATGCTGACGAGCAGACAGGAGGTTTGCTGTCTTGCTGTTGTTTCCTCAGGTTTCTTGGGGTTGTGAATCCCATTGTATATTGATGACACAGGGATAAACTTGTTCATTCAAGCACACCTATGAAAAATTCATGTCTGTTCTAAAGATCTGTCACTTTGGATGCATATTGGTGGCTATGTGAGCACATCCCATCATGTGTTGGTCAAAGGCTGTATTTTTAAAGTTTTTGTTCAGAATAGCTCTATCCCTCTGCCAAAGCAGAAATGAAGGAAAACCTTTGGTCAGCCAAAATTTATTAGGAAACTTTGATTGAAGAAGATCATGCCTATCCTGAGGTTGCTCCTTCCTCCACATAGTGATGAATTAAGGTATTTAAAAGTTGTAACTTTAAAGCATGAGTTATATAGCTAGATAAATATAAATGTGGCAGCTGCTTTACTGTCTTCAAAAGACTAATTACAATCTCCCTTTTCATACATTACTGTACATACAGTAGTAAAGCAGTTGAACAGTTGAGATTTGCTATGTAGAATTTAATTTCCTGACATTAAAAGATTTATGTATTTAATGATAAAATGCCGGATACTGTGTTATGCTGAATGTTTTTGCCCAGTAATTTGTACTCGCCAAGAGTAGTGGTGCTGCTCTCCAAAAAAAACTAGTAGAGAACACACCCTTATATGCACGTGTGCTGGTAAAATGGGGGCCTTCAGCATGTATGAAAAGTACCTTTAGAAATCAAGTAGCTATTGATTTTTTACTCTCTTTGTGGAAATAGTAGAGGTTGTTTTGTGGGGCTTTTTTGGGTGTGTTTTTTTTTTGTTGTTGTTGTTATTGTTGTTTTGTTTTGTTTTTTTTCTGAAGTACAGTGGCTATGTGTATTTGAACATTATGGAATCAACAAAGTTTATGAGAGCTACTTGGATTCATATATATGATTCGATTTTCAAACCCCCGCTGACAAGAGAGAAGTATAGGAGAAGATTTGAAAATTCTTTTTCTATTACTCACATATCTGAAAGTCATAGATTCTGGTGTACTGAGTTTTGCAGAACTTGAGTAACTTACCATAAATGCACTTTTATCTAAAGTCTGAAACTGTCATAATGAAGTTAATATATGTTAAAAATTCAGCTACAGTACTATGAAGATCTGCATAGTTATTCAAATTTAAGCAAATGACTGGCCCATTGAAATTTAAGCCTGTGCATAAGTCTTTGTGGCAAGCTTGTGCTGTTTTATCCAGTGTTCTTTCATTCAGCAAAGTAGCTGGGATGATATATGTCTGTGAAATGTAAATATAAGTACATTTGCATGGCAATATTTGAAGAACTTCAGGAAAATAAGTACTGAAACACAGAAATTAAAGATAAAAGCATTCTTATTTCCAACAGAACTAGTCAGAAATTTTCAACGATGGGAGAACACAAAGGACAAAGCTGTGATTCAGACAGATGAAGGTTGTGTCCTTGTAAAGAGTGGACTCTTTTCATTTTGAATAATTTAAACTATTTCTCTCTTTTGAGGTGAACGTTGTAGAGCGATAAAATCTCTTGTACTATTTTAACCATTAAAAAGAAATTTGGTGATGGCTTACCTTTTCTGTCCTTCATTACATGTGCATTTAAAATTCACTTTTGATATTAATCATACTTAGAAATCCATTTGCTACCCATAGTGATTTCACTAGGGAAGACTCAAATCTTTCAGGGTAATGGAGTTCTAACTAAGTATTAGTTATTAGGTACTTAAGATCTTACTTTTTCCAGATGGCGATGCTTAATCTAGATCTTATACACTTCTGATGGATAAAGATTCCAAATCGCGTTCTGAAAGAGTAAAGAAGTTATTCTCTTAGTCCGGTTGAATCAGGTGGTAGCTCTACACCTGGCACAGAAGCTTCTGTGGCAAGTGTCACCTTCTGCAGGCTCCAAACGTTGTTCACTGTACTGAAACCTTCCAGCAGTGAGGGAGGTTTAACCCTGCAGTCTTGAAGCATTTTACCTGAGCATTTAGGGAAAGATTTCTACATAGTTGCACAGTTTGCTTGAACTGGAAGTTGAAAACTGTTAGCAGTGTTCTGAGTCCATGCAGCATTTATTTAGGCCAGAGTTATTTTCAGCTGTGGATCATGAAAGGTAAGGTTCAGCCTGCCTTACTGCAGCATGTCCCTCATCCCAGACCCACTTTGAGGTTAGATGGGGCTGGGATGAGCACCTGTCTGCTTGATTCAGCATCACTTGGAAGCAGAAACCTAAACCAGACAACTGAGGGAGAGAAGTGAATGTCTGGAGAAAATTTAGTATGCTACAGTAGATATTAGCAGAAGTGGGATTTTTTTAAAGTCCATCCCAATCAAAGTCAGTGCCCTTGAATAACAAAAGAGAATATCCAGTAGAGTCCACTGCTCTTCAACTATTTTCTTTATACTTGCTACATAAAACTATTCCTTCTGTGACAATCATTAAAACAAATACCAACTCATTAGGAACAACCATTAAAATAAATCTTAACTATGAACAAATCTCAATACTCATTAAAATAGGTCTCAGCTCATTAGGATTTTTAGTATACAGGTTGAAAACAGAAGATGAGATAATTTTTAAAAAGAAAAATTAGGCGTCAAGGACTTTTTTTGCTTCTTTTACTTCCTCAGCAGTGAGGAGACTGGGGCTGCACCAGGAGCTGCGAGGGAGCACAGCCAGGTCAGGTGACCCCAACTGGCCAAGGGGGTATCTCAGACCATATGGCATCTGTTCAGTATATACAGGTGGGGGAAGGAGGGATGTTTGGATTGACAGCATTTGTCTTTCTGAGTGACTGTTGCACATGATGGAGCCCTGCTCTCCTGGGAATGGCTGAACGCCTGCCTGCTGTGGGAAGCACTGTAGGAATTTCTTGCTTTGCTTTGCTTGTGTGTGCAGCTTTTCCTTTACTCATTGAATTTTCTTTATGTGAACCCAGGAGTTTTGTAGCTTTTGCTGTTCTGATTCTGTCACTGGTCCTGCTAGCAGGGCAGTGAGCGAGCAGCTGTGTGGTGCTTGACAGCTGAGGTTAAACCACAACAGTCCTGCAGGAACTGCTGATACCACAGCTGTCCATGACAGTGTTCCTTCGCTGATTTTTCATGATGCTGTTTGAAAGAGAACTGAGAAGTGTGAAGTCCTGCCAAAATCTTGGTGTGTGGGTACAGGTCCATATAGTGGAAACTTCAACAGTTGCATGTGTATTTTGCTCTTATAGTGGAAATGTTTGTCTTTTCTATTCAAAAAAGATACTAATGCTGGCGATTTAGAGGTATATCTTTTATGACAGAAAATTCTTCACCTTAAAAAAATTCTATTACATCAAAGTCCTAAAGTGTCTTTTAGTCACTCTGGACAAAAATCTCTGAAACGGTGTTCATATTCACTGCATGTTGTATTCATTCACCTCTGCCTTGTATGGACTTGACCTTTGGTGGTCATTGTTTTGTTCTTCAAATTAAAGGAAATTGATCGATGGGAGTTGAAATCAGTGGCTCAGCTGAATAGGAGTTACCCATGCATACCTGAGGTCTGAATATGAACCATTTATGTTTAGTTAAATGTAGTGGTCTGAGTGCAAACCAGGTCTAATCCCTGTTTGTTACAATGCAGGAATGAGCAAATCTAGTTAAGCAAAAGAATAGCAGCACTCTGTGGGATCTAAAGGGCTGGAGGCATTGTTAGAGGTATAACACTGCAGCTTCATCTACACCAGGAATAAATTGTATAGATGAATTTAATTAATGCTGAGTTGTAGATTCTGGTACTAATGAATTTCTGAAATTAATAGAACACTGTTGTAGGAAAGAACAGCTCTGTTCAAAAAGTGTCCACCAAAGACAGCATGCTTTTCTATTAACTCAGTTTTTAAATAAGCATTTAAAGCTATGTCAAATATTTCTAAGGTTTTAAAAGCTTGGTATCATCTTTTTAATATTAATCAGACTTTGTGGTGAGATTTTCTTGGAAACTCACTGATTGTGAGCACACTTATAAAAGCATGATATATGCACCAGCTTTCTAAGGGATGCAGCAGGGAATGTAATGCCATCTTTTTCTCTGAAAATTATAGTGGTACTTTTAACACAAATAATACAGTCTTTTTCAGGTTGTTCAAGGCTGATTTTTTTTTTCCAGAATAAAATCCGGATTTTATTCTGAAATCTCATAATCTGTATTTGGCATAGCCTAAGAACAGAACCTGAGGGAGTGTTTATTCCTACTGAGCTCAGAGGATATGGAAGCTAATCTGTACCCTTAATGTTTGGGATAATCCTTCCACATTTCTTCTAAAGACTCTTCTATGGAATCCTATTAGGCAGATAATAAAATATCAAGTTTTTATCAGTCAAAACTATTTTGGCAGTATTATATATGCTTTAAAAAAAAAAAAAAACAGAAGTTGCTAAAAAGCCACATTCTGTGGTTTCAATAATCATGAATCTTCATCTGTCTGTAGTACATTTGACAAGACACAGACAAAAGCAGAAAGCAATCCCAGAAGAGATGGTTTGTTATTAGGGCAGAGACATCCCTCTGCCCCCTTAGTTGTTAGGCCATTGGTTGCTTTCATTTTCTGAACTCCACAGTATGTTTGATTTATACAAATAACTGCACTGATTTATACAACTAACTATTACACTGAAAAATCAGTGTAATAGAATCTTGGGATTTTGCAAGGGTGAGATATGGCTGCCTTTATTCTCAACCTCCTGTGGAACGTCGTTGATGCCAGTCTGTATTTCCACTTCTAAACTACCACTGGTTACAGGAGCCATTGCTTTGTGAAGGGTAGACCTATCACTCTTATTAATTTTTCTTTCTCATAGGTTCATTTATGACAACCTAGTCAAAGCTCCCAGTGATGTCCAGTGTTCTTGGCAGTAATTGCACAAGTAGAATTTCCTCAAATATTGCTGCACAAGGAAATAGAAATGTGTAGTTCTCTTATAGAATTGAAATGTGGTTGGGAAAAAGAAAAACAAAAGAACATTGATTGTGTAGGTTGTTTATTTTATTTAATAAACTCACTGTGATTACCAGCGAAAAATGAATGTGGGGTTTTGGGTTTATTTGTTTTTGTTTGTTTGTTTTTTAATCCAGAATTCATGAGGTGCTCGCTGAAGCAAAGTGATTAAGATATTTTTTCTTCTTGTTCCAGTGAACTCATGCTGTTTGAAGCCCAACAATATTGCTTTAAATCTCAATTTTCTCACGGTTGCAAGCATTTTATTATGAACACATTGAAGAAAAAGAATCTTACTTGAATTATATCAGCATGCAAGAAAAGAGTGATGTTAAAACTTTCCTTTGAAGGATTTTAGTGTTGTTACTACTGTGCAAGATCTGAGGAGCAGAGAAGTCATTTGCCGAATGTAGCCAAGTATAAAAACTTCATTAGTTTTACACAAGATTTGTAGATGGTGTATGACACGTATTAGAATGATGTATTGGAAAAAACTGCTTTCAGATCCTTTTTGTGCCCTCTGTCCTGCCACTGGAAGTTGATTTTTACAATACAATATCTTTAGCTTGCTTACCTGCTTACAGGAGGATTTTGTGCGCTTGCTGTAGGGTTTGGTAATTTGAAATGCTCAGCTGTATAATCTCATCTAGCTCCAGAGAAAAATATTCTCCTTTCTCAAGAATTCTTTGTTTTCATTCTGAGCAGGGCAGAGTGTGTTTAGGATGTTCAAAGCCAATGTGGCGACGAATGGTGTAAGCAGATGGAATCTCTGGAAAACTGAAAATTTTCTGTTCTGATTTAGAGCTAACATCTAATGCAAGATTAAAATCTTTAATTTTGTGTATCTTGAATTTAGAAGTTGTGGATATATGATGAGAAGATACATCATGTATGAGAAGAATGGCCTCTGCCTTTTTAGATGTCAGGCATGCACAGATACCTACACAGATAAAACTCCGTGTAAATTCTTCCTTTGTTTGGATATATAAATGCCTTGTAAGGTGCTGAAGATTCACTTGAGTGATTGAGAATTTGAAATGGGCCTCTTTTTTTCCTCCTTATGAATATAATGTAGAATATCATCTCCTGTGCAATATTATGGTTTCATATAAAAACATAAGCTTCCATGGATGTATTTGACCTTAGGGAATATCAACAAAGATTAACATCAGACAAGATAAATAAACCATTACTTTTTTTTGCTGTCGAATCTGTGATTGGGCAAGAAGTTTCATTTTGTTACTGAAACATTTTATTGCTCCTAAAGTTGTATTTGTATCATATATTATACTACATTCTCATGTTGCCTCAGTATTTCCATAGTACTGCAAGGTTCTGTAAATAAAAAGATATGAGATTGCCAGGCAATTTTGTATTACTTTGATGAATTATAGTCCAAATTGCCACATGCAATTGATAATACTTGCTATACTCAAGCTAAAACTTATGAAAAATCCCAAGCTTTGTTATAAAATGTTACTGAGCCCTCAATATCCATCTCTAACATGGCTAATTACAAGTTGTCTTCTCGCTGCAAATACATAGCTGGATCTTTACCTCCAGGCAGTAAAACCTTACTGAAGATGAGAATCAGCTTGATTTCATACTGACTAGTTTTTCCTATCTCTCGTGGTTACTTGGTTACCAGTTCTTGTCCACAGCCCTCTTTCTTGAAGATTCAGCCAGTTGCAAGCTATGTGTACGTGCAAGCTATGTGATTTTCCCCTTATGGCTGTGCAGAGTTTTGACACCTGATTGCATTACCCATGACAGATGTAGTTTGTGTGAACTCCTTGCTCACACCTCTGCCTACTCACATTCAGAGTAACCAAAACTATTGCTGCCACCCACCAACTCTGTACATTTAAATGCCAGGTTTAGAAGCCTGGCAGTCTCAGATGCCAAGAAAACTTACACAGTTACTTGAGTGCTGCCTTTGCCCTGCTTTGCTGTCCCAGCCCTGGCTCTCAGCTGCCTCCCATCTGGCCAGGTCATATTGCTGAAATTTAAGATTCTCTGAAATTAATTTATTCCCAGACGGGAATGAGGAAGACTTGGCTCGTAGGGGGCATCTTCATTTCACTGAGCACAAAAGGTGTTACGGTGCCTGTTGGAGGGTGGAAGTGAAACACACACGTAGAGCCTGTGCTTTTGTTCTGGTGGAATGCCCCTTGGGACAGCAGCACCTTACCACAGCTTCTGCCCTGGTGGGTGTGTGAAGGAGGCTGATGCTGTGAAATCGCAGCAGCTGTTGTTATGTTTGCATTGAGGACCCTGGTTGCTAAAAGCATTATGACTATAGAATTTTTACCGTTGAACTGGTATTTGTTAGGCACTGATTTTTATAATTTGTAACAGCAATTCAATTTAATCCTGATTTACAGATGTGTATTTTCCCAGCTTAGAAAAAACACCGACAGTGGTGTTTTGCTTGAGGGCCAACATACTGGCTTTCATATTTCAAATTATTCTGTGTGAAAGCATGAACTCTATTCCCTGCACTGTAATCTTGAGTCATGCTAGGAGTCAGATGGAGAGCTGCATTCCTTGCCAAGTGATAGGATGGTTTCCCAGAGAAGCCTAGGAAATTAATTATTCTGGGCAGCAACCACCCGTATGGTGCATGGAAGCTAAAAGTGTAGCAAATGTTGAAGGGTGGATGCTGTGGACAAGTAGGTGAGAGCAGTTGCAGTAGCTGATTGTGGTGATGTGGGAGATGTGTGGGGACAGCACAGCTGGGTGTGGTGGCACAGTAGGCACACAGGCAGGCCTGGAGGAGTGGTCTTGATGCCTTGAAAATCCTAAATCTGTTGGCTTGAACATAATAGTTTGGTGTTTTTTGGTTTTTTGGGTTTTTTTGTTTCTTGTTTTTTTGGTTTTTTTGTTCTCTTTTCTGTTATAATTATTTTAAAAACAAAAAGAAAATTACATTGTACAGGTAGGGTAGCATTTCAGGAGATAACATGTACTTTTGAACTCAAACACTGATGCCACCTGTTTCCCCAATATATAGTTTCTATACCTTTATGGAATATGTTTTTGTAGGCTTTGCCAGAAGGAATTAATGCTCTGCATCTGCAGTAATGTCAGATCCTCCATGGTTTATTAGTCTCACAGTAGGCTGGAATTCAAACAGTTTTCTTATGGTTCTCTCCTTTGTGTTGCCATGTAGTTTTTAATAGTAAGGAAGAAAGCTACAATCTTTTATGCCGGAAAAAAAAGGATATTGAAGGCCTCTGTCATGTTTTTTTCAAGCACACTCTTCAGTTTCATGAGCCTGACAAAAGGAAGAGAGTAACAAAAATTACCTCAAAAGCTGGAGAAGACCCACAGTTCAGCACTGCTTTTGTCATTATTATTCATTTGAACTGATTAAAATACTTCTGTAAATTATGTGCAGTCAATGAACAACTGGAGGGGCAAATCTGGAGTGAAATCTGCTTAGTGTAGCTTTTATAAATCCCTGTGTTCTGTCTCTTCATATGATACTGTGTTGTGTTTTATTCAGCACTTTGCATGGTGAAACACCAGTTTTGTGTCTGAGTTGCTGGCTGTGGTTCTTGCTCCTATCCACATGCCATTCATGGTACTGGCTGTATATCAGCAATATAATTACATTTTTTCTTGCCTCTACATCTAAAATGCATCCATGAAATACGATGAAGAATGCAAAGAAACAAACAAACAAACCACAACGTGGGGAAAGAAAGGGAAAATTTTTGTTAATAGAGAGTTGTTTAAAAATACATGTCTTGGAGGATGAGACTGTAGACTAGCTAACTTCATTTTCTGCAGGAATTAATGTGCAGTGGCTAGACCAGCTGAGGTTCTACAGAAAGTATTGACACCTTTTATTGTATTCTCAAGTGTATTTGTATATATTGCTTTAAACTATTACGTGTTCACATTGAAATTTCTGTCCCAAGTATGGCACAGAAATTATGTACTGAAATGTACGTAGAGTTTGGAGTGCCAGTTCATCAGTTAATGTGCCTTCAGCTGTCTTGTCAGGATGAATGTGATACTGAAATTCTGCAAAACAGGGGTTCTAGACTACTCCCGTGCTGTTTTTGAAGGCCCTGTTTCTGGAGTATACAGTGATCATGCAGAAAGTGTTTTGTCTTTATTAATGATGAGACAAAAAAATTAGGATTTAGGAATCTGTCTCTTCTGGGAAATTGCCTGATACCATCCTTTCAGAACAGTCTTTTTTCAGATCTTCATGATGTGCATCAAAGATTGACTCTCCAGTGATGGCCTGTTGAAGAATCTTACTATATTTCAGAGAGGGAGGGAGGAAAAAACCTCTCACAAAATTGCAATAGAGATTCATGGTTGTTTATTTTTTTAATCAAATGGCTAATGTTTTAGACTAATATGCTGCATTCGCATAGTTGCATAGGGAAGAGTCAAAGTTTATAGTCAGATAGCAGGTCGAGAGGTAAAAAACTAAAAGTCAGTGTCTGGCTTTCAGTTCCCCGAGTGATGTGTATTTTCACCCTACTTAGGGGAAATAATGGAAGCTTCAGGCCTGGCATGTCTATGATGACTTATCTCATTGGCTCCTTTGATAGCAGAGGTTAGGAAAGCATTTGGGGTTTTCTGAGAATTCATAAAGAATGAAAATAAAGCACTGATATTACCTCTTTTCTTGCATTTTCTCCATAGAAATAAGTGTGATGGGTATTTTTTTAATGGTCCATAGATATTGCTCAGTGCAAAGGCTAATGCATTCTTGAATATGTCTTCGTGGTGTAAGTGAGAGACTCATTAAACCTATCTATTTGCAGTTGCACACAAAAACCAGTCCTTAATTGCCTCCCTGGATATGGACAAGAGCTTAAAAAGAAGCAAAATATAAAAGATTAAAAGAGCATAATGACATCTTCAAAAGATGAAAGATGTGATCTAAATGTTAAAAAAAAAAAAGGAGAAAAGCTTGCAATCTCTTTGTGTTTCCCCAAGTTAAGTAGGAAAACTTTGAAGATGACAGTAATTTTCCATTGTTTCATCTTTTTCATAATAACATATTTTGAAATCTGGAATGAGTGTATCACCTAGTAATGTTTTTTAGGACTACATAAGTTGTAGTATAAAGCACAATATAAGCAAGTTTTTCTTCTACTTTTTGCCATAATAACTAAAGATACTGTGCTGTTTGGTTTTAAGTAATTCTGATTGGGTGCATACTTGGGTAAGGCATTCCTAAAGAAAAAGGAGATTGATGCTGGTGGTTTATTAGGTTTTGTTCTACAGCTTAGTTGCAAACTCAGATCTTAAGGGCTTGAAGTCATGAGGTCTTGTTTTTGAATGAAGTGTAAAAACATGATTCTGACCATTTGTGGTCATGAAAGAGCCCATGGTGCTTTTGGGGATAAACCCTCCTGTCCTGGCCAAATTCAATTTTGGTTAGTTTGGTTAGTTCCATGGTGATTACTTCACTCTCCCTGCAGTTTCTGTTAGATGTGATGTTTCTTGCTTCCCATCCTGAATCTCTGGTCTGAGTTGCTTTGATGTTGCTTAGCCTATAGGTTTCAGCCTGAAGGAGATTGCTGTTCAGCACTGAGCTAAGTGGTTTGCTAGTTAAGTAAGAAGTTTCTGGATTCATATGGAAAAAATGCTTTTGCTAGGTAGAGATTATAATTTCAACACCAGCACAGGCAACGTGAATTTACTTATGCTGGGCAAATGTCTGACCTGTTCTAATGAACACTAATGATGTATGTAATAATAATATGATGATGATGATATCTGGTGATGTATGTAATAATCTCTGTCAAGGAGGTGAAAAGAGTTTGTATTTTCCAAATGCCAGAAGCTGCTGGAAAATTCTTGACTAATGGCTCAAAACCGGTATTCAGTTTTTTTATCTGAACACACAAGTGCAGATTTCCTGTGTAACAAATGCCAGTGTTTATGGCTGTGCCCACCCTCTATAAAGGGATTGGTGTGTTATTTCTTATAGTAAATGGAATTACTGCATCTGTTTTGATTATGACAAAAGCTCCCCTGACTTCAGAACACCAAGGAATCTGGAGTTTTCCATTGGTTTTGACACTGTCTGTAACAAAGTAGTTTGTTTAATTTTCCTGTGAGTTATTTGGAAGGGGTGAATGTGACTAGCATACTGATTATGAAGATTCTCAATTCATTTCCCATAAATTTCTTTCTTCCTGAAGATGTGCCAAATTATTCAACAGTGGAGTGCAGCATTTCCTTTATAGCTTCAGAGTCACAGTTTGTGTCAGATGGACTTTGATGGCACTTAGCAGAGAGAGGTTCTGTACTGCTGCTTTGTATTTTTAAGAATGTTTTTGCTGTACCTCTTACAGGAAAATGTTACAACAGTAAAGTTGTGTATCTTTGGAGTGAATGGCTTTTGGTATGGAGTGGAGACCCTTTTTGTTGATACAGCATTGATATGAAGAGCTTCAATCAACAGCCCTGTATTTACAGGTTGCATAAAGAGTCCCTGGAAACCATCAGTCAACAACCTTTCCTAGTTGTGAGGTGTGTTTCTGTGATACATGCTGATGTGTGTTTGTGTGCACATAGGAATGCCTGCATTAATATTGCATGCTGAATTTTTTGTGGAGTGATTTATACTTGATTTTGTGTCTGTCCTTGTAAACATGCAGGCAATGATAGATCTGCTTGTTTGCAAGGAGTTTGGTGACAGCGCTAATTTGGCCTTGGCAGGAGAGCCTGAGCTCCGTCTCGCAGCCTCTGTCTAGGCAGTGGGGTGGAAGAAAGTACATTCCCTTGGCCATCACGACTGAAAACTGAAGGTTGGAATCTATCCTAGCAGGTTCCAGCCACTGCATTGCTTTGCTTTGCATGGAGACCAGGATACAGCAGGTACATGGGATAGTTGGCAGCTATAATCTCTGTCAACACAACACTCCCACCAAAGGTGGTTTTACCAAATATGTCTCATTCCATCAGAAGATGAAATGTTCTTTACCCTTCTGTTCTTGCACAGGTGGGTTTAAAGATTAGAAGTAATTTGCTGACTTGGGAACACCACCTTCATCTGACTTAGGGTGAAGTCAAATGGTTGACCCACTATTAGGAGGAAAAGAGTTTGTCTTATGTGAACTGGAGATTTTTGAGAATTTAAGGATTCTCCCTAAGTTATGACACCTTAGGACTTGAAACAAGAAGTTCAGAATCCCCTCCTCGTATCTTTGTATATTCCCTCAGCATCTCTTTGTGTAGGAGCAGATAGGGAGCACAGGCGCCTGTCTTGGACCATCTGAACCATGCCCATGTGAGACCCCCCAAACAGATGAGTTTCCCAACCCCGAGTCTCTGGCTTGCAGGAGGAGGCTGTAAGAGTGCAGCCCGAGCTGAGAACGCCCCCAGCACTCCTGAGAGAGATTTCCGTTTTAAGGATGCACTTTAAACCTGAGGTTTTTGGGGTTGGTGTTTAAATTGCTTGTGATGGATGAGGTGTAGTGTGCTTCACTCTGCATATCCTGTGATCTACCTCGGGCTGTAGCTGAGCTTCCTGCATGCTGGGTGTGTGACATTTCACTGGCCATGCCAGTCCTTTCTGTCTTCCTCATGGTCTCCAGCTGGACCCCAGTAAGATGAAGGCTGTCTTTCTGGCAAGGCTGAAGTTTGTGCATTAAAAAATCAGGCTTTAAATGAGGAGTAAGCTTAAATCTTGTCTGTGCCCAATGCACTTATCTTTCTTCGTCATGCTGTAGAAGAGGAGCAAGGGCTTTGTGTCCCTAACAATGTTTCTGTCTTGAATTTATTTTGTCAATTTCATTAGCATCTCAGTACAGCTCTGCTTTTAAAGACACTGTGCTTTACTTAAAACAATTTTAGCAGCAGATGAAAAATCTCACATTTAATTGTATTGTTCTTTGAAACTGTTCAGGTTTTTTTGCTGTCACATGGACCTTTCACCTCTGTCTTAAGCAAAAATAGTTGCACGTCTTCTGAAATGAGTTACATGAAGAAGTCATTATTATTTCATTCAGATGTTTAGAAGCCAGATTTTAGATGCTGTTTGAGGTGCTGACATGAGCACTTTCGGTGAGCTACAGCAGCTGTTGTGCAGTTACTGCTCCTTAGCTAGTGCTCTGAGACCAGCAGATTATTTTTATTTCATTAACATTTAATTAGCCCACTGTACCTATGCCCGAATAATGACAGATGGATACAGTGAACTTGAGGACTATCTGGCTTTTTAAAGTTTATAATTTTTAAACCTGTTTTTCTCTTTCTGCTTGCCTTCCTTTTACCAATCTGACATTATGGGAGACTTTGTTTTATTTTAATCAACCTTTGGATACTTAAACTTGGAGAGGAAAGTAAGCCTTATCATAGCATTAGCAATCACAGAATGCTGTAAGGAGTGTGGCAATTTTTCATATTCCTTAAGAGAATGTCTCAAAATGACCTTTCCCAACAGATTATGGTATGGATACACACAGAATCATATGAAGGGCAGGAAATGCAAAAACAGTGTCAGCCACTTCAAAGGGATTGCTCCAAACGTCAGGTTATCCTTGAACTACTGGAAAAAAAATCTGTCCAAAGTACTTGTTTAAAGAAATATTTTAGTTATTTTTGTAGTCCTTTAATGGCACGAGAAGCCTTTATGCTTTTTGTGAGAGTGATTTTTAGGGTTTTTTTCTAAATAACATTTAATTGAAGTATATAGAAAATTATATAGATTCTTTGCTTGTTTATATGGACCCTGTGCTGGAATATTAAAATGCAGAAAAATGGCTACAGCATCAAATTCAGAAATATTAAAATATTTTCCAGCATTAGGAGGGAAGTAGTGAAAAGGAAACACCTCAAAATAAGGAAAAAATTGATTATTGTTCTGAAATGCAACGAGTTTGATGTGAGGCTCTTCACTGATTTTAGTATGGGAAAGTAACAGGGCACATTTCTTTCTTGTAATTCTGAGCAAGCTAGTAAATATCCAGAAAACTGAAAGAAAAAAAGCTACAAACAGTATTATTGACATCTGTCTACTTTCAGCTCTTTCCCTTGTATCCTTTGTTCTCAGAGGAAAGTCTGGTTTAAATCTGCTTAGAAAAATATTTGTTGTGACTCCTAGATAGAAGTAACTAGAAATAGTAGAATTTGCTTACAGAGTCTAGAATAGAATTGAAAGTGCTGTTCCTCAAAGTGCCAGGGAAATCTTTGATAAATGCCCATTATATCCACACATGTTCTGTTCACTCACTGTTTCAGGTATGTGAAGTCAAATAAGTCCAGTGGGGATCATACTCATTACCACAAATGCCTAAATACTAAATCTGATTCGATTTACAAGGACAATGAAAAGGAAGAGCAGTCGTAACATTTGATTTTTATTTTCATGGCCTAGCTCAAGTTTATGTTGGTGCCATCAATAAAAAACACCAATAAATTCAACACTAAAATATTACCTCTTCAGATATGGTCAGTGATATCTGCTTGGTTAAAGTGATGACTGTTGACTCCTTTGTGATGAAAACCTATCCAGAAGTTGGATCAATATATCTTTCTCAGCATCATATGGCCAACAGGAACACTGACCCTATCTCAGGAAGGAAGAAAATTTGTCAGAGGAAGGAGTTCGCTAAGAACTCTGTATCCTGCAAAGCTGAGGGATCCTGGAAGGACAAAAAGCAGTTTGAGCAAGTAAGGGTTGGAAAGACATATGTTGCCCTTACCTCTGCCTGTTGGGATCTGTCAGTCAGTTCATTTAATGTTCTTCTTTCATGACTGAAATGGTTCACCTGGGAAGTCAGTAGTGAAAATGTCCTCATAAACCCAGAGTCTGCCTGGCTGCCCTGTGCCATACATCACCTCCTGGCTGTAAGAAAGGAGAGTTTGTGTGAAGTGAAGGAAGACATTGCAAGAAAAGCTGGTTTATAAACCTGCATCAGGTGTAATGGATTACTGACAATGAAGGTTTATGCCAAAACCAGTTGTCCGTCATTTCCAAATGCAAATGTGAAAACCAGGTGACAGTCATATGTCATGTGTGAGGTTTGGGAAATGATATTTGAAAAGAAGCCACTTTAACCACCCTGAAATTCCCACCTGGAGCAGTGCCAGGCATCACTGGTGTTTGTCTGCCATAGTAGCACTGAAGTATTTTAATTTCTTAGTATGAAGCCAGACACAAAAACTTGTGTTTTGAAAAGATGAATATTTTCATTCTCCACAGCAGACCATTTTATTTGTTGAAAAATTGAAATTAACATTTGTGCTTGAAAATTTCTATTTTCAACCCTCAAAAAAGAGAGAAAATGAAGATTAATACATTCTGGGTTAATTTTTTTGTTTTCTTTTGTGTGCATTTTTAAAAGGATGAGCTCTATTTCTTTGTAAGACTCTTACAGCTATTCTTCTATCTTCTAAAATATCATTATACAAACTGATGACTGTATACCCCCGGGGATATTGCAATATAAAAATTCTGGTTTTGTGAAACTAATCTGTGTAAAATTGGATAGAAAACATAAGCAGCAAAGCTCTTGAAGGAAATCTGTTGACTATAGCAATTACATATGCCATTTCAATGCTGCCAAAGGGTGATCACAACTCAAAGGTATTGTTTACACATAGAAATATATAATTTCCTCTGTTTAAAACTCTTGATCAACACAGTATTTGTGTTTGGTAACCACAATTTGAAGGGTTTCATCAATGCAATTTTCAGTTCATACTGTAATTAGTTTTTCACAGTTTTACTTGAAAAAATATTTTTAAATTTAAAAATTATATTATTTGGGGAGATGAAAAAAATATCAGGATCTACGCTTCCGGTTCCTACCATCCTGCATGATGTCATGGGAGAATGTAGAAGTGGAGCTGTAGACTGCTGAGCAGGACTTAATTTCTTATGTTCATCTCTTACGTAGTCTGTCTAATTTTTACCTCCCAAATTTGCCATTCACACAATAGTCTGTACAGTTAATACTGTTGTGATATTAGATGTGAATTCAGGAATTGTTGTGGCTCTGACAGAATTTTTATTTTCAGGTACTCAGAGTAAAATGCATTAGGTTGATCTCTGTGATATTAGAAATGATGAGGCAGGATATGCAGCTTTGAATGCTAATTCTGATAAAATTATAAGAGATGATTTTGGGATTCTACTTTAGAAAATCTGAAAACATCCTGATAATAGACATTATTCCCAAATTAATTTTTTGTGCTAAGTATGAGTGGGGAGAAGAAACTTTATGAAGTTATTTGTATCAAAGTTTGCAAAGAGATTATCATACATATGTCACAACAAATTGGTGTCATTGTTTGGACATGAACTAAAAAATGAGAACACAATGCTTTTGAAACAGCTACACAAAATTGTGTAACTCTTCTAAAAATTAAATCACACTTGTTTTCATGTATTTCTTTTTCACCATATTGAATCCCTTTTCTGACAGCTAAAAGGAAATTACTGTGATTTAGGGAGTGAATCTTTATCAGTAGCTGACAGGTAGAAAAAAAAGTTAAGTCCATATAAACAGTTATTTACAATGGCATTTAGCTGGAAAATGACAATCATTGAGCATTTGATTTATGTAATTTTCCAGGACAGTAGAAATACCTGCTGAAGTCCACCAGGCACTTTTTATGAGCCTGTTACTGAAGCATGGAAGTCTGCCTGCTCACTCCGGAAGGAGCAAGATAAATGCAAAACTGAATACTGTTGTGTAGCAGAAAATGCACTTAAAAATTCTGGTCCTGCTTAGATATTCCTTTATAAAGTCAAGTTGATATTTAACTTTGGGATTTTTTTAAATCCTGAAGTGTAACACAGTGGCCAAACTCGCCAGCAGAGTTTAGTCTGCTACGGTAAGTGGGAGCATGGCACAGCCATGGAGGATTTGCCTGGTAGAGGCAGACTAGTGGTATTAGCTTCACTCTCTTTTCCCTCTTTTTTGTGTTTCTTTCCATCTTTTTTGTGTTTCTGCTGTCCCAGAGGAGGAATTCTTTGTCATGTCACTAGATGCTTAACTGGTATTTAGGGTGGAGGGCTGAGTCACCTATCTGTGTCGTATGTTACTAAGAAACATTGGTAAAACAGATTATTTGAAAACTCTAGGACTGTTCTGTGCCATGTTGTATTGCTTTCTATGATGGGATGACGGTTGCAAAAGCCAAAATGTGGTGAGGCTGTATTTTCCTTTTATTGATGTTCTTGGCAAATACTGAGACAGAAAGCACCAGGCTTCATCTTAACCAGAAATTCATTTTATGACAGAATTTTATGGTTTTGCAAAGATAGGAATAAGCAGCTACATACGTGTTTAGGGGTTCAGCTCAAGAAGCTGTGATGCTTTGGGATTACTACAACTCCGCTTAGTTCCTCTCAGTTTGCAGGTGACTGTACAAAACAAGTATTTTGCTCATTCCATGCTTTTCCAGCTGTTGAACAAAACTGCTTCATTTTGCAGGTATCCAGTAAAAAGTGGGTGGACCAGGTGAATCTCTGGAGTTCTGGAGAGCTGACAGTTAGTCCAAGATTACAGCAAACACATCCCACAGAATTCTTTAAGGGGGAAAATGTTTCAGTATTGATAGAATATAGTTTCAAATCCCATGATGGTGTGAACACATGAAAGTCAGAGAGATGCTATCAAGCTAACTTGTGGAGGAGCTGTCCTGACCAGGATTAACGCTCTAGGAAGGAGCTGGTGAAAGCTGAAAACAGAAATTAATCATTCAGTAATCATAGCCAAAGGTGACTCGTTATGAAATAGTTTTTCTCTCAACAAACCTGTTTTCCATTTCTTCCTGCGAGTTTGCACCCTCCACCAACTGCTGTTGTCCGTGGGCAGTGCCTTATAAAGTAGTGGTGAATTAATGTTGCCCAGAACGGCTCATTGAAGAAGACAGCCTTTGCTACAAGAATTGCACACTTTAGATGAGGCCTTAGGTCAGCCTTATTGTGCCCTACAAGAAAACAATAGCATCCTAAAAACCAATTGTTATTGTTGCATGAAGGGTACAGGAGAAAATTGTATTTGACCTTTGCCTTTGCATGCAGATCTTGGCAAAATATGGTCACTCTCATTGCAGGTTTCTTTTATCTGCTTGTTAAAGCCTTCCTCTGCTGTGCTACTGCAGTTGATGATTTTACAGTGCTTTCCCTAGCAAGCACCAGTTAATCATAAGGTGCTTAGTTTTTTTCCTTAAGTCTCAGTACAGAAATTTAATAGGGGTTTCAGTGCTTCAAGGAAGAAGAGTTAAGTAGTCTGCTAGCTGAGCTTCCTCATTATATTACCTTCTGCTTAGCTGCTCAGATGAAATGAATAATAATTTTCTTCCTTGGCAGGATTAGCTCTGCGGAAGCAACATAAGCATCCAGTCAGGCAATTCTGCATGTTGAACTGTTTTTAATACATCCATTTGAATACCAGTTTAATGTAGTTTGCTGTGATTCTGCCATTGCACGTAAAATGGCATATCTTTATCAGTTTTTTTAAAAATTAATTTTGAGCTCACTATGTGTTACGGTATATGTATGTAACTAATGATTCATGGAGGTGTACATCTCTGTTGCACAATATGCATCAGTTGTTTGAATAATTAGATAGAGGCACTGAATGTGGACTATGAAATAGAAATATTCAAGCGGAAATCCTAATCTGCCACAATAATTTAATGAAAAGGTTTGTCATTGCCTCTTGTAGATCGTGAACGGTTATCTTGCAAAGCCACAACAGCATAAAATTTAGCTTAGTGAAATAGAGATGCTTTTCTAATATCCTGGGGTTTATCAGCTATGGAAATAAGCATTTTAGAAATAGTACTTGAAAAAGCACCGAAATTTTAACAATGGAGATGAATTTCTTCTGAAATGTGTGGTGTTTTAAGTAGAGGGTTAAAGAGATCTAGGAACTAGGTAATGAGGCGGGAAAGGTCAAAATGCTTTGTCATTGGCAGTGCAGAAGACTTTAACATATATAAAAATAATGAGGAAAGAAAAGTAATAGTTCCTCTTATTCCATGCACCTGTCACGATGTATTTCCTACCTCTCAGTTACACAGCTTTCCTGAGAGTGAGTTTTTCAAGATTTTTCTAGATGTTTTTCCTCTAATGGTTCAGTCTCACATTTTGGCTTTAGCAGCCGTAGCTCAGAAAACAGAGCAATCGAACTTATTTTGGATCCCAGTACGGAGTTCTGCTTCCGTGTGGTGCACAGCCCTGTGCTGGAGGTCATGGCCCTGTCTTTGTCGTGGGTGTGAGCTGACTCTGTAGCTGTGTTCTATTTCCCACATTAATAGATTACATCTTGTGCAAGATCATGATAGAGTTCCTTTGGACTTGAGACAAAGGGAAGTGTTTTGTCATTTCTTAACTTCTTAGCATATTATTGCGGGCCCATCTCATGGCATCCTCTGACGGGATGATGAAGATCAAACATTACTTGTCAGAGTGATATGACAAACCAGTGTTAAATTATTGAGTCTCGGTTGACAGCAGTTAGTGGTGGAGAAAGCCTTTGAGTCATCAATTTGGAAACCTGAGGGTGTTTAAAAGAAGGGGTTCCTTGCCAGGGAAAACTGAAATAAATCACTCTGTAGACTCAGCTGGCTTTTGTGAGATGTCGATTTGCTTTTCTGCCTTTTCCTCTTCCTCTGCGGCCACCCCCCCCCTTTATTTCATGATTTATTTAGTTTGTCAGTATTTTACCATTGTCAGATGAGCCTAAGTAAATTACCATGATAATAACAGCATGATTGCTTTCCAAGATTCTAATGGCTGCAATCTCTGGTTTCCTTTTCTGTGATCAAAAGGCGTGGTGGAAGGAGCTAAGTTAATAAATTACAGGATTTATAGGTGCTAGGAAGAATCTAGGTTTGTCTTTCTTGAATGCTTTCGTGAGCTAAGTACGGTTTCCAGTATCTGTTGGAGAACGACAAGGGACATACATTTTAGATGTGGGGTTTATGTGGTGTGTTTAGAGTTGTTCTATATTTGGCTGTGTTAACATGGTATAATTTTGCTTTCTGTGAACTTCACTGAATATTTACTGGTTTTGCTGAGTCTTCTTGTCATTAAACCCACTTGGAAGGAGATCTGGGAGAAATGACTGCATGAAGTACGCAGAGAAAAGCAAAGGTGTTTAAAAGAT
Organism: Oreocharis arfaki; assembly: GCA_013398015.1. Classification (NCBI taxonomy): domain Eukaryota; kingdom Metazoa; phylum Chordata; class Aves; order Passeriformes; family Paramythiidae; genus Oreocharis; species Oreocharis arfaki. The sequence continues at coordinate 461,773 of VZRR01013719.1, forward strand.
TATTTTCTGTTTGTTTCTTTCTATTTTTGTCTATGTTTGTGAAAGAATTTAAGATATTCCCTTGGGCTGGGAAAGTATTTTGCTTCTCTGAATGGGAGCAGTTGCTTGGAATCAGTGAGGGCTCTGTCATTGATACCAGCTGGAGCATTAGTCAACTTGTTGCAAGATTTGCCAACAAAACCTGGCCACGGTAAAATAAAATTTGTATCTCCAAATATTTCAGGTCTAAGACTTGTCACATATATTTTTCAGTTTGTACTGTTCATTTTTTGGTACTATTTGAAAACTACAGATTCACTTGCAATTTTTTCCCAAAATGCTGTAGCTTGATTATTTATCTCTTCTTTGGGATGATATGTTAAACTGATTTCTGCAAAAGCCTAAGCATTTTTTTTTTTTTTAATTAGTATTTTATCATGGTTGTGAAACAAACTACACCGTAGATAAATAATTCAATTTTTCACATTGGAGATAATACTACTGCACTGTATCTCAAACGCATCCAGTGTTTACCTGGCAGTTGTTTTTTTCCTAAGATAAGAATGAAATTGTATTCACACTTAGAATTTTAAACTTGTAAAACAAATTAGATGTTAACATATTTTATTACTTTATTTAAAAAAAAAAAGGTTCAAGTAGTTGCAGATTTTAAAACTATGAACTAGGAAGTTTTATTCAGCCAGGTTTTAATGTCTTTGCTTAATTATATTGCTGTTATTATTGTAAGAGAGAGAACAGGAATATTTTTACAATCTAGCAGTACTTCAGTGGTGTGTAAATTAATCTTTTTTAAACAATCTGAACTTACTTTGAGTGTCATATTTCAATTGTCTGGGATTCTTATCATGGTTACATGTGGTGGTTGGGATGGAACCCAATATGGGTTCCTATTACCCAGTAGGCCAATCAAAATGCTTGAGTTAGTATTCACTGTTAGCAACTCAGTACCAAATACAAACTATGGAGTGGTTAGCCCTTAATTTTTATCTGCTTTTATGTACTCACATAGTAGAGATCATTAGAGGCACAAGGAAATAAGGAAGACAAGCTCTGACCACTCTTGTCCACCAGGAGCCTGAAGTTCTTTTGTGCAAAGCTGCTTTCTGTCTCGTCAGTGCCTGCGCTGTGTTGGTGCACAGTGTCATCTTGGAAGGAGGAAAACAGCTCCATTCTTGCTTCCTCCCTCTGGCTTGCACTCATTTGGTAAAACAGGGGTGAAGCATGTTCTCATGGCTTAGATGCCTAAACACAATAGACAAAATCTGAATGTCAGTCTGACAAATGTAATCTGTGACAGAGCAGGCGTTGGACAATGCAGGTTATAATATTCCAGTTTGGGATGTCTCTGACATCCCATTTAGTCATCGTAAATGGAAAACATTTCAGAAGGTCTTCTCCTGTGAATGTTTCTTGTGGATTGTTTAAGTGTTTCTGTACTTAGCTTGTTCTACTTTTAGGCAACTTCTCTACCCGCTTTACAGTAACTTTAGGCACCCGAGTTAGGGCTGTGCTTTCTGCTCCAAGGAGCTGGGTTCTCAGCATCTGTTGCCTTGTTCAGTGTCACAACCTTTAAGTGTCTCTTGTGTCTTGCCACAAGTGACTGGATCACTCTGCATAATTTACTTGACATATTTAGCTTGTTTTTTTCTGGTTTCATGTTTGTGAAGAGAGTACATGTTAAACGAGTTATCTGAATAGCCCCGAAGAATGGGTTTGTCAAGTATTTTTAAAATCGCAGTCTTAATTGTATGAAGTTCATACCCCAGATTCAAAAAGTGTGCTATTTCATCAAGTTAATCTTACTCCTTTTGTCATGGCTTTTATTCCTTTACCTGCATTGAAGTACTTCCCATGATTGCAAGCTGAAGATCACAATCTAGCACAGTGTATTTCCTGTGAGATTTGACTGACTCTTCATGAGAGTAAATGAGTCTTTCTCTCTAGTAGGACAAGATAGTGCCCATTATTCCTCACAAAAATATGTCACCTATTTGTTTGAAGATATAGCTGCATACTTTTTGTTCTTTACAGTTATGTCAATGTGCAAGTGCATATGTAGAGCTATCAAAGGAAAATAAATAGATTTGAAACCAGTTGTTACCATTGCTACTGGAAAATAAGACAGAGCTGACTGTCAGATTAATAACCTGATGTGACAAGAATTATTGTGCTTTTTAGATACTGACAGGTTATATTGGATCGCTGTTTATGTGAATAAACTTTGACTACCTTAGATCAGGTTTGTTGGTGTGTTTGGTTTTTTTGTTTCATGTTTAGGGTTATGGTATCTCATAATCTGTGTGTGTAAGTGCCGAGGTTATAGTTACAAAATGATAATAGAAAACAGATTTTTGTAGGCACCTTCACAGACCCTTCTGTTGCTGGGTATGCTGAAATGTTGCACTTTGCATTTTAAAATCTCTACTTTCAGATGATTTTTTTCATTTGGACTCTTCACATTGTGGGGGTTTTTTTTGTTTCGAATATAAGCAATGTGTAAGAATAGATCCAAAACAGGAACCATTAATTGTCCTCATTTTCTAGTCCTAGGGTGGGCTGAAGTATAAGAGGATCTGTAAGATTCATTTGGGTTAGGGAGTAGAGGGATGAGCAGAAACATTCTTTTGTATAAAGGGAAGCTTGAGAAGAGTGTAGTGTTAAGACAGAGTTTCTTAAAGAAGAAATAATGAAGAAATACATGAACAGTTACTGCTTCTCTTATCCTCTAAAGCACAACCTAAACCTGAGGGAATGAAGAGCCTTCCAGCAACAAATGCTAGGAGGAGTGGTATTATCTAAGCAGTCCCTGTTTTGGATGTAGTAGGTAACCCAAGCTTCTCAAAATGTCTGAATCCTTGCCCAAGGGAGAGTCAAAGGTGAATTGGTGGGGTTAGCATGTGAAGGGAAGAAAGCTGTGTTTAAAAGAAGGTGCCTTCCTGGGAAGGCTGCTCTTCAGCTGTGTCCTATCTCTTTGTGGAGGTGACAGCTGTGTACGCATCATCTCTGTCCTCCTGTATGTGCCATGGTTTTTGTGGGAATCAAACCTAAGCACAAACTCTGGAGTGGTCCAGGACTGACCACAAATGGCCTCTGGCCTGCAATTCACGCATAACACATGCATCTCAGAGCAAACCTGAATGGTTGCCAGTTAGGATACAGTTCATATGTCAGCTACAGAATGCATTTGGCCTATTTTTATGATTTATTTCCATCTTTGGTTGCCGATTAAATGTATCACTGTGAACAATCTGAAAAAAATGTTTAAAAGAAGATAATTATCAGATCTGAAGGTCTACTGCAGGTAAACTATCAAGCTGGCAAGAGGCAAAATATCTTACCTTATAATGGAGACTCAACTTCATTCAGAAGAGTTTGCTGTACGCAAAAGCCACCCTGTATTTTGTGCTGTAGCTTTGCTAAAAAATGTTAGAGGAATGCTGTTTCATAATGCTGTCTATCAAAGTCTTTTAGGAACAACAGAATTTGTGAAGATGGTATGTTTTGTTGTGACAGATCCTAGCAGATTTGGCATTAATTGAAACACATCTTTGGAACAGGAGTGTTCAAAACTGGTAACCACAAGAAAATGTTTTGATGAAGAAGTAACTTAGGTAAGAAAGATTGATTATGGTAGCAAAGTTACTTGTTATATGATGTTAGTGAAAATGGTGTTTAATTTGTAGATCTCTTCCTAGTCTTCATAGTCTGGCTTTTGAAACGCGTTAACATGCAGGTATTATGTGCAAACTCCTTGTTTTTAGTGTCAGCCAGCTTTGCATCTTCCATATTACTAGCATTTTCTCCAAAAGAGAGTTGTTGTGATTGCAAAATCAGTTGCAGAAAGGTTTGATGTAAAAATCTCTTCCAGAAAGTTGATGTAAAAATCCCTCTAATTTTCTAAAATACTACTAAAATTAGATGAAAGGAAATTGGAATTGAAATAAAAGGATAAAATGTATATTACATTTGCTAGAGGTAATGTTTTCCGAAGTGCTTGGAAGTACAAAGCACAATAAATGTATCTGCTTCAAATACTTCAGTTTTCAGGTTTCACTGCACACAGTGACGTGTTCAGTGAACACATAGCCTAGATGACAGCTGACTGTAGTTTTTCAAGTAAGAAATCTTTGAGTGTGTATTATAAGGGTGTATACTAAGCTGAATGTGTGTTGTGGCTGAATGGGAGGTTACAAACGAATCCAAGCTTCTAGGTATGTGGAAATTCTGTTTACTACCCTACTTGAATACTTTTGGAAATAGAAGATCAGTTTTCAAAGTTTTTAAATTTTGTTTGTCCAGTCAGTGTTATTGAAACTTTTTTGAATTTTGATCCATAAAAAGACAAACTTCTAAAGAAAAAATAGGATTTTAAAAATGCTGTCTTTTGCTGTTTTTGTTGTCGGCAAGGAGTTAGAATCATTATCAGATTTTTACCTGGGATATCTATTTCTTTAGGCACCAAAATACATATAAGGTTGTGCTAAGCCAGGGGAGACTTTATGTCTCAGCCACTTAACTTTTGCTCTTGAACTGTTCATGCTTATGGGTACAGTGTTCAAGAGGAGCAATGTCTGTCACTGTGCTCCACACTCCTTGGAGGGCTTTTGTCTCCATTCTGAAAACAAAAGCCTGTGCCATTGAAGCCAGGACATATTCAGTAGAGATTTTTGGTTTGAGTTAATTCATGTACCGTGTGGGAAGTGACTCCAGCAGGCCATGAGGCACAGTGCTTGGAGGCATTTGTGTGGCATCTAGCTCAATGCTCTGAGTGGTCTCCTCATGTGACAATGAGATTGCTGTCTGTAAATGTACTCTGAGCACGAGAAAGGGGCCTGATGATTCCCCATTGCACCAGAAATACCCATTTATTAGGAAAGGATGCATCTCAAGAAAGACTGCAGAATATATCAAGCAGTCTTTTTGGTGAATGCTTACAATATATATTAGATTTGAAAGCAATAGTTTGGGTTGGAAGGGACCTTAAAGGTCATCTAGTTCCAACCCTCCTGCTGTGGGCAGGGACACCTTCCACTAGACCAGGGCCCCATCCAATCAGGCCTTGAACGCTTCTAGGGATAGGACAGCTGCAGCTTCTCTGGGCAGTCTGTTCCAGCATCCCACCAGTCTCACAGTGATGATTTTCTTCCTAGTATCTAACCTAAACCTACTCTCTTTCAGTTTGAAGCCGTTCCCTCATGTCCTGTCACTACTTGCCCTTCTAGGAAGTCTCTCTCTGTCTTTCCCTTTTCCACTTTAACTACTGGAGGGCTGCATTTAGGTCTTCCTGGAGCCTTCTCTTCTCCACGCTGAATAACCCCAGCTCTCTCAGCCTATCTTTGTAGGAGAGTTGCTCCAGCCCTATACAGTTTCCTCTAAGTATGATAGATGATATAGTGTCTGTGGACATTTTTTTGTTCACCTTTTTTATATAGTGACACAATTTAGGATTAGCTGTCAGATCACATTCAATTCTCTGAAATAATCTGTAGTTTAGATGAAAACAAGTCTTCACACTGAAGAAAGTGAGAAGAGCATTTATGCCAGTCAAGCTTATAGACATTGTTCTTTCTCTCACAAATTTTCTTCGCTCTTTTCTCTCCCCATTGCTGGTAACAATTGCATTAGTCATAGGTGAACTATCAAGTTAAGCTTCATGCACCCTGGTGAAGTTGTTTTTGTGCAAATATGGTTCAGTTGCTTTAGTTCTCATTTGAGAGAATTTTTAGTAGGAAACCTGATAAATCAAAACTGGAAAGCAGTTGGGTAAAGCAAGATAAAAAACCAGAGTTCCTTCTTGAATAATGGCCTTGGAGATTTTTTTTTTTAATTTAAAGGACATTGATTAAGTTTTGAATAACATAATTTTGTTAAGCATAGCTTAGACAAAGTCTGAAGTGCTTTAGGATCACCAGCTATACTACCATGCTTTGACTGAAGTAAAGGCAACTGGACAGACTCCTCCCATAGCTCCTCCTGTGCATTTTCTTTGAAGCCAAGCAGTGCCCTCAGGGTTACCCCTGATGGATTTGAACATTGCATTTGTTCAGCAGGGGGCATGTTCTTGTGCATCTCTCAGCTTACTCGAGAGATTTGCATGTTCCCTAGAAGCATTTCTCTTAACAGCAAGGTGGCAAACAGTTTCTGTCACTGCAGAGAGAAACTAGATACCAAATTGTGGTTTCAGCAGAGCAGTGGGACTGCAGAGACAGACTCTGAGAACGCGGGGAAGAGACCTGCTAGTTGGCACCATCAGATCATTTACAAATTGTGTAAGTCTGACTTTTTACAATAATTTTTATGTGCCCATGAGATTACGCTTTCTGAGAAAGATGGTTTTAACAACATGTAGAAAGATAAAACTTCAACATATTCTGGAAAATAACCACCAACACTTGGCGCAGTTCTAACAAGGAGCTTCCAGTGGTTTCTTCTCCAGATTCATACCCATTTAAAACTAAGCTTTCATTTTTCATAGTTGTGTTTGTGAAATCTTTTGTTTCTGCCCAGGAGGCTGTAATGAGCTCAGGCCTGTCATTCTGCAATTTTGAATAATACAAATGTTAACTCTTATATATGTTGGTCAGCAGTACTTAATGCTGAATTGATGGCTGACTTCTTACTATTGTAAGTTTCAGCTGGGGAAAAGGTATAGAAAATCCAGTTTTCAGTGAAAATAAACTTTTCAAGTGCTCAATGAGTGGTATTTCATAATTAGGTTGAAGAAGGAGTCTGAGAATCACATAGTAATCAGGCTCTGTCACTTTATATTGCCAATCACACAGTGTTAAAGTCTGTGTCAATAACATGATGGACGTTCACATCCCTAAATGGGTTTGTCTGAGCATGGAAGGAATTGTTTCTGTGCATGTGAGTAGTGTTCAGATTTGGCCTCTGCATCTGGAGAAGTTTCAGTGAAGATGGTATTGAAATGGGCACTGGCTGGCCTAACACTCAGACCTGTTTTCCAGTAAAAGCCTTTGCAAGGCTATGGAGATGGAGAAATCCCTTTTCCTTATATCTTTATCCCTGTTTAAATCCAGAATCTAAGTATTTTGCATTCTTCCTGACAAAAATAACATCACTCACTCTTATTTTGTGCCTGTCAATTTTAAAAGCAGAAACAGCAGGGTGAACAGCACTGAGGTGAAGACAGATGACAAGAGTCTAACATTTAATTGAGACTGAGCACTCTCAATTTTAATCAGTAACCTGGCAGGTTGTTTAGTTCTTCTGTTTCTGTTCTGCATTTAAAGTTAGTATAAATTTAACTTTGCCTTTTTTTGCCTTCATTGCATGTACTTAGACACCTCCTAAGTGATGTTTTTCTGTAACTAATACAATTTTGTAACTTCTGTATGATGAGCTGATATGTAGCTTGATTTGTACAGAGATCTCAAATTTATTTTCACTTTAAGATCTCCAGTTTAACTACTCAAGTTACCTAAATCTCATTGTTTTCTACAACATTCAATGTTCTTCAAAGTCAACTTGTAGCATTTCAATAAACAGTTCAGAAAGCTTGAGTAAAATGCAATTGCATTATTACGCTTTGGTTTCTTGGCAGTTTAAAACTATTTTCTTCCAATTTAGAATTAAAGCCTTTATTGGCAGATGTGGAACTAAGTATAAGCTGGATATCCTCAAAATATTTTGCTTCTGTTTCAAACTTTTAATGGTTTCTCATGGCGTTTTTAAAAATAAAATGCTATTTTAGTAACAAGATTTCTGTCCAACTGAAAATTGCATTTTTAAAAAAATTATGAGGGCTAGCTGTTTCTATTTTTTTCAAAAGATTTCCAATAAAATGTGCTCAGAGCTGTAATTCTTCTTCCATTTGATTGAATATATTTTGCATTCAAGTGACATTAGAGCAGGTTCTTTGCCCTTCCATTTTTTCCTGCTAATGAAGGCTGAGGAGGTAAATTGAGTAGGCAAAGAATGTTTTCTGTGCAGTAGCTTTACAGTCTGCAGCAAAGAGCCAAATTTCTGGCTCCTCTGTATGTTTAAAATGCCTAGATTTCATGTTCCACCTTGGAATGTGTGTGTGTGAAGGTTTATCCATCTCTGTACACTTACTTGGTTACATTGTCCCTTTCTGGGCCTTTGTAACGGCTTGGAGTAATTGTAACTTTGCTTGGAATAATTGTAACTTCTGCAGGAGTTTTTCCCTTGAGTCCCTGGCCCCAGAACAGTCCCCTTCCCCTTCTTGCATTCACCTGCTCAGCTACTCCTGGTTACCTGCAATAGCAATGGAAGAAATCATCGCGTGCTCCCACGGTGCTGTTAGAGCTGCAGCACCTCCCTTGCTTATTCCATCTTTTTTCGTTTGAGGAACTTGTGGACAGCTCTTACAGCAGTGGAGAAATTTTAGATTTTGCACAGTGTGTTTCATTTACTGGACTTTCTTTTGACTTGTGAATCTGGGAAGTGATTACATATAACCTTGGAGGGGCCTTCTAGGATGAATCCCATGAGGGATTTCTAGATAATTTCAAGTTGCTAAAGGAAGAACTGGCATGTCTCACTGGAGACACAAGTAACTTATTTGTTTTGTGATCAGGTGTCATCTCCTGAAATTGCAATGTCTGTTAATAACTTCTTGACTCAACAAAGTAAAATCTTCCTCCTTTCCCTGTTTTTGGATGACTCAGTGTTTCCACTTTATTATTAAAGTTCACTGCTTGAACATTTTATTCTATATTATCCTGTAAAGAGAACAACTCTGCATAACACAAACATCTATATTGGATTAATTTGTGAAGCCTATTAATAGCTCTGGACTGAGACCAGACCTGGTGGTAATCAATTGCTGTGGGATAATATTAAGTTTGTGACTGACTCTAAATCACATCATGTGGTGTTTCAACTGCTGGAGCAAATAAAATATTGAATGTAACATTCTTTACAGCAATGAAAGTGTGAGGCTTTTTGATGAATTCAGCATTATGTGACAGCATATGAACCCTAGTCAAGCGACGGTTTTCTTCTTAAGATTTTTAATTTTTAATTTTTTAAAAATTTCGAATTTATTGCTACTCATCACTCTCCGTTTCTTACTGCTGTGTTTTCTCTCCCAGTATAATTGTTCTCAGACAAACTAGTTTGAGAGATCTTGTAGGGTTTATTAGCAGTAGAGCTCCTGACGAATAGACTTCACCTGAACGTGGGTTTGACACATTGATTACATTTAAAATTTTATATTTTCTTTACAGAAGAAAAATATTGAATGTTTTGGAGGTTTTTTTATTTCTACTTAGTACTTAAATTTCAGAGTGATAATAAATAAGCTTACGGAATTTCATGCAATAAGGAGATAATTGTTGAAGTCAGCATATAGAATTAAAAACCTAGTTGTACGGAATCATTGTTTTCATTGTAGAACTTCCCTTGCTCTCATTTCACTTTTGCAATTGACACGGAAGATTTCACAGCTTTGCTCAAAGACTGCAGCTGCCCAGACTCATTTTCCAAAAGTCCACCTTGTTTGCCCCTAAAAGCCGTTGACTGGCATCTCTCGTGCTTGAGTACTGTGAGTTTTCTGTGTTCTGAATGTGTTGAAATCCACATAGACTGATTTATTTTGGTCAATAGTCCAGAAATCCTGGCCATGTTATCTTCTTCACCCAAACACCTCTACCACTCAGAAGTGCAGTGTTCAGTAGGAAAAAAGGGGTTATGTGTATTTGGTCAAGGCGCACTGATGTACAAGATGGGAAACAGCACAAAAACCCCTGCTTGCTGAGGGGGTTATTCTTTATTGCTCTTACCCGTAGAAGCCAGCACAAGTTGTGCAGAATTTTTTGTAAAGAGAAAGAAAATCCTTGAAAGTTATGATTAAAGTCTTAAATAGAGAGAAGTATTATGAAATTTGTAAAATAGCTGTCAAGTGAATCTTTAATTCAGTGGAAATAATGTCAAAGTCTTATTGTATTCTGTAGAGCCAGACTTCTAAACACTGTATAAAATCTTTTGAATGAAATTTTTGGCTTGTATTCAAAGAAATTGATTTTGTATATACACTTGAGTTCATGTACGTATTTCAAATATTTTAAAACTGAATTACCAATGCCAAGTACATATGGATTTCCTCTATAGTATGCTGTTAGTGATACCACAGAAATGTGTTTTCATCCTCTTCATGAATCTGTTTTCTGGATTTCCTCCCTGTTCCTGGAACCAAGCCATAGTACCAGGCCATCAGTCAGCCAGGAAAGGTCTTAGGAGAATTATTCCCACAGAAGAGCTGCTGTTGCTTAATCCACCAGACACAGCCCACTGTCAGAAAATCCCTTCATCTGTTTTTTCTTTTGTTAAGGTATGAAGGAAATGAAGGTACGAAAAACCTGTGAAGTTAGCAACGTTTGGGTTTTTTTTCCCCTAAGGCTTCAGTAATTGTTATTATTGTTAATTCATTATTATGAAAGATTCTGTAATTTCTTTAAGCAGGGATTGTCTTCATGTGTGCTGAGATCAGCCACAGCAGTCTTTTAGTTGATACACCACCAACGGTAGCAGTAATTATTACTTAATTAGGTAATTATTAATTAATATGTTCAATGCAGCGTTTGTACTATTCCATGTTATTACACATATGCACATTGCCATCCACATTTATTAAGAAGAAAATTTGAGGAAGGAAAAAAAAGAACACATTAATGTTCTATGAAGTTTGAACCTAGAAGAAATTTAAACAACATCACTGAGAGAATATTTCACTAAAAATTTAGATGTAATGTCTCTTGGGGAGGATTAGTTGGTAAACGTGACTTTGGATCTCACTCTGGCCTTTGCCCTGAGTCTTCAGTTAGCTGTTGTTAAATTTAGATTTAAAAAATTTGCAGTTTGCTGAAAAATGGCAGTATTTGTCTTTGTCAACTGGTAGACATAGACAAATTTATTTCATAAGTGGATTATTTATTACATTTATGTGAAGGGTAAAAGTTCAATTAAATTAGTTGGAAGGTCTTTTCACTGTTCGTTTATCTGAACTAGATCATGTGAGAGAAGTAAGAGTTGTGAGATGCAAGATGCATTAGGCTACAGCAACATAAAGTAAAATAGTGCCTTACTTTTCATTTTACTTAGAGGGTTTTATTGGGCGTGGTGGTTCACAGGTTAATGTTGAACAAAAAGATGATATCTGGATGATAAAGCATAAGAGAACAAATATGACTTCAGTAGCACTAGAAAGGTGGGAGGAAATAATTCTCTTGGAATATTGAAGTTGCCCACACAGAAGAAAAAGTAAAAATTAATACATAAGTCAGACACAAGCAAGAAAACCCATTATGACTGACTATTAAAAGAGATGGGGAACATATTTGAAAGTAATGGCATGCAGAATAGAACTTATTCTGACATACCATATTAAACATGGTGCTTTGCCTAAACTAGAAATGATACATCACCCACTACTTATGAAATAATAGTAGACATGCTTGAAATAGTCAGGAATGGTAGGATGTTTATGTAGGCAGTCTGCTGTTTGAAATGAGGAAAAGTCAATGCTGTAATGGATTATGTAAATAAAGAAATAGAGATAGTATTTGAATATAGAGGGGGACTAAATCAGCCTAACAATCGTAAAATGGCATTGGTTTTCTTTGCAAAAAGACAAGTTTGCAAAGCAGCTCTTCTTTGTTTGCTAAATTTGGTGGCTCTTGAGGTGAGATAGTTGTGTGGATTGTTCTTATATCAACTGAGGTGCAATGAAGCAGTAAAATTTATACCCCCATTTTTATTTTTAGCAGTATACATAATGGCATTGGTACTTTAGTCCTTATATAAGAAGCTCTTCTGTAAATGCAAGGATGGAGGAAATGATTGCTGTATGTTAATAAAGCGAGACTGGTTACCTCATCAAAGTTACTTTTGACAAATTGGTTTTCACTTAAAAGTTGTCATGAGAAGAATTGATGTTATCCATTTCTGCTTTCTGTCCGGTCAGCTTTCCTTCACAGTTGCTCTCCTGTAATGCTGAACTTCTGGAAGGTTTTGGAATCCAATATCAATACCGACAGTACCCTTCTCAAAAATTTGATATAGAGCTTGATTTTTGGGGACAGGTTGATGGTCACTGTTAAATTAGTGGTTAATAGGTTATGCTGGAGTAGAACTGTGCACATGTGTATCCGTACTGCAGGGAAGCCCCGGTTCTCTCTGGGATGGTTGCACACCTGTATCTTGCCATGGATTTATGGGTGTCTGAGACTCACACCTGTGAGGGGAATTCCTGGCAGGCACACACACAGTGTTGTACTCCAGCAGTCAAATGAGGTCTTCTAGGTTCATATTTAGTTGTCAACATTTACAAAAGGCCATTTATAACCCTACGCTGCCAAGAGCTTAATGATCCCCTAATACTTGTAATATTAGGAACTTTCAGCCTAGATTAATTTGCATCTTCCAGTTCTCTTTGCTGAGGAGTAAACCCTGGAGGCTTTAGTTGCACTGCAAGAAATTAAAACTATACTTATGTTGTTGTGCTGTCAGTTTGCTTTCTTTTATCTAAATAGTGAAAGACAGGCCTTGAGTACAGACTAGAATGTAACATTCCCAATGCACTAGAGTGAGACGAAATACGAATGTGAGTCATTGGCTTGAGGGGAATTTGCCAAAATTGCAAGTAAGATCTGCTAGAAATTAAGTATTTCCTGTTGAAAAGATCTGTAGCTTTTTGCAGATGTCAGTGACGGCTGCAAGCACTGAATGTACTGGGATTCAATCAAAATATCTTAATAAATATGTCTTAGAGTGAAGGAAATTGTGAGAAGAGTGAACTTCCCTTACTATTTTAGTTCTCGTAAAACGGTCTGTCTGACTAAATATCAATAGGAAGGCGTGCTTCCTGTTTATATTTCTGCATCTTATCTAGAACTAGAGAAGTTAGTTTTATGAAGCATGGTAGGGATTTAGTTGTGTAAATATGTCAAGACACATAATTTTCAGTCAAAAGTCTTGGTTAGATCTTGTAGGTCAAGAGGCAGCTGTTCTATTTTTTCTTTTAATGCTATCCTGTCTCTGCTCTTTCAGAAAAAAAAAAAAATCCAGATAGAAAAATCTTTACTAGATCAAGCCTTTTTGGAGATTTCTCACGCACGCCCCATACCCTCTATGTGCATACACAAGATTACTGAATATTGATGAGATTTTATGTTATAGGTTATGATCTCAAATTACAGAAGAATTTAATTCCTGATCAGACACCTGGCATCTGACCTGTTTTTCTTCTAGTGCATAGATTTTTGTTTTGTTTTGTTACTGCTCATGCCACTATAAACCCCTGATCCCTTGAGTTTCATTCTTTTGTATTTGGCATAAATAAGCCAAGGCCACCAGTAGAACTCGTGAAAAATATGAATTCTGACCATACAGTAAAAATAGTAAATAATTCATAGATTTTTCTAGCTAGTTGGGATCAGCAGATCATTATGTCTGACCTCTTCCTTAAAATAAACACAAGAATTTCATTCAAGTACTCTACTACTAAGAATATTATAGCGAGGGTACTTATAACCAAATTTAATGTATTTGCTACTTCAATCAAAGTGGATGTAGTCACTTTTCCTTACGTAAGGAAGTTGTATGTCAGACAGGTAGGAGTTTATTTCAACCATCATGAAACTTAAGACTGGCATAAAATGTATGCTGTAAAGGGCCTGAGGAAGGCAAGAAAATTAGTAATACACTGGTTGGGGCAGAAACTGTTGGTTGATACCACCACAGATAGGTGGTAACAGAATCAAGAGTCATAATTTTTGAAACTTGGAATTAAAAATCATGGTTTCAGTTGTAGCTTGTGTATTTCATATTTTAGAAGCAATAATCCATCTTTTAGAAGCAATCACTGATGAAACTTAGGAAAAGCATCTAATTGCCTTAAATTGTAGAACATAGGAGAATTGTTTTCTTCAAATAGCTGCTAAATTTCCCAGTGGTTTCTTACAGCCTCTGCTCTGGGAATCTTGAAGATCATAAGTGATCAGGTGCTCTATTTTGTGTGTTTTGAAATGAAAAGAATAGAGAGTAAAAGTGTTCTTGAATTTTTTTTGTAGTAGTTCTGGCACTGGGGATTCTCCTTCCCAGCCCCTCAAACACTTTTTCACCATTTCATGGGCAAAGTGCTCCAGCCTCAGTTATTAGTTCTTTTCTGGCTTGAACCCTGTGGATTTAGCAAATGTGCCCTAAATGCAATATTTTCATCCTGTTTCACTCATGCCTCTCTTCATCCCATTTCCTGCCTGTCCCAAAGAAAAGCTGGAGAACACACTTTTGGAGTCTGATGGCAAAATGGCTTGATGGCTTGATTCCTCTGCTGACATCAATGTAACAGCTATAGAATTTTTGAACTTTTTTGATAAGAAAGAACATTAAGAGCTTAAGGATACTAAAAGCTTACAAGGTTATCTTTTAATCAGTGATTAAATTCAAAGAGATCTCGTGTCTTGTGAAAAATAAAAAGTAAACAAAGGAGATAATATAGAGAAACCCTCATACAAAAAGTGCTTCTGCAACTTCTCTATTTCTATATTTACTTCCCAGACTGAATTATTCCATTAATGTAGTTCTGACTCTGGGTGACCTGATTTGGGTTGCCTCTCTGTGTCAGTGTCATTTAGAATATCCTTGACTACTCTCAGTTACTCTCTCTTCTGTACAGATCCAAGGGTAAGGGCTTCACAGCATAAATTCATTCCCTCATGTGTCAACAATTTAATTTTGAAGCTCAAGTCTTTCATCCTCCTGTTTTTCAAAATTCTGCTACCATCTAGAACTTATTTGCTGTGCTGACAGATGCTCTGGAGATAAGGAAAGCAGCAAGAATTGTTTAGATCCTTAGTTCTGGTGTGCTTCCATTCAAATTTGGAAATTTTTTTTCCTCTGTATGACCAGTGGTTCATATTTTTGGAGGCAATAAGGGGACCAGGCATCTGACTCCGAAGGAAAACACCACAGGTTGGATGCAGAAGAGTATAAAACTAGAATCCATGTGAATTATGCTTTGTTACTCAATTTCAAGTTGATACTGTCAGTCAGTCTTTTAAATTTGTCCTATCTTTCCTCTTACCAATTTTTCTTCAATTATTTATGAAAGTACTATTTTAATGTCTCACTGTTGTTCTCCAATATGCTGGTTCTCCTTTTTCCTTAACCCCCCCAATTCCTGCCCCCCCCCCATTAATTCCTGCATCTTCTGGCTTAAATTTCTAACGAATAAGCCATTTGAATTTCCTTAGTGTGAACATAGGGTTAAAGAGAGTGTGCTTATTTATATCATAGTACAGGAGCTAAGCTTTTTTGTACCAGAAATGGTGTCTGAAGTAGTCATCACTTTTCTTGATGGATATTAGGTTTCATGTTGTGGTATTACTACCTGAATGAGTGTAGTTAACTAATTTTTTCATACATAAGCAAACATTCCCTATGTATGTGAAACCTATTTTTTGTGAAATTTACCTGTGGAGAATGAGAATATATAACATAGCAGCAATGTGTTCATGTATTTTAGTCCTTATTCTCTCTACCCTCAAACTTATTTTCCTTGTTGTTATTCCTTTGTGGTGTACATCCATTGAGTCCATAATCCCATCGATTCAACAACTATTCTTTATTTACCTGTATGGTTGCAGCCACATTTATATGTATTAAGAGCCATGTATGCCTAGAAATACAATAATATCATCTGTACTGCCACACAGGTTAGAAAGGATAACATTGCACTGGCTGTTGCCTGTCACCTCTGTAAAATATTGTTCTGCCAGTAGCCATTGATTTTTGTGAATCATTCAGGGCTTATGGAGAGTAGTGGTTCGGGAAATGTCAAGACACCAATCACGAGGTGTTATGGAGTGGTTTTGTTCACAAGTAGTAATCATTTTTACCAGTAAAACATTTTTGTTGTGTAGTCCTATACTCCTGTCAGCTGTTGAAAAGTGTGACTTTGGAGCATAGGTCTGAACGCAGCCTAGGTGCTCTGTGCCAGCAAGTCTACACCTGCCTTCTACTAGCACCTGCCACCAAATGGATTGTTGGGATTTTCCTCTGAAGGGACTTACTCCGTACATTATGCATTTAAAAAGGCTGATGAAAATCTGGGAGCAAGTGAGGAAAGAATCTAAAGAGATAATGCTGACATTTCAGTCATACAAATTTGGGTTATGGTAATACTGTTCTTGTCTGCACTCCAGCAATGTGAGCTTTAAGAATGGACTGCTAAAGCACCATTAGTCCAGGGAAAAAAGAAACCACAATCATCACAGCCGTGTGATGCTACTTTTGAAGGTGAAAGAATGGAATATAGTTTGGGAGTTTATGATTCTTACTGTACATTTTTCCTTTGCATTTTATTTCTTTATTTGGCTGATATTTCTGTATTGTAAAATGAGTGATATTAAAGCAGACTTCTAGGTATTTGAGGCCACTCTGCAGCACCTCTTCCCTCTTTAAATGTTATTGGCAGTATAAAGTTACTTATTCAACCCTTGGAGTGAGACAATGCTTACATGGAAAAATCTCTGACGCGAAAGGGAATCCCACTCAACCCTAGTAAATTCACTACCTTGCACAGAGCTGTGAAAGAAATTAGCTCTGTTTGTGGTCCTCTAGACTATTAAATGACTGATTGTTATTTTTGAAGTGAAGATTGCGATACAGAGAAGCTCAGTAAGTGATTTCCCTAAAACCATTTAGCAGGTAGGTTCTTTAAGAAGAGCCTGCATTTTTGAGTCCTAATATTGTGTGTAGGGTCATCCTATGTATTTGAGAGGAAATGCTACTGGAGGTATAATTTCTCTGTTACTATTTCCAGGAGACAAAGAACGTAGAAACAGAAGAGTAGACGGGGAATAAAAATAATATTAACTTCATAGCTTGTATGTGTCCAGGAAAACACGGAAATCAATGGTAGAAGTTAAAATCAGGATATCAATTGTTATTTATGACTATTAATATTGCAGAAGTATTTTTAAAGCCTAGGTGGCTGGGGAAGACATACAGTTTCATCTCTGAGAAAAAGAACTTGGTGTCTAAAGGTACCAGAAGCCTGAATAAGATAAGAGGGAGAAGTACTTGGCAATTAAATCAAAAGCGAGATGGAATACATTTGCAATGGAATGAATTAGTTGTTGCTAAGGGTTTTCTGAATGCTGGAAACAACTCTTTTACAAGCACAGTATTTTCTGACTGTCTTTGAAAATCTCTTTTGGAACTTGACAACTCATTTGGTAGATGTCAGCTTCAAGGTTCAAAAAGCTTGGCATATAAAATTCAGCTTGGAATGGAAAATCTAGAGCAGCTTTGGTGGCAGATGCTCCCAGCAGCATCACAGAAAACTTCCACACTATAGGTGATGGGGTTTTAACACAGTTGTCTTAGTGCTAGATTAATTTGTAGACACTGTTCCATAGTTACTTGGCATTAGGGCAAGTTAATAAAGAAAGAATCAAGTTCACATGAAGAGGTGTGTAAATCTTGACAAAAGCAGCTGAGTTAGAGCAGAAACAGCATGAACTTACTTGTGCAGTAGCAATCTGGGCTGTTTTCTTGAAAAGAATATAGAGCTGTATTGATTTTTAGCAGATAATCTTTGTTTTTCGTTTTGGTGAAGTGAAAGCTGATGGAAAAGACTGTGTGTATGTCATTAAGTCAGTGATAATTTTCAGACAGAGATAAAAATGTTCGATTTGTCTCGTTATTTTCATAGAGTGTTCCAGCCATTAGTAGAAGGCAAAGATTATGTGCCTTGTTCTCAATCTGATTTCTCTGAGGCAGTGAATTATTCTTTATATATCATCTTCTTAAATGTTACAGAGAATGAAAACACCTGATGGTTGATTAAATGGCAATGTATATGGTTTTTCTAAACTTTTCCCACTGATTTCCAGCATTCTTTATATGCTGACAGACTATTTGTCTCAGTGCTGCTATCCATAATATTGTTTAATATTGTGAAAGGGAAATCCTTTTTTTTGCCTAGGACATAAGTTATTGAATTTAAGGTTTGACTTTTTGACTCTTTCTATGCTCCTGGAAAGAAGATACAAGATCTCTGCTGCTGCTCTCACTTTTAAATAGTGATTTATAATTCTTTTGGTCTGTCTGAGGACAATTTTTATTGTCCTTGTAACAGGTCACACGGAGAACTCCTTATCAGAGATTAGGACCCAGTTGTGCTGGCATGAAGCAAGCATACAAGATTAAGATAGGGCACATCGCCTATGCAGTGGGTGTGTGTGTATGTCTCTATTCTGTGATGAGGATAACTGCAGACCACTCATTTTGGTGGCTGTTACCTGTTTTCCTACCACACCTGGATCCTTATGGTAGGAGGAGGGGCAACCCTGTTCTGGGGGGGCATCAGGCACAGCAACGCCAGCCGGGCAAGAGAGGGGATTGTCCCTCTCTGCTCTGCTCTGGGGCAGCCTCACCTCAAGTGCTGGGGGCAGTTTTGGGTGCCACAATGTAAGATATTTAGCTATTAGAGAGCATCCAAAGGAGAGTAGATGGTGCCAGTCCTTGAAGGGGAAGCCTTACAAGAAGAGGCTGAGGTGACTTGGTTTGTTCAGCCTGGAGAAGGGGAGACTGAAGAAAGACCTCATTGCAGTCTACAGCTTCCTCATGAGGGGAAGAGGTGGAGCAGGCACCCATCTCTTCTCTGTGGTGCCCAGTGACAGAACCTGAGGGAATGCCCTGAAGTTGTGCCAGGGGAGGTTTAGGTTGGATATTAGGAAAAGGTTCTTCACCCAGAGGGTGGCTGGGCACTGGAACAGGCTCCCTAGGGAAGTGGTTGTGGCACCAGACCTGCCAGTGTTCGAGAAGCATTTGGACAACACACATGGTGTGACTGTGTGTGCACAGCCAGGAGTTGGACTTCAATGATCCTTTCTGGTTCCTTCCAACTCAGGATGTTCTGTGATTCTGTGATTCTGCAGAGCTATTTCATTATGCATTTATGTAAAGTAATTTCCCATTGAAAAGTTGATGTTGGTTAAACAGGTATATGTGATATGTCCACACCATGCTGCTTTTAAGACAAGTGGTTTTAAGACAAGTGCCAAAGGATTGAAACTCTTCTAAATTGGCCTACATGACAATGGAGGCAAGATGCATTGCAGCTTTCTCAGGCTTTGAACTGAGAAGCCTGTGGGTATTTGGACAATTTTTGAAAAATAATTTAGTAAAAATATTGAGAAGTCTGTTACAAATCTACTGATAATATTTTTCTGGTTTTAAAGAATGTTTAATATCTTTTACATTTGGGTACATAATTCTGCAGAATTCAGAAGAGAACTATGGCATTTCTACAGAATTAAAAAACTACCCATAGAACTAAATAATGTTTTTTACAATACCAGAGTCAGAAAAAAGTGTATAGAAAGAAATCCATTTGAGAAAGTGACTAGGGAAATGTAGGTAACTGAATAGCTTTAAAAATGTAACTAAGAACTTCCAGACACTCCCACTATTCACAAAATCTTTGTCTAATTTGTGGTTCCCAAGCCTCTAGGCATGCTGAAAGTCAGTTGATTTTGACATCTGGCTCCTTTTTTCAGCTCCTTTGGGATTCACAGAATAGAAATTGCCCTAACTTCTTCACCTGTGGAACCAGATGTTAGAAGGATGCTAACAGTGTTCTTTCAAAAAGCCACTGAAAACACGTTAAGGACCTGTTCCAGATTTTATCAGCTCTCTCGCGTGGACCTCTTTCAGCTTGACAGAAATATTTCTACCAGTTTATCAGTGACTTGGTTCTCATGGTATTTCTCCACTTGAATTCTATTTTTCTGCTGGAAAAGGACCTAACTGGCATGACAGGAATTTTTGGAGCAGGTGAATCACAGACTTCTGCTTTATCCTGTTGGTTGATGTTGTGAAAACTGGACTACCTTTGGGAAGCCTCCATTTCAGTCTTTCTGGCATAGAGGGCACGAAGCCTTAGAACCAAGTAGAGCTCCTGAATTAAATTAGTATTCTGAGGATATTTCCATCAGTTTTGCTGGAACGCTTCTGTTCAAATTGGTCAGAAAATCAGTGGAGCATTCAACACTTTCTGGAAAAGTCCTCATACTTTTGTGGTTGAATCATGAGGAAGAGTAGAAACATGCAGGTCAGAAGTCCCCAAGGCAGATGAAAGATTTGAGTCCAGGACATCTAAATGTTCTCCCAGATTCTTATTATCAGGCTGTGGAATAGAGAGGCTTAGCAGCTCATAGATTTCTTTTTCTGCTAATGTGTAAAAGTAGTTACCCTAATGTTTCCCTAATGCTTTTAAGTGCTTTCTACCTTAGCATGCTTTTCACTGAAGAAGCCATTGAAATGAGTGTTTTCCCAATAGAAGGAGGTGATTTTTGCCTTTGCTGTGATATGTGCAACTTAGGATCACCATCTGCACTCCATTTCTACCTCACATAAATTACTGGTTGTTTAATTTAGCTTTTCTCTTGTGTCATTTATTTTCTCATGTGGAGGTAGCAGCTTTACCAGTAGATAATAGGAAGTTATTAACTTGTTTCACCTTACATTCCCACAATCACATGCTGCTGTTTCTTATAATAACCTTGGCTTCAGTAATGTGGCCCTTTGTGGGATCTTTCGAGTGTGCTGTGTAATTATATTGTGACTACTGAATGAATGTAGACTGTCATTCCATTACCCTGCTAATCTAATATGGTGATAGAGGTGTTGTTTGTATGATACTTTCCCACTTGTCTCATCTGATAAAATTCTGTTCGAAATTAACTGTTTCCTTTTTCTGCAACATTGATGGATTCTGCTCCACAGTTCAGCCAGTGAAGGAGTGAGGAAATGTCTGTGAAACTGCTAAAGCTGAATTGGTAAAATCGATGGAAGTAATTTCCATGTTTTGAAGGAACACTGCCAGCAGCAGACTCAGCAGAATTTAAACTGGTTCTGGGAATTTTTTAAATGGTTTTAATAGGAAAGTTTTCAATATTTTTTTTCTGAAATGTTTTTACCCGAAACAATTTTGGGTAATACTTGTCAACACTGCAAAACAAAAGAAATATATTTATTTTCTTTTTTAGTTATATATTACTTGCTGTATTCTTATCATTGCGGTTTTTCATTGTAAATTCCTAAGTAAAATAAATAGAGCATAAATAATTTAAAAATATAAGGGGTAGAGAGTCTGAGACACTAAAACTAGGGAACATGTTCACCATGGGCATTTAAATTCTCTTTGTTATCATTTAGTGCTGAGTTTGGCTCCTTTCAAAAATATTCCCATAATTGGCAGATTATAGGATTCTCTGCAAGGCGATGGCAGTAAATGCGATCTGCCATCTGTGGGCAAGTATTTTTGTGGCAGCATACCTGCATCAAAAATGGTTGTTTATCATCATGCTGCGTTTTGAAGTAAATGTCCAAATTTTCTAGTACTGCAGACCAGCGTCTTCAAATGAAAATTAATGGAGTTTAGCTAATTAAGCCATGTGAGGTCTGACCCTGTTTTTCAAGATGTCCCCTATTGTTCATAAAATGACACCTTGGTAATTGTTAAGAAGGACATGTTAGTGATTGTTAAAAAATAAATGAGTTTCTGGAAGGTGGGAAGTTGAAAATATAAGCTCTAGTACCATTAACAAATGGAGACCTCTAAGTAGGTATTAACTTTCTGATAATTGCGGTGGATCACAAGTAATACGTTCTCCCACTCTGGTTTGCAGTATTTGACTGCTGTGGTTACAAATTCTTTGGTATGTCTTAGAAAAGGTCATCATGTGGCTTTCGTCCTGCTGCAAAGAGACACGCATTTCATACCATGAAAAAACTCCTTGATCTGCCCTCTCCTATGTTGCTGTTCAATAAAATGAAGATTGTTTCTGGTGGAGTTGAAGGGGATAATTTTGTGGATCCTCGTAATAGAATAATTGGTTTACGAACCTGAAGTTCTTTAGAGGACGCCACAAATATTTATGATGTCCTTGAGTTTTACAGCAGATCTGTAAATTAGCTGAAAGATGTGTAAAAATTCATACAGTCAGACAGCTCCCTCCTGGCTACATGCATAAAGTGGCTCAGGAGCATAAATTATTCCCGCTGAGGTCAATCATAATTTATGCTATTTTGCTTCTGCATCTGCTATTCTGAGAAAGAAGAATATAAAGAACATCTGTATTTGAAGAAAGATTGCCCTCTTTCAAATTTCATTCACTTTGGGAAATCTTTTGGTACAAATGATAATCAGAAGAGCTGCAGTTTGAATTGGCAGGTCACAAGGGAATAGTGCTTCAGACTGTATTTATGAAAGAGCTGAAAAAATTACCACAGCCTGGACAGTTGAACCTCAGAGATCTGTAGAGATGTTGCCATTGAGGATGTATTCAGTGCATTTCACTGTGTGAAAGTATGAAGTAAAAATATGTGGTAGTAAAAGATAATGACAAATTGCCCAAGTTAACCTTTGTTCTCTCAGTGTCACGTTAAAAGCATAAATACAAACTGGTAAAGAAACTCCAAATTACAGTGCCTAGAGCAATTTGAGTGCAGTCATAGTGCATGACGGCTATGAGAAGGTGAAAGACTTGCCTATGACTTTGGAAGTCTTACATGAGCTTGAGGCCCTCCTCTATTTGCCTTTGTGACTAAATGGATCCTGTTCTTTGGAAAAGTTAGAGGGGTATTGACAGAGGAGTGATCTAACTACATTCTGGTTCTGTAGTTTTTTTGCTGTTTTCTTGGGCTGTAATGTTCCACATTTAGCGAGGGCCCATACAGGTTGCAAACACGATCTTCCTGGTGGTTTTCGCTGAGCTGAAAACATACTCGATGTGTGTTGTACATGGTGCAGTATAAAGTGTGATGACAAAATTGCTGGAGATTTTGCTGAGTACGTGCTAATTTTGTTTGAAGGTATTGGGGAGAGACAATGGGGGAGTAAGAGAATTTGGCCTTGTCCTGTTGAAAGCCCTCAGGATGCCTCGTTATCACCCTGCTGGGGTACCTGCTGCTGAATCGTGGATCTCTCTGTGATGCCACAATTGGGAAGTTCTGAAGTGCTTTTTGTTTACAGTACTACAGATCTATCCTGCCAAGTGTTTTTGTCTGATAGTTTTAGATTTGCTACCACTCCTGACAATATCAGGACGTCAAAGCAGCTAGTCCTTATGTAGTTACAAAATTCTGACTTAAAGCAGCTAAAACTGGAAAACAATGATTTAAATAAACTAAAATCCTGGCAGTAAGTTGCCAGGAAGAGGAAACGTACAAAAATCCTAGTTTTATACTCCTTTGTATGTTGAGGAATGAGTTATATCATGATTAACTGCAAGGGAATTTATTTTTTGGTATATATCACATACGAATGAAAGCAGAATAGTCCTTTAAAAAAATTGTGTCAGACCAACTACAATTTCTGTTCTACAGCATGGAGGTGAAACCTGGATTTTGTTTCATCGAAGTCGTATTTTGGTGGAAAGAATTGGTTTTGTCTTCGTGGTGACAGTAGGCACATTTAAAATTTGGCTCTTTCTTTAGTTTTCACATTTTATGTGTTCTTAGCTCCTTAAAGGAACTTTTTGTAATATAGCTGAAGTATATTTCCTAGAGAATAGCTAAAAATACCTGAAGTAGTTTTAGTACCTATGTCGATGGTAGCTTGCACGGATTAAAGGCTTTGATGGGGTAATAATTTCTGTAGCTTGCTGCCTGTGATTCTTTTGCTTATAGTCCTTTATTTGGATGAGTGATGCTTTGGTTTTTAGATGTCTAAAATGAATAAAACTGGCAGATAAGAGAGCTGTAGTAATGCAGGTAGAAGTCAACGCAGTGAAATAAGAGGGTCAGACTGTTCCTGCTGAATAGTGTTTCCTGTCTTTGTCTTTTGCGTGTTTATGACAATGTTATCTGAAATTCCACACGTTGCATGCTACATATAATAATAGCTCAAACTGTAAATTAATTTAAGCATTTTTCTTAATTTCTTAATCTCTCTGATATATATCACTAAATAAAGGTTGGCTGTGCAGCCATTATGAGGAAAAGAATCCGTTTTTTCTCTGTGTCATTGCCAAACAAAAGATATGTCTGTGAACAAAGCGGTCGATTTAGGCAAGTATGACCAGGTTATTTGCAAGACCTAGTGGTTGTCTTATCTCCAGTCTGTTTTTTTATTTTGGAAAAAAAAAAAAACAGGATGAAAAAATAATGTATCAGCTTACATAATTAAAGTTCACCTTTTTGAGACATAGTGAGACTGGTGGTTTATATTAGAAATGGGCTTTGCAAGTTTGAATTCAACAAATGAGATATTTTCATGATATATTGCCATTTTGCTATCTAGCTCGAAAACCTTATTTAATTTCATTCTAAGAAGGAAAAAGCTAGACTTTAGCTTTTTTTTCCCCCCCTCACTTATGTTCAGCTCATTTTTTCCGGTCTAGTTAGCTCTCAAAGGCAGCATATACCATATTTTGTTCTCAAAACTATATTTTAACATGCTTCCTCTAGATTAACAGAATTGTTTCAAAGCAAAATGAATAATAACAATTTTTGTGGTATTCATTTTGCTGGGCAGATGTGCTATCTCGGAGTAGGGAAAGCTAGCAGTTAGAGAGCAGTCCAACAAACTGCTGGAAAGGCATCAGGATGCCGATAATTTCATCTGTAATGAACAGGAATGAATGGATCAGTCTATATTTTTAATTTCATATTTATAAATTGTTTCATAATTAGAGTCTCCCCTGCAGACAGGCTGAGTGAGCTGGGATTATTCAGCCTGGAGAAGATAAGGCTCCAGGGAGACCTTTAGAGCAGCCTTCCAGTACCTAACGGGGGCCTACAAGAAAGCCAGAGAGGGATTTCACGAGGGCATGCAGGGATTCAGGGGGGAATCACTTCGACACTTTAATTGGGTGGGTTTAGGTTGGATATCGGGAAGAAATTCTTGGCTGTGAGGGTGGGGAAGCACTGGAACAGTTTGCCCAGAGAAGCTATGGATGCCCCATCCCTGGAAATGTTCAAGGCCAGGTTGGATGGGGCTCTGAGCAACCTGGTCTAGTGGAAGGTGTCCCTGCCCACAGTAGGGGTTTGGAAATAAATGATGTTTAAGTTCCTTCGAACCCAAACCATTCTCTGATATTTTGTGATAATACTTAGAATGAGACACTGTGCCTAGTGCTTAATCTCCTTTCATGAAAAGTTAGGCAGCCTGACATCAATGCTGTGAAGTGCTAAACAACTCCAAGAAATTCGGAACTCTTTAAGCTGTAGAAACAAGCAACTCTGTGGTATAATTATCATTTCTGATGCCAGTGCCATCTCTAATGAAGGATATTTTTGTGCTGAGATGTAAAAAATTTGCATTTAAAATTCTCCTCTGTTTTATTTTTAAAAGGCAGTTTATGTCTGAAGAAGTGTCATTTACTGCAGAATGCCAAAACAAAAACATGCAAATGACACCAGTTTACCATTTTCATCATGAATGTTGTTACTGCTTGTAGAATGAAGATTTTGCTCCTATTTGCACTCTTTGTTATGTATATTTGTCATGTTCAGCATGTTTGATCCTGGTTTTCTTCCAAATTTCATTTTCTTTTGCCATAAATAATAAACAATTATAATGAAGCAGTGCCCTTTCTATTCCGTACTCTAATTGATTATAGCATACAATAGCATCTTTTACAATATATTACAGGAATTGCTTCAAATCATGTATTCTGTATTTCACTGTTTTAAGAGATGTTTTAAGGAACAAAAATTATGTGCTACTAGCTTTAGGCTCTTTTTCTTTGTTTTGGGGGAAAAAAAGTCAAATGTAGAAGTATCCATTTGAATATTGATGCCTGGAATAAGTTTTGCATTTTCCTTGCTACTTAGAGAAGAGAATTTAATTTACAAACCTAAATTAATTGTTTTATTTTTATTACACTGCCTTAATTATAAGTTTTGATTCTGTTCTCGAGGTTTTCAGCTTTTTGTATTCAGTCTCTTTCTGCATCATATTGGTGCATTTCCTATTTTGCCAACAAAAGTGGCATTCTAAGGACAAGTGTATTTAATTACCCTTTATTGACAAGATTACTTACACACCAAATACCAAAACCAAGTAGATTTTACTTTCCTGCTGCCTTTTTCTGTTAAAATACTCCAGTACTTGCAGAAATGTAACGAGAGGCAACAGAAAAGTTTGAGGGGTTTTGGAAGATTGTTTCAGAGTAACTGTGGCATGTGACAACTTCTGTTGTTTTTAAAAATTTTCGGTCATATAAACCTACGTTTTCACAATAAGAAAAAACACCCTCAGTCTGTCTTTTTAACGATTCATAGTTGATATTTAATTTTTTTTAATTTTTTTTTTTAACTAGGGAATGCCAAAATCCATATGGTGCTTTCCAGGCTGTTAATACTTCAAACTTGGAATGTGAAATGTGTTCTCTTTTAATTCACCCCAGGACAGATGGAGCAGAGTGATTCCAGCTTTGCAAAGCCATCATTTTTTATCATTTGTTTGAATGGTTGTTTCTTAGGTACTTTCCTAAAGCAATAATTTTACTAATAGCAACTGAAAATTACTGTATAATTTTAGCATTACATTTTCTGACCTTTTTAGTTGATCACACAGGAATTGTAGTACAGTGTCTTCTGCACAGTAGATTATCGCATTACTGCCTGTGGTATCGGTCTCTCCCAATACCATTCCTCTTAGGATCATTGCTATCCAAGTCTCATTTACCCCACAGCTTGTCAGCTCTGCAAGAGGCTCAATACTGCTAGAAGTGGTAGGGGGCTGAGATTTTCCCCAGTAGTTTTGAAGGCTTTCCTGAAGTGCCCAGTTCAAAAGCTGCTCCGTACATCCTGTAACTTTGGATCAGGTGAAACCTCTTTCATCTGGAAAGCTGGGCTGGGAGTGGAAGGACAGGGCTTTACCAGAGGTGTAGCAGAAACCATTCTTGGCAGATGAAGGGGGAAGGAGTACAAATTGACTTCTGGTGAGAACTTGTGCTGCCAGGAGTGGACTTTGGGGGGGTGTAGGGCACTCCATGGAGCTGATGGTGTCCTCACCCTTCCCACGGCCGAGTTTCAAGTCACTTGAGCAATATGAGCTCTTTCCTTTCCTTCTTTGTGCCTCATACATTTGAGACACTTGTTATTATGCTGTTCAGTTTTGCTAAACCATCTTTTGGCCCTCATCTTATCTTAGAAATGGCACACAAATGAAGTGTGAAGGCACAGAAGTGAACACTGAGATGGGAAAATAAGTAGTCTCCATAACCCTTCAAGTGTTACACTCTTTAACTTCTGCTGAACATTTTATGGCTGGCCCCACATGTAGAGGAGAAAGGAAGTAAATCAAAGGTTTTGAGCTAAAAAAAGTTAGTGGTTATTCAAAAGCCATCAAAAGACTGATTTTCATAGTTCTCAGTAGGGGAGGATGGACATTAAAAGGCAAATTGACACTTTATACACAGAGATGTTAATATGGCTGTAGCCTTTACTGTGCCAATAAAATGATACATGGCCCTAAATTTCTAACTGTGAAACATTTGGCTTTGTATCATCATTTGCATGACGATTTTTTTAAAACAAAAGTGAAGCATGCTTCAGCCATTTGGTTTAATTAATATTGTTTGACTAAGACTATGAAAAAAAAATCACTCCAAATTAGATGGGCACTAAGCTTGCTTTTTAAAGGGTTTTTGTTGTCACACAGGCATGAGCCCAAAATAGTGTTAGGCAATGCAATTCAAATTTTTGTTCCTTCCTGATAAGCAGCTGAATAACTGAAACTGCTTCTGTAATATTGATTCTCAAGTAATTTTCCAGTGCTGTTTTCTCACAAACTGCTGATACAACTCACTTTATGCTTCTTGCTGTTTAATTTCTTTTCATTGTAGAAAGGCACACTTAAGAAACTTGCAGAGAGATCTGCCAAAAAAAAAAAAAAAACAAACCCAAAAAACCGCAGTTGCTGCACTATGAGGTTTTTCACATCAAAATTGAGCTCCGTAATAAGTATGAGACCCTTCCTGGATTAATTGATTTCCCTTGTGAGATGTAGTGTAATGAATTTTCTGCAGCTGAATTCTGTTCTCAGTGCTAGTGGCTAGTAAACCTTTTCTATTTTCTATAGGTAGGTTGGTAAGTAGACAATCAATTTTTTAGAACCTACTTTTTCTTCTGTTCTTTGAAAACAAAAGAAAGCAACTCCTCCCTGCCATCACTGGTATTAAAAATAAACGAAATAAATAAATAAACAGCCTTTAAAACTTAGTAAAATTACATACCTTACCTAGATGTGCTGAATGAATGGCAATCCATGCCATCTTTCATTTGCTCTTGGAAGCATTCTCCAGCTTCACAAGGGTACACAACCCTATTAGCTGAGGTGAGTGCTTCACAGACAATAAATATATGGCCTACATCCTAGGGCCTAGACTTTGATAAGCCACTTTACATCGATAAAATTAATTGTCTGCCTGTCTGAAACCCCTGTCTCTTGACTGGTGACAGATAGGGAACAGATTGTGCTGATAATCCATAATAAAAGAGTTTCCTGAGCACACATTTTGAGCTGTGCCTCTTAACCAATGCACAAAACATAATGTTAAGATAATGCAGCATGCCATGTCAGTAATTATGGAACCTGATACAGTAACTGTGGAACCCAGCACAGCAAGATGTTAATTGCACTGCAGACCAGTGGTCTGGTACATTAAAGCTGTCATCAGAAAGAAGCATAGCATTTGGATCTTAAAGGAGCTGCAGGTTCTCCTTGCCACAGTTTCTGCTGTCCTCTTCTCTGTGCAAGAAATTTCAAGACAGCAGAGTTGCTCTGCCAAACACTATATGATATGGCATCATTCCCTCAACCTTTTATGGTGCTGTGACAATCTAGTGCTTGCTGTCCCCAGTCAGTTTGAAGCTTATAGGACTGATTTATTGCTAGTTTACGGAATGCATCCAGAAAATCTGTGTAGTACTCTCATATTGCTTGAGGTGCTTCCTTCTGAGTGGTAGAGTTCTGTAGTGCTGACTTGCAAGGCTGTCATCTTGGAAAATAAAAGTCTTTATAAAAGTCTTTGGTAAGGGAAGTTTGGTAGAAGGAATGGTACAAGTTATCTCTGCAGGTAATTAGGAGGTGGGATGAAGGTGTTGGTCAGTTATTCCGCTGCCACGTCTGGGGCCTTATCAGGCGTAGGGGAGCCTTTTCCCCCCTACACTGATAATTACATACATATATACTAGAGAGAAAAGGCAGGATAGTAAATGGCATACAAAGTCATCAAGTTACATTTAAATAATGGTAATTTCTTGTAAAATTTGGAGAAGCAAAGCATGTGCGGAAGCTGAAGCAAGGAAACTAAGTTAGAAGGTCTGGGTATGCGAACAGGGCATGTAAGATTTAGAGGAGGAGGTTGTGACGGAGTCTGGAATGGATGGAGTGATGAAGGAAGAGAGTTCAAGTTGAAAGGATCTGTAGACTTTAAAGGTGAAAGCTTTAGGTATGAGAGGAACAGCAGCAGAAGGTGAAATTAAAGGTGGCAAAATCACTAAGTGTTACAGATTCAGTCAGGCCTAGCAAAATGTCAGAGGCCAGGTAGCAAAGCTGTAACAAGTTAACAGGTTTCTAATGCCACTCTGGCAGTGGTGGTATGTTTTTTCCTGAAAGATACCATATGGCAGGAGATTGGCAATGTAAGAGAAAATGCTATGTTTTGTGAGGTGGAGGTGAGGAAAGCAAAGAAGGAAGAAATCAAACAGATATTGATGGAAGTAGACAGTGTAGATTTGGTAGAAGTAAAGAGGAAGGAACCAAAGGTAAAAAAAAATAAAATCACAAAAATACTTTAAAGCAGGGGTTATTAATCCAAAACTAAGGAACTAAGCCTAGAAATGGATTTTAAACTTGGAAGGATAAGGGTAAGGATTAACCTCTTCCCTGGCACAAATTCATCTTATTAATTTCTTCTTCAGAACCCTCAAAATGCTAAATAGGATGCAAGTAATTTGCTGCCTCTCACTGGGCATTGTTCAGCTACATTCTGCCATGTTCTTTTTCAAACTACTGTCTAATACCTCCTGTGAAGAAAAAAGTTTATTTGAATTTACTTGACAGGTAAAAAAATACATAATAATTTCGAGGCTGTTGTTACAGTTTGTTTGTTGAAAGCACACGAACTCCAGACTTCTCATTGGAACATTTTCAGGTGCATTCACCCATGAAGAAAATACTTTTTTTTTTTTTTTTTAATTTAAAGACTTTTTTTCTTCCAGAAACTAGTACTGTAGTTCTGAAGGGAGCTTCTATAAATGTGGCATGGACTTCATAGAGTAGTCCTTACTTTCTGGTTTTCTTTCAATACATTTCTCTGCAGTGAATTGAGCTTTTCAAATTCCTACTCCTTAAAAAAAAGCTTTTGGACGGAACAGTTTACATGCACTGTGCTCCTCCATTTACTTAAACTCCTGTGTAGGAAAAAATAGTTCAAATCCCTGCAGTCATAGAAAGTCACCCCTATCTCTTTTCTCTTGGATTTATTGGTGTATTATCTGTCATTTTGTCTGTGTTTGAGTAAATGTTCAATTTCTTACTTTTCCATTGTTACAAATCTGAGAAAATTACCCTTCCTGATATGTAATATAAATGGATCCTTTTTACTTTTATTCTTGGAGCATCACACATCGTGATGAAATTGCAGGAAGAAGTCCAAGGGCAATCAAAAGAGATGTCAGGGCCTTGGGATGACTGGTTAAGGGGTTGGGAGCCCAAGCAGTAAAGCCTCTGTCCTACCAGCTGCAGAGGGTGATGTTGGAAGGAGCAGGCAGACCCAGCAGATCAGTAACAGGCTCAGTGACTGGTGTCACCAGGAGAATTTTGGGTTCTTTACTCATGGGTTGGTCTGCATGGCACCAGGCCTGGTGGCAAGAGACAGGGTGCACCAGTCTCAGAGGGGCAAAAGGATCTTTGTGTAAGAGTTAACAGGGCTCACTGAAATGGATTGAAACTGGATTTGAAGCGGGGGAGGGGTATAACCAGGCTTGGTAGGGATAAGCCATGGGATGGCATGTCAGGGATCAAGGGGTAGAATATATTAATTCTGAACACTCTTGAGAGTCATGAAACCAAGAGCAGCAGAATTCACACTGCTAGAGCTAAACTTGTCTGGCTGTGAGTGAGTTTCTGATAGGATTTAGATGCTATGAAAGTATAGCCCATGCCATTGGCTAAAATTTAGACTGTAAGTGCAAACAGCCTCTGAAAATGTAAAATCAAGGAGAGAGCTTTCAGTTTGGAATATACAAACAGTTTTGTTGAGGAAAGAAAACAGTCTCACTTTCTGCAAAAAGCAGAAAACCAAGCTATGCAAAGAGTTTCAAAGTCTGGAGTGGGTTCCTTACTTTGGCTTTACAGTAATGGCTTTACTCTAATCCAAAGCAGAAACTTAGATCAGACATTTAAATTTCTGTTTCCATATCACTAGAGCAATGAGGTAACAGGACATAGCAGACTCCATTCATGGGTTGCCTTGAACTTTTCGATGTATATTTATTCTGATTCAATACTGAAAGCATTTTTTTTAACATTTCAAGTAAAAAAGAGGCTCTAAAAAGGTAGCTCCAACTGTTTATTTGCAACACAAACTGTAACGCTTTTACAGTGAAAAAATATTTCAGTCAAGTAGAAATAAACAGTTGCTGTAACAACTGAGCAATAAAAGAAAATCTAGTGTTTAATTTTTCTATTTCAGGTGTTCTGTATTTAGCAATGGTTCACTTGTCCTCCAAGAAAGCACACAAAAGATAATATTGACCTGACTAATTAAACTGGCACAGAGCTGAACTTTGTTGAAAGATGACCGTTTCATGTCAGCCTTTTAAGTGCAGCCAGCCTTGTAGATTTGGGAGAACTGAGGTCTCTCAAGATGTGTTCTGTTGAAAATTGTTGATACAAAGGCGTCTGTTCATGGAGTGTTGCTGAAGGAGGCAAGGAGATCGCTGTGAGGAAGCCATTTCTTGTGTTTTGCCCTCAGGTCAGCCTGGCCATTGCCCCATCAACCTCACTTTGGAAGAATTGCAGCAGCTTTGCCAAGCTTGCCTCAGTCTCAGAGATACCTGCCACATGTGGTAGCTGCAGCAGTAGCTTACCTCAGTCTTTGTCTTACTGGTTTTTGTATTTAAATGTATTCTATAAGTCTTAGAGTAACACCAAATTCACATCTGACTTCCTGCTGTTTCCTTTTCCCCTTGACTGCTTTCCTGTTGGCATAACAAGCCCTTCTGGCCACAATACTGAGAAGGCAATTTAAGTGCAGGAGAACAAAGGTTTTGAATTTGAATTTTTCAGCTATGTACTTTATGCAGAAGAACATGTTTGGCACATTTTCCATAGGGAGTGAACCAAAGCCTGCTGTCTGCTGTACATTATTATAATGGGAAGTGTCCCTTTATGCGATCTTTAGTATTTATTTTATAAGCTAACATTATGAAGGCTGAAACTCTGTCACTGCTATTTATGCTATATTTGCGCTTTGGGATAAAAAAGAAAAGCATCTGCATAGAAAAGGCTTATGGGAACGTTCATACACGAAGATTTTTCATCCTGGGGTATGAAATGCGTTTTATAAAAAGCATCAAGAAATCTTAATCCTGTTTATGCTTCAGAAGTTCCCTCCGGGCTGTACATTTTTCTGACAGTGGAGACTGAACTCTTTATGAAAACATTGATGGTTGGAAAGGATTTTCACATTAAGTGAAATATATCGTTGGATTTGATTCTGAATGAGATTGAATGGAGTGACTTGATTCTCCTATTGCTTTTATGCACTTTTGCTATAAGGATATAAACAGATAGGAGTAAATATCAGGTCTGCAAAGGAACACCGTGTGGCAGGGAATCTTCTTTTAACTTCTTAATCTGATTAAAATATTGTACTGATCATGCAATTAGAATTGCAACAGCAGTTAGGTAATACTTGAAATTTCTAAAATAATTATTGGTGGTGGTCCTGTGCAGAGCCAGGCGTGGGACTCGATGATTCTTGTGAGTCCCTTCCAACTCAGCATATTTTGTGTTATATATCTGTTTCTTCTCTTCTTAAATTTCTGAGGAGAAATTTAAAAAAAATTCTCCTCAGCTGAGCAGATACTTCCCGCTATTTTGCCTCATGTGCATGAATGATATGTAACTTGTATTCCATCATTTTATTTCTGCCATGTAGGAGGGTATTTAAAGAAAATTTAAAAAAAAAGACTGAATTTTTCTAGATGTGAGCTAAAAATACTGCAGTATACTTGGAAGATTAATGTGGTGGTTGTAACTTGAAAAAATTACAGCAAAGGATCATTAGAGAAGGAACCAATTATACTGAATTTTAAGTCTGTTTTTAATTTTGTTTTTCTAGACTAAAGCTAATTTGTTTTGTAACCTCTCTAGAATGTATAGTGAAATCAAATAAATCTGAGAGTGATGGTTTCATAAAAGTAATAAATCTGCATAAATTAGTGCTGAATTTCGTGATCTCATCAGGATTTCTTTTTTTTTTTTTCTTTTTGCTAATGGAAAGGTATAAAAATGTCAGTTAAACTCTCCCTTCATTTCTATTCATGCCCAAATACAAATGGGCACAATTTTTGTTAACCAGTTTTTACAGATTAACTTTTTTCTCACTGAAATGCTTTGGTTTCTGTTTTGAGATCTGATATCAAAGTTATTGTGCTGGTTTTGGCTGGAGAAGAGTTAGTTTTTTTCTCAGTAGCTGGTTTGGGGCTATATTTTGGATTTGTGCTGGAAAAGGGTGAAGCTGTGGGAGAGACACAGCCAGGACAGCTGACCCCAACCAACCAAGGGGGATATCCCAGACCACATGGTATCTGCCCAGCAAAAAAAAGCTGGGGCAGGGAGGAGGAAGTGGAGATGTTTGGAGTGATGGCATTTGTCTTCACAAGTAACCATTACATGTGATGGAGCCCTGCTTTCCTGGCAATGGCTGAACACCTGCCTGCCCATGGGAAGCACTGAATGAACTCCTTGCTTTGTTTTGCTTCGCTTATGTGCACAGTTCTTGCTTTACCCATTAAACTGTCTTTAGCTCAACCCCCAGGGTTTGTTTCACTTGGACTCTTTGATTATCTCCCCTGCCTCACTGGTGGGGGGTTAAGCGTGGTGCTTAAGTGCCAGCTGGGGGTTCAAATACGGCACTGCTTAAGTCAGTTTTGATGAAAAACACAATCTATGCCTGAATTTTTCATCTGTGTGTGGGTGACAGTGATTCTTGGCTGTCAGTCAGAACTTGCCTGCAGCTGTGTGCTTACCTCGTAGTTCTTAGTCAGTCTGCTTGGAACTATGTAATATCACAGGTGATGCTAAACTGAGGTGGAGCTTAAACTACTTATATTTAGTCTCCTTTATCCTGTCACTTACGTGTGCTTAGACTGCAGGACCAGGACATTTCTCTCTTTCTGGATTTTGGGGGGTCCTGAGTGATAAAGTATGGCACGGATGTGAGTGTTATTCCAGTTACCTCTCATCACTGGGTACTCCAGATACTGTATATGTTTACACTTTCTGTTGCTCTTCAGAGCTGTTGTTCTCTGTGTCAAATTGCTCTTACTGTAAATTTCATACTCAGTTATCGATTTTCTCTTCTAGAACTGGTTTATATTTTATTTATTTATTTATTTGTTAGTGCTTCAGTGAGGATTTTATTTCAGCTTTTACACCTCACTTCCCTATGAAATGCCTGTCTCGATGTTTATTTGTCTTTCCAATCATTCCTTCTACTAGGAAACAGTGATGAGTAGTGGATTGGTAATATGGCATGGCTCTTGGGCTTTGCTGCTTGGTAGGATTTTCAGAACAGAGCAATAACGGTTTGCAAAGAATATCCAAAACAGAAGCAGAATTTCCTTGTTTTTGCATTCAGGCAGCAAAGAATACTCTTTTGTTGTCCTTTGCTTCCAAGCAGCTTTCCCTAAAGAGCCGGAAAAAATGTCACTTAGATCTTCAAACAATATTTATATTTTCTTATGACTGTATTGCCTGAATGGGTTCCAATGCAGAAGCCTCTTTGCCCATTTGCGAGGTGTTGTCTGTTTGCAATGGGGGAAATATAAAGAAATGTTAGAAAACACTAGCAGGGAAAATTGTTCTTGAATGTCTTTGGTAGAATCAAGGAAACTAATAACAGGGCTTTTAGCCAGGTGTCTTCACCTGGAACCACTGAAATCACTCTTTGCCATCTGTCTGGCATTACTGGATTATGTTTGGAAGGATAGTTTGGGGGATTAGCAGCACAAAATGAGGTGATAATTTTTCTACTACACTCTCTTCTTTTGCATACAAGTCCTTGAGGAAGGGAGTATTTTTGATTATATGTCCTTTTTCTCTTGTTCTGCATGTTTTCATCTGAGCCCTTGAACTGATGCTGTGGCTGAGAGCTTCCTCCCACTGTCTCTTACCTAAGTGCAGTTGTACACCTATGCCAGGAATCTTGGATCAGTCAAGAAACAGCATTAATTACCTCATGCAGTAAATGCACACTGAGATGATTTGGATAAGATTCACATCTTCACATAAGTGAAAGTTGTGTTTTCATCTAAAACGTTCCCTTGATCAGCAGTAGCCTTTGTCAGATCAGGTAGAGACCAGCATTCTGCTACCTGGAGCTCCTTCTTTTACATATCTACATCTTCATCCTGATTTCAACAACCATGAAATAGAGGGGAGCAAAATACACTTCTGGTAGTGATGTTCTGCAGTGTTGGGTTTGGCATTGCCATGTCCGTTGTGCCTTTAACATGAGTAAAATGATTGAGCAACACTTGACCAAGCTGATTTGTTCCGGTAGTGATGGGCCCCACAGTCCCCAGTGGAAGAGCTGCCCCTGTTCTTCAGTTTTTTTAGTCGAAGACTTTTTTCAGAAGTTCTCCTTTTTAGCTCTGCTTTGTCACTCAAATACTGATGTCAAGTTAACTGAAAATGGATTTTTTTTCCCACTTAGATGTTGAAATTTGAAATTCAGTGGAGAGAGTCAGGAGAGACCACAGCAGAAGTTGCACAAATAGTGTGATAAGCTCTGAGATGCCTCAGCAGAATGTGAAATTGCTTTTGATCTCCTTCTTAGATGGAACATGCATAGAGATAAACTGGAGGAACACAGGTGACATAGTGTCCCCTAGGCTGGGAAGAGGATGTTCTTCAACAGTACCTCCTTATATGTTCACTCTACATCATTTTTGTTCCTCTCTAAAAACTTCTCAAGATATATTTTATGTGTTATTACCAGCATTTGGATGTAGGGCTGCCATGAAATTACTGCCTGAGTAGCTAGAAGTCCTAATGAGAGGCTCAGTACTTTATTTTCATGTTCAAGGAATGCTTCAGCGTGATGATAAAATGTGCCAACTTATGGGGTGATGTAAAGTAGAATTCTTGCCTATGTTATGTTATTAAGATTCCAAATATTTCTCATATAAGAGCAGTAGCCCCAGGTGTTATTTGTAATTAATGCTTCCAAATTTCTGCTCTTAAACTGGACACTACACTGTTCAAAAGCTTGAAGAGATTTTTCCTAGTTTAGAAAGAGAAATTTGTATTTCAGTAGCACATAGGTTTATGTCTCTTAACTTACATGTTTGAAATAAGCAGTGCACTTATCCAGGGCTTTCAGTGTTTTTGCTGTCAATATCAAGAACAAAAGAGGGAACGTTTACCAGATATTCACAAAATAACAAAACTTCCAGCTACCACACATCTCTAATACTCATTTTGCACCTGTTTCTGTTGACAATCTTATGGGCTTATAAACAAAATCACTTGTGGTTTGGTTTAGTTGGTTAAATTCCAGGAATTTTGTGAATAAAGAGCAGGTATGTATTTTCCAAACTTCCCTAGCTTTCACTGTTTTAAAAGATGAAGACAGATATAAAGAGACAGGTGTAAATATATCAGTCAAGGTGTGGAATTGCTGTTTTATCACTTTCGTTATTCCTTGCCATTTACAACTGTAGTTCCCTGCTGTGTCTTGATGGGCTGGAATTTAAAGCCAATTAAAATGCCAGACTTATTTTTTTCTAAAAAAGTTGTAGCACACAAACAATTGGAAATAAAGTAATTAAGTATAGAATGCTCAGCCTGTTCTTTTAGATGATGCTGTGGGGAAAAATGTTGTCTACACAAATAACATTATCAGTTGTCTCAGTCAGCCAAGCAGGATGAAAACAAAGAATGGTAAAGGCTAATAAAGATATGCTGTCTAAAACTTTCTTCCATACTACTTTTACTTGTTTCAGTGGCTGCCTCAACAATTGTATTGATACTGCAGTGTCTGCAGTATATATGCAAATGAATTCTCTGGTTCATGTTCTGAAGGGATGATCATTTATTCTTGTGTAGCTTAATTGTCCTTGTAGGATCCACAGGGTTCCTCCCTGTAGGTAGTGAGCTGGTCATAGTTTGGAAAATTCAAAGTCTACTCTTTCACTTAAAGGCATGAGAATTGCAATTATTTCTTTGGTTGTCCTCACTTCATTTGTTCTAGAAATGAAGTTAATATTCCTGTTGCAAGAGCTTTACATTTTCACGTTTTCTCTCCTCTTTATTATTGCTGTGGCAAGAGCACATGGCTTGTACCATGCAAATTTTGAATGTCAAAAACTCTGCTAGCTTATCCAGAGGAGGAAGAGGAAAGATCTCCTTCCTTTCACTGAGAGTTTTACAAATGCCAATCAGAGGTCCAGTAGGCTTGGATTGTTTTGTCTCTGTTTTCTGGCACATGGATAAGAGTGTTAGTCATCTGCCTTATGGCTTTTGCCTGCATTTAAATGACTTGCTTCACTCATCTCTTAATTGTTCTTGTGACAGCCTTTATTCAGGAGAGGTGGGATGAAGGAAGAACAATCTGCCTTAGGTTAATTATTTCTTACTGTGTTTTCTGTTTTCTAAAAGTAATTAGTAATATTACAGGACTTAGAAAGTAATTTAGAAGAGATTTTTGCTTAATCTGTGCTCTGATCTAGGCATCTCTGTTTCTTTGTCTGTTTCCAACATTGCATTTGTTTCTTGAAAATGAAACAAAAAACTCAGTAAATGATGTTGTGTGGAAGAAATGCCAGCTTCAGCCCATCAGGGTTCATTTCATCCGAAAAATGATACTGAAATTTCAAAATGCTGCTTCTAGAACTAGTAAAAATGTCTCTAAGGGAAAACTTATTTAATTCTCTGCTGCCAGATTTTGCTGGCAAACTTTGTGTTTTGCCATATGACCCTGGCCAAGCTGAAAATTTATTTCAACAAAAGATGTATTTAACAATGGTTAAATATGATTAAAGTTCTGTTGGGAAGGAGAAAAGCTTATGGATTATGCTTGGAGTTGTGTTGAAGCCCTCATACTACTGATGGTCAATCACCCTGTTGTCAGTGTAGCTTGACTGTGCTTAATTATGTCAATTTATTATGCTGCCTGCAGGAAACCTTTCAGGGGAAAGCTGATGGCTTGTTGGGGGTATGTGTAAGGAGAGAGTCTCCTTCCTTTGTGGGAACAGCTCCTTAGCAGTTTTGAGGGGTTGCTGCCAGGTGTTAAGTGTGAGAGATGCAGGTACACAGGCTATGGGATACTAGCAGACCAACCAAATGAGATGGAATAAAAATTTCACGGACAGATACCCCTACTCTTCAATATTGCCTCAGAGGAATATGAATAATTCCTGGTCACTCAAAGAAGCGACTAAAAATATGCATTCTGCATTCCATAGGACTTCAGTGCCCTCTTCCCCATCTGAAGCTTTGATCACACTTTAAATCAACTTGCTGTTATAACCAGTGAAAGAACTTCAGGTTAGGCGGTAAAAATCTTCATAAATGGCTTGTTGCAGACTAAAAGACATGACATTTGGATTTTTGGGGCCTAAGAACTGCGTATTTAAGTGAATGCTGCTGGTTTATTAATGTTTTGTAACATCAAGATTTTTTAAAGAGGAAATTTGGTATCTGACTCATCTTTCTCAACTCCCCACAAACTCTTGATTTGCTCTGAGACCCCACCTGCAGTGCTGCATCCAGTGCTGGGGCCCCCAGCACAGGAAGGTCGCAGACCTGTTGGAGCAGGTCCAGAGGAGGGACACAAAGATATCAGAGGACTGGAGCACCTCTCACGTGAGGAAAGGCTGGGAGAGTTGTTCCGCCCAGAGAAGAGAATTGTCCAGGGACACCATATGGAAGCCTTCCCTTGCCTCAGCGCTGCCTATAAGAAAGGAGGATCAGATGTTTTAGCAGGATCTGTTGTGATAGGGCAAGGTATAATGTTAGATAGAAGGAAAAAGTTTTTTAGGATGAGGGTGGTGAGGCACTGGAACAGTTGCCTAGTGAGTTGATGGATGTCCCATCCCTTGAATGGAAATATTCAAGGTCAAGTTGGATGGGGCTTTGAGCAACCTGACCTAGTTGAAGATGTTCCTGCTTATTCCAGAGGGATTGGAGTAGATGACTTTTAAACGTTCCTTACAACCCAAATTAATCTATAGTTCAACAGTTGTCCTCAAAATGTTTCACTGGGTATTCAAAGTTGATGTGTTTTTTCGAAAAAAAAAAAACAAAAAAACAAAAAAACCCAAAAACCCCACAACAACAACAACAGCATCAACAAAAAAAAAAACAAACAAAAAAACACCCACAGAAAAAGAAAAAATGACTCAAGTTAAATAAAAAAAGGAAAAACCACAACGTTCAGGTAATTGCAGGCAAATTTCTTGTTCATTCTTCTGTTACCACTTGGCCACGAGTCGTGGCTCTTCTTTTCTTGTCTGTCCTTGTCCAGTGTGTAGTTTTGCAACATATTCCCTATTACTACACTCGCATCCTAGCAGGTTCCTCAGGTTTTGTGTGTCAGATTTAGGGAACAGCAGCCTGGCCAGTAATATGTATGCCAATCCGAGTGTCTCATGGATCTCTGGTCCCTGAAAGCAGAGGCAGGAGAACGGCCTTGCCACAAAAGGTTCAGAGTTGTAAGTCAAGCGGTATTCAGCTTCAAAGACTGTGCCATGTCTGTATGTGCACAGGCATATTTTTTGAATGCTTTGTCTTCTGCATCCAAAATCTATAAGATGAGCTAAGATCAAAATGTTGTGCTGTATCTGGCAACAGTGTGGGTCAGAAATTGACGTTTTGTGCATTTTATTTTAAAGCATGGAATTTATTTTGAAAGCTGGAATGATACTGCAAACTGCCTTGAAAATAAATTTGTTGGCGAGTCCAGTTTTAAGCTCAGTCTAGATGGAGCTATGGACAGCGAGTTTTAACATACACTCCAAAAATTATTGGGGCTGCTCTGCTGACAAACAGTTTGCAAAATCAGTAGCTAAAAGTATTAATTACGCTATTATGTAATGTACATTTAGTGTTCACAGAAAAATGCCACAAATTCCATTATAAATTAATAATCATACTAAATTTTTAATAACTTCCTTACAGCAACTTTTACTAGTGTGTTTTTCCATTATCGTATTTGTTGCAAGCTTTAATAAATTAATGGCACAACTTATCGCAGTAATGTTAAATTAGGAGAAGCAGTGTTCCAAATCTAACTGTCATTTACTGCTTTAAATTTGAAAATGTGCAGTGTAAAAGGATTCAGACATCAGACATCAAATTCAAATCATGGGCTGTATCTTTTCCGTGAGATGCACCTTTTCTAACCTTGTGTAGTTTTGCACAATGCTGCTCTTCATGTTTTTCTCAGCCTTAAACTGCAAACTGGTACTGCAAACTGGAAGCCGTTATGGCAACACCAAATATTCAGGTAATTTTAGCAGAGTCCCCAAAGTAGAGAATGTAGCAACGAGAGAGTAAAGAGCTGAAATAAGCATTGAATCTTAATAGGACAGTCTCAAAACCCAATGTAAACTGAATGTAAAAGGCTGGGGACCTAATGTCCTCGAAGTGGAGAGAGACAGGAGGCATTGCAGAGAGAATGAAGCTTCTGATGGGACATAGTTTGTAGGCACTTACCTGTCAAGCAACGTTGCATCAGCACAAAAATACTGTAAGCATGAAGAGCTGAGCTAGTATTGAAGTTTTAGCATGTGTATTTCCTCCTCTGTGCTGGTGTACAAATAAATATTTAGAGATATTTCAATATGATTCAGAGATCTGAGCTTTGGTCCTTCATAGTCAACCAAAACAAAAAACATTGTCTTTTTCATCTGTCTCTGGCCTCAGTTTGACAATTTATTAGATTTAATTTTTCACAGTAGGCCACATTATGGGGGGAGGAAGAGACAAGAAATGTTTTCTTCTGAAGAAGAACAGTATGGAAGCGCTACTGCAGTGCTGTAGTCAAATAAATCTAAATATTCTGATTATTTTTAATGAGTTATTTACAATCAAAAATAAAAAAACTGGAGACCATACTGGCAAAGTCAAAGAAATCTCCTGTAGGTGGGCTAATTTCACTGTATGATAAAATAACACGTT
The DNA here is from genome assembly GCA_013398015.1 of Oreocharis arfaki. Lineage (NCBI taxonomy): Eukaryota > Metazoa > Chordata > Aves > Passeriformes > Paramythiidae > Oreocharis > Oreocharis arfaki. The sequence continues at coordinate 503,198 of VZRR01013719.1, forward strand.
TCTGTTGTGGCACTTAGTGATTGATAATGTCATGAGAGAACAAAGCAATTAGGTTAATTTACACATTAATTAGTTTATTGCTTTCTTTTTGTTTGGTCTCTAATGCCTTTGTTTAAAAAATTGAGTATGTGCTGTTGCAGCGGTTTAATTTCACTAATTAAATTCCAAGTGCAGACATTGGAACACCTGCCTTGTAAGTGAAACCATTGTGAGTTAATTCAAGCCCTCTGGTTGTTTGAGAGGACACTCCCAAGGCAACAGCGTATGAAGGGTCCCATGACATACGGGCTTTCATCCCTGTGTACAGCTCGGAATTTTTCCTAAGAAATTATTGGCCTCTGTTTGTGCTAGGGGCAGTTTTTGTAAGTTGGTGTCTGGAGCTGTGCAGTGTTCAGGGGAGAAGTTTTGAGCCTTTGGAAGGTGAGTGGTTCCTGAGAAATCTTTGTGCTTGTGAAGCTCCCAGACTCTTTTTATTCAAGATGGTGGAATGTGAGCTGTTTTCACTGGAGCAATGAATTAGCACCGGTGCTGGAATTCTTGTGTTGTTTCATTACTTTTGTGTGGATCACAGTTCCATAATGTTTCCCAAACACTTTTAAGAAGACTACGATATAAGCTTTAGAAAAAACCCTAGTAGGCTGATATCTTAAAGGATGGATATGTAGTTACATACGTGGTCTGGATTTCTTCATAAATTATGTCCCTGAATCCATTACATGCTTTCATTTATTGGTCATAAAAGATAATTTAACATACAAGCTCTTTTAATGTTAACATTAGGTTCCAACTGTTGTATGTGATTATGAAATAGGATGGGTTTTAAAGTTGCAGTCTCCTCCTGACATATTTATAAAGTTTGCTACTTAACATAGGTTGATGGTATCCCCTGAATTTAGATGCACCTGTTTTCTGTTCCTTATTCTAAACTTCTATCCCTGTTAGAGGGCAGGGAGAAGGGATATACATTTGTTTAATCATATATTTTTACCAAAATAGAAGTCCATTTTGTTGATTCCGTTGAAGAGTATTTAAAGATGTCATAACTCAGAAAGCTGACTTTGTAATTAGTGAGTGTTTTGGAGATAATGGTCTATTACTGACTTTATATTTCACTCTGTGAAAATGTAGAGTTAGTGTTAAGTTTTAGGATTACTAGTTGGAATTTCCTGAACACTCACACAGTTTTAACTGCCTAATTGTTGTACAGGGCGTCCTGTAACCGCTCAGCTCCTCTGACATTTTATTGTTCTTTCTCTGAGTGCCTGGCATTTATCTGGCGTCTTATCCTCTATTCCTGTGCATTTTTGCTAATGGAGGGATGTGTGTGGCTGTAGCATAATGACCTGTAGGATGATTATTTAGATGTCTGTATCTGGTTGTAAGCCCTGCCATGGTCAGAAAGCTAGACATTTCTATAATTGAACCCAATCCAGGAAGAGTTCCCTGAGTCACCTGTTGAGGGGGAAGACAAGCAGGGCTTGGGATATAGAGAAAGTAAGCAGAATCCTGAAGTTATTTTGGGATATTTTGGTAAATATTAATTGGACCTTTTTAAAATCTGTTATGCATCTCAGATGAACCTCTTGGCCAACACAAGGTATAATGAATTGCTTGCTTGCTTCACAGAAGTGTTCTTAGTACTTAATAGCTCATCAAGAGATAATATCTTGAGTTAGGCAGTAATAATATGATTAGGTGCTTCCCAGGTATTTAAAAACTAATTCAGACAGCTCTTGGAGTGGCTTGTTTCGTTTATAAAGTATATGAATTTCCAACTTAATTTACTGGTCTCACTGGAAGTCCATCTTTGCTGTCTTACCTATGTCTGTGAATTCTGCTTGGCACTAAGCAAACATTCCTGCTCTCCTTTTGTCTTTTAGTGGATTTAATCTTTCCTGTTAGCATGCCTATCTTCCCACTAAAGCCTAACAGTTCAGTACCTTTTTACTGAACACAAAAAATTCTTTGCCTTTTTTTTTTTTCTTCTTACCTTTAAAATACACATAATTTTGACCAGGATTTCATAAAGTTTTGATAGAAAAAAATACTACCTGTAGTAGGAAGCATTTGACAATTTGTTTTTAAGTAAGGAAACCTACTTTGGTAACAGAATGAAAGGAGTGCACTACTTGTGCTTCTTGGAAGGCAGTCATCATAGCCGATATCCATTGTGGGTTACCAGGGTTTTTTTTTAACCTAGTAAAAGCTTGAAAGTTTTATGTTGCATCTACACATTTTCTAAGGGAAAGACTGAAGTATTTAGAGCAAAGAAAAGGTGAAGAGAAATGTTGGGGTTTTTTTTGGGGCTGGGGGTGAAATAAAATTTGAAAAGACTCAAGCTTACAAAAGGCTGAATTCCCAGCCATCCTCATTTCCTTTTCCTGGTTTGTCTATAATGCTCTACTTACTACTGCACTGTTACTATTTGAAAGTGAAAAAGCCCCGTTGGTCTCTTCTGAGGAGCTTTTTTTAAACATTATCTGGTTATTCTTTGATGTTACATTATCTTATTTTTTCACATTTAAATTTTCCTAATAGATTCCAGGAGGAAGAAAAGGGCTGAAGTTGGAAGTGTTGTGTGTTAGATCAGGGGATATAAACAGAGCTCTTAACTCCCGTGGAGTTTAGAGAAAGTAAAGAAATGCTTCACAGGCCCTTAACAGCTGTACTTTACCAGCAGCTGAAAGATGGAGGGCTTTTCAAATAATTTTTTAACTTTTTTTTTTTTTTAATTGTTTCCATATATCTTGATCACCGGGTTCTAGCCAAAAGGATGTCTTTATGACTGTGATATAAACCTTGGAAAGAAACGCAGTTTCAATGGAAAAGGTTGACAGTCTCTTAACTTACAGCTGCACTGACTGGCCATTAGAGTTTGTGTGCATGCTTGTGTGTGGGTGGAGAGTTTGATAGTGACAGATACTGGACATCATTTCTCTAAACGGCTGACCTTGAAAAATCATAGCATCAGAGTACCAATAAAGGATACACAGCTCTAAAAGCTGTAAAATGCCAAACAGCGTGTACCTTGTGACACACTGATGTACACGAGTCCGACATCCCTACAGCTTCTGAAACATTCTCTGTTAGAACAGAAGCAATGTTGAGAAGTTGTCTGAGACAGAGAGAGGTAGACATTTTGATGCTAAAGAATGCTAATCTGGGTAATTAGCCAAGTGTTTAAATTTTGGTTACCTTTTTGCCTTAGTATTGCAAAGGCTATGTTCTCAGAGCTGGATGAGGAATTTATCCGATTTTAATCCTCCGTGATTAGATCTTGAGAACATCTAGGCACCAAGCAGGGCATTATTTTATATGATCATTGTAATATTTAGGAACATGTTTTTAAAAGTCTGTGCCTTAATTCTGCTAAATATGGTGAGGGGCCTTTCTTTTTTTCCAAAATATGTTCCTGTTGTAAACTGTTTGGGATAGAACATGTCTCTAGTAGAGGAGATCAGTAGGAGATCACTCAGGGATTAAGATTCTGTCTGGGGTGATAGTAGGGTTTCACGGGTAATATACTTCATTTTCGGAGAACCACAGACTGCTTCGAGCTGAATTTTGGAAGTATTTGAGGTAGGCAGATTTTCCTCTAAAATTCAGAAGCAGTTGCTGTGACGTGTGTTATGTCGTCCAACTGAGGGATCTTTATTAAAATAGTGATTAGTAATTTTTCCAAAGGAGGAAAACCTCTTTACTATTGGTGAGGAAAAAGAAAATTCTGGATGGGAGAGAGAAATGTGGATTGAAGGTTCTCTAGGTTAGTATGAAATAGGATTTCAGGACATAACCTCTGTATGAAACGAAAACCATTTTTATTCTAATGTAAAAGGATGTGTTTCTGATGGGCCAAGCTATGGACAAATAAGAACTACTTGTTTTTCTGAAAAATTTACAAAGACCAGATTTTTATACGTTTATTCATGAGTATGTGTATGACTTGTACAACTATACATATACATATATTTATGTATACACACAGCTATAAAAATACCTGTGTGTATATATATGGTGTCTTTATTTATGAATATATACACACTCAGCTGCACACTTAAACACTGGAAATTAGTGATTTAAGGCTTTTTCTAAGACCCTGCTTTAGAAGATAAGACCTCAGGGAAGAAAGAAGGTGTGTTCAGCTCTTTTCTCATTGAGTCTGGGGTGTTTTACTCTGCTTTCAGAGCCGTCCTGATGCCAGCAGTGTTACATGGGTTCTCTTCTGTTAAGCTGATATCAAGAGAAGCAGACCCAGGGGAACCAATTGTATTAGTTTAGGCTAATTCTGCTTTAGCAACATCTTGAGCACTGCTGATGAAAACTAAGAAGATTAAAGTCCACATAATCTGGGGATCTTTATGTAAGTGAAGTTCATATTACCATAAGCTCTTCAAATCATTGATCTGAGGACCAGTAAGAAGGGAAGAATAACTTAAACAAGCTCAAGCTGCAAATCCATGTCTTTGGGTCCTCTTTTTTTTTTTTTCCCCTTTTCCCTCTTTTTTTTTCTCTTCTGTTTTTTTTCCTTTTTCCTCTTTTTTGTCTTTTCCTTCCCCCCCTCCTTTTTCCTTTTTTTTTTTTAAGAAAAATCCTTTAAGAATTCTGTAGTGTAAGAAAATTGGTTTTTTTCTACCTTCCTAGGGAAGAGGAGCTTTCAAAAGAGCTGTACAACTGTGTCTCTTAGCCAGTTAATGTGTGATTGCATTGGATTGATGGACGTTTTAAATGCTAAGAGCCACTGATTTATTTTTTTAATACTAGCGTACTATTTCAGTAAAGACTGCTTTTGAAATAGAAATCTGCCTTAATGGCACTACCATTTTACTGACTCTGGATATTGTAGCTTCTGATTTTTTTATCAATTAGAAAAGGGGGAATAGATTAGTGGTGCTCAGTGGATATGTCCAGATACAAAGGAAACAAGCCAGCAGGCCCAAAGTACCATCGAGTTGCACAGGTTTTCACCTTAGTTAACATTTACAGACTTGTAACAACTTTTCTGTGGATTTTCTGGCCTTATGGTGGCAGTAATTCCACTAACATTGTGTCCTTTTCTCTGCTGTCATTGATGGCTCCATAGCCATGCTCAGGGATTTCGGGGGACATCTCTATGGGATGGTACTTCAGTGCACATCTGCACCACTGACATCCTCTGGAATGGAGTGATCCCATCCAATTTGCCTGCAGTGACAACCAAACCATGCCAGGGAATCATTTGAAAGAGTGATAATGGGGTTGGGGCAAGCCCTTTCAGAAACATTTTGAAACTGACTTCCGGTGCTCAGAATGTTTTCAGGTATGGTGTTATTAAAGTAGGAACTTAGCCTAAGCCTATGGCAGGCAAATTTAGAGCTCAGGCTGGAGCCGTGTATTTAAAAGTGACCAAATTACATTTCTGAAATATTGTATGTTGATAATATTACATAGTTAATGTTGTCACTTAAAGGAAATGTGTTGTCTTTAGCCGTTAAAATAGACCTTTTGAGGATTTTTTCCAACCGCTTAAGAAGTTTGTCACTGATAAAATTTGCCTGTGAAATGTTTTCATTTAAAATAAATATTGTATAATGTATTTATTTAAAATAAATGCATTTTAGGAAGGTGGAGGGGTCTGGCCATCTGTAAGGAGCTCCTGCATTACCAGGCAAGGAACCAGCCTCTACTCCACCTTCAGAGGCTGAGAGGTTTTATTAGTAAAGTGAAACTTCTGATTTAGGAAGAATGTGTTGGGTTTTTTTTTCCTTTCTAAATGTCTGTTGCTGCTTTGAGATGAATTGCTGTGGATTACTGTAATAATACTGTAACAGACCACCTGGATATTGTTAATAATGAACTTGATGGAATACAATTTCTGGAATGAATTTTAAATGATTTTCTTTTTTCTGCAGCAAGTAGAATGAGTTTTATCAGAGTGAAGAGTTTTTCTGTCACAGATCAGTTAAAGTACCTCTGAACTATCAGAAAGGAATGTATAATCCGAATGCTCACTGTATACCAACTCTGAGTCTCCATTTTCAAGTAGCAGTTGAGTCAGATTTTAAACTCTTAAGACTGTGAGTGGTAATATGTTATTATGGTGCTTTTCATACTTCAGTACAAGATTCAGTGTTTGAAAAGATGGTAATTTTGTGTGTTGAGCAGTGTGATATCAACGTAAAGCCCACTGAAGTAATGGAAAATATTTTCTTTATTTAAAATTCAGAATTGCTGTATTTCCAGTATGTATAGACGTAGCTTACGTATGTATGTATAGCTTATACATAAACACTGGATCTCTTCCAGAGAGGAGCATAGTTTTCCAAGAATACTGCTTATTTCCTCGTCACTGGGGAGCAGGGCATGGCTGGGTCTTCTCCCTGATAATTTGCAGTAAAAGACTCCTTCTGGGAGACAGTACATCTTAAATTGGTTATTTCTCAGGGCCAGGGTGGGACCCTCATAGGATGCCTGTAGAGATTTATGAGGAAGATGAAACTTCAGTGAGACTTACAAAGTGAATGTGCAGAATGTTCTAAGGAATAATCCATCTTCTAGTCTGCAGGCACTGGGTGGGGAAAAAAAAGGACCTTGTTGTTACATCTAACTGGGTTTAAGTAATGTGCTTTTCTAGATACAAGAATCTTCCGCAAGTGTAGATTCTGATGGTTTGAAGATGGCTTCTTTTATAAACCTTTAGAAGTGGCCTATGTTATGATACTTCAGTTTCATAAGTTGTTTTTTTCTTTGCATGATTTATACCAGGGTCTTGTTCAAAGGCTATTAAACAGCAGTGGTTTAATATCTTTCGATCAAAAGCAACTTCACCACACACCTCAGATTTTTATTTTAAAGGATGGAAAATATTCTACTCAAAGAGATTTTAATGCATTTTAAAATTAAAACAGACTAACTTTTTTTGTTTTATGAGAGTCTTGAAAAGCCTGAAATTTTAGTTCCATTGGCCGTCATGAGCATCTGTCCATCTGTGTGATCCCTGTGGTACATTGCTTGATCTAACATGTTGTCTTTACTGCATTTTGCGTAGCTTGCAGAATATAAAAATGAACCATCCATAAAAGACAGTCACAGTATCCTAATTTCCAGTTTTTTTAGTATGGCAGTGGGAATTGCTTGTCTAAAGAGGTCGCGTTAATCTGTTTTTGTCTGTCGATCCTCTGAAACCAAAGCTAAGGAAAATTTTATGTGGAAAAATATTCTTTGCCTGTCCAAACTATGGCAGAATAATTTTTCTGTTGTGTAAAAATTAAAATGGAACATAAAATTGACACAGTACTTTTAAATTAGTAATAATTGTCATTTTCTTCACCGCTTATGCTGGCATCTTTAATTGTACAGAGTTAATTTAGTATGACTTTCTTCATCATGGGAAAAGCTCTGTTAGATAACTGGCTCTGATATTAAGGGAAGATAGTGTGTATGCAGCAAAATAATGGTCTTTCATTACCTTTAAAGTCCATCAAAATCTTTCTGAATCTTTCTGTGTCCTTAGTGCATTCTCAACCACAACTTACTGTTGTTTTGTTTCATTTTCTGCTTATATAGCTTAAGTAGTAACTAAACTTAAGAGTGAGTGCAGATTAATTAAATTCCATATTGCATTTTATACAATAGCAGGTTCATCTTATGTCACTGGGCCAGCCCAGAAGGGAGTACTTTTTCTTGCAGTTTTCTTTTGTTTTTGAGTTCTAAGGCAAAGCGCATGGAAGATTGTGATTTGATTTAGCTTCTGAAAGTGCGTGACAGATTCATTTTTTTGTGAAGCTGAACTGAAATAAAATAGACCTGTAGAAGTTTTGCCCATAGGATATTTTGTTTTAAGAAAATGGCTTTCTTTTGAAGGGCATGAGCTAGAGCATGGTTTTAATTCCTGTAGAAAATGGTACTTTTATAAATGTCTATTTTATTGCTAACACTAAATGGCTATATGCATGTTATAAAGGCTGTTCACGCTAGCAGGCTCAAAAAGCGAATGTATAAGTGTCTTTAAGCTCAAAGGGACTATTATTAATTATTTCATATTAATTAATTATTAATTTTTTCGTATTTTAATGGTGATCTTTCTGTTTTCTCTTACAAGGAATCTATCGCTGAAGCTGTCGAAGGAGGTGGAGCAAGGAGAAGCCCGGCACCCCCGTGTTAGCCAGCTGGCTGGCAGCCCATCTGTGGAGTGGCCTTTCACTGGTCTGGAAGAAGGTGGAGGCATTGAGTCTCTGCCCTTCAGATTGATGCTCCAAGACTGCACAGCTGTAAAGACATTGCTTCTGAAAATGAAGAGGGTTCTTCAAGAGGTAATCACTCACTTATTTGTTAGATTAATATCTTTGAACATTAATGAGCTAAGCGGCAGAAAAGGGTCAGTAAAGTTTATGGATTTGATATCTTCTAATATGTCTTGAATATGTGGAATTGATGTAGGAATACAAATAATCATGCCTCAACATGGTGAAGGTCAGAAGATTTATACTCTAGCAGAGCTTAATTGATCTTGATGTCCAAAGTGTAAAGCTTCTTTTGAGCTTTTACCAGAAAGGGGACAGGGGAAGCCAGCTGCTTCAGGTCAAAATACATTGTATTGTTTTCTTCCAGTATTTTAGAGCTTTTCAGTTTCCTTATGACATTTGTTATCCATTATGAAGTCGCACGCGATTCATTTAGAGAAGAGATGCAAAGGACAAAAATTCTCTTAAGAAACAGTACTAAAAGGTTGCCAGCTTGAGTTTGTAAATGATGGCTGAAGTCAAATTGTTTTAGGCTATTCACTGGGCCATTTCCTAACAATTCCAAGAGGCCTGGCTTGTCCTGTCCCGCTATATTCTCCTGCTTCCCCTATGGACTGCTGGTGTTGCTTTAAACATTTTCTTTTGTGTCTGTTTCTCTTTAGAATTTTAGAGAAATCAGATTATTTGGATTTTGGGTTTTCTTTGGACACTTTTTCTTGCCTTCAGGTGGTGTCTTTACTCAGGTATATACTATGAACTTTCATCTTCATGCTAGTAAATTGCAGGTTGCTTTATCTTTTTGGTCTACAAGAAGAATAATTTTTGGGGTTTTTTTTAATCTATATAGAAATACAGAGTAGTAATATATTTATAGAAATACAGAATAATTTAGGTAATTTTAGGGCTCTCTGGAGGTGTGCTTACTCTACTCAAAGCAAGGCCAACTTAGAACAGGTTGCTCAGGTCCTTTTCCCTTTAAACGTTTGGTATCTTAATGGGGTCTCCACAGCATCTCTGGGTAACCATTCCAATATTTGCCTACATCGTTGTAACTTTTTTTCTGAAGACGGAAACAGAATTTCTCTTGTTGAAATTTCATCACACAATATAGGCCAAAAATAAGTTGGGGGGTTTTTACTGCTCACTTATTGGTCATCTGTATAATTCAACCAGCTGTAGTCCTATCTGAAAAGGATTGTCAAAGGTTTAGCCATGATAGTTTAAAATGAGTCCTTCTAAACAGCCTGTTTTTGCTGGGTGGCAAGCCTCAGGCTTTCCAGTTTCCTTCAGCTCACTGGAAGCTTCATTTGTGCTATATGGATTCTTCATGCACTTCTGGATTGCTGAATCAAGAATTGAAATCATTAATTCTCCATTAGTTGCTTTTTGTATAATGTGAGAATATAGAGCAAATTTAAAGGATTTGTAACCTCATTGTATCTGGAAATAAATAAGAATTATTATATTATATGGCATAGCAGTTCTAACATTCAGGTGGTAGTATTGGCAGCATTCTCTGTTGCTTCTAGTGTGAATAATTCTATTATGCTCAGAAAAGGTCTTTCTTACCATGATGGTAAGCATAAGAATTTTAGTTTAACTTACACGGTTCCATTAAACTTGTGTAAGAATCTACTGTTATTTTCTGTTTGGAAATATGTTGTACCTTTCAGTACTTTGTCTTTAGAAACATTTACCAGGTGATCTCCATAAAAGGAACATAAGATGTTTCACGTGACTCACCAGAATTTCATGTCCAGTTACTGGTACCTCGTTATGTAACTCATTGATTTTATATTTTCATCTTAATCATTCAGTCTTTTACTTATTTGTTCCTTTGTACTCTGTAATTTTCATCTCCCCACCTGACTGTAATACAGTGTGTCTCTGTAATTTTCTTTTTGTCTTGCCCTATGAAATCAAAATGGCCTTTTCCTAATTCTACATTTGGATGTCCATATGTGCTGTAATTTACCTCAGAAGAACTTGAGTAGTTATTTTGAGCAACCAAAGAGATGACCTTGAAATATATTAGAAATTTATATTGAAATGACACAACTTGATTATCTTCAGAAATTCAGACATTTCTACGTTCATGTCACTTTTAAATTATTAGTGAAAGATTACAGGAAAATATAATCCCATAAAATTGAAATACTGTATTGGAGAATCTGATAAATAAGTCATCTGAGCATATTTAGCAGACAGTTTCCATGGAGAAGATCTCCTACTTCCATTGCAACTGGATGTAATTTTTTTCATCCAAAAATCACTTCTGCCCCAACCAATATTATGAATCAAACTCAGAGCAGTACAGAATAAAAGACATTAAAGAAAAATTCTTTCCTTACCATGGAATGCTCAGGCATTTTTAGATGTAGTCAAACATAGTCTCTGGCAGACTTGTATAGAATTGAAATATCTTATGCTTGCAAGACTGTAAAATAAGATTATATATTTATAAAACTAATAATATGTCACATGTTTTTGGCCACTTTCAAAATATACAAGCTTCATGGGGAAAATTACATGGGTTACCAGAAAGAAAAGTTGCCGTATTTCTGTTTTATAGCTGGTATTACCCATAGAAGAAGGAATTACGGTAGTGTACACGTCTTTATTGAAAAATAACATGCTAATTGAGTTAAAATATTAGCCCTGTTATTCAATATAATCCTTCTTCTTAAGCACTGAGCACTGCTTCTAAGGAATAATTTAATTATGATCTGCCAAAATGTAATACTAGCCAGTAAAATATGCTTTTTTTTTGTTACAGTTGCTTGTAATTGAAGAATCTAAATGGAAAAACTGCGTACAGCATATGCTGTACTGTGCTGCAGACTTACAGGCTTGTTATTAGTCTTATCTTGAAAAGGGAAATTGAAGACATGGCAGTAACTTTCAAGATGGAGAATGTTATTTAGTAAAACTCTAATGAATGATCGTTCCATTAAGAGAATTAATTGCCATTTCACTTTCAGTGGAAAAGCCTTGAAAATGTCTACTAATAATTCTTTATGATTTTGGCCCTGCAAGGCTCGTAAGGCAAATTGTTCCCCAATGTTTTGGGAAACCTCATTGAACAAAGCTGGCTAGTCTGGAGGGCCCTGGCACGTGAGGAAACTTGGTGATTTTCTAAGTGCTCCAGAAGATCTCTCTCAATCTCTTCTGCAGCTTTTTCTCATGGATGTTCCATTTCTGACAGACAAACCTGCAATAAATCGTGTAACCAAGACCTGTGGGGTGCATAATTTCATGAAAAAGTATTACCAGAGTATTACCTGTATTACCCAGCATGGGCAGCTTGATAAAAGCCACTTTAGACTAGCAGACAATACAAGCTGTGTTGCAGCCTGTCCATGATTTCTTGGTCTCCCTTTTCTCTCCAGCTCATGGATGGTTATTTGGACTGTTTGGTTTTTGGGTTTTTTTTCCCTCAAAGTCTTTATGGTACTGACCTTTTTGTCAGTAGTAACTCCTCTCATTTGAAAGAGAGAAGACAAGAAAATAGGAGTTTGATGGATGAAATTAGGAGCTTTTTCCATTCCTAAGAAGTGGATTCTTTACCTTCTGACTTCGGGCAGGCCTCTCTGCTCTGAATCGTTCTTCAATTAATTTTGAAGAAATTAATTTTTTGTTTTTTCTCCCCCATTTTTGGAGGAAAGTATAGAACAATTGATGGTCTATACTTTCTGTGTTTTATAACATTTCTGGCGACTGATTGATTGTGTTTAGCCAATGAGCTTCTGAAAACTAGACTGTATCTTCTTTCTCCCTTATTGCTATCAACAATAATGAATATATAATGCCTCTTCACCAAGCAATATGTTGGCTTTCCTGCACTCTTCCAGATGAGAATGAAATTATTTCCATCTGTTAACTTTTTTTATGGCTTGAGTTATAGCTAGCTTAGGCAATGTTGAAGGCTGGCTAATCGAGGGGACATTTAAGGGCTTTGCGTTTTCCAAAGTCATTGGTTGAACATTTCAGGCAGAGACATATTGAGCAAAACTTGTATGGTTTTGGCTTTTTGCCTAGCAAGAGAAGGTCTTTATGCTGAAATAAGCATAATGGAAAAATACAGTTGTATGGGGAAGGAATCCATTTAGTCAGCGATAATGGGGTTTTGTTCAAACTTTAGATGTTGAGCCTGTTGATTAATTTTATTGAGTGCCATAATTAAAAGAAGATCTTTAGGCTTGTAGAAAGAAGGTCCTATTTTCCAAGTATTCTTTATGAAATATATAGTTTATCAGCTGCAACTTTCGGTCATTTTTATGAGGCTATCAGAAGTGACCTTACTGGTTGCTAATCTGGAAGATTAAGATACGTTGTCTGTATATTTGTGTAATTTGGAATGTAAATTATTCAGCCCATGCTTTTTTTGGAACTGTGCAAAACATCGTGCAGGCTATGGAGCTTTAGCTAATTGCTACAATTAGCAATAGGACTAAGTCACTTTGGACATATATTGCATACTGTGTTTTACTAATTAATCATTTATTTTACTGAGGGAAATTGCAGCTGCCTGTGGCTGGCATTAAAAGTTAATGTGTCCGATAGAGTGTCATTAGATTACACTTGGAAAAAAAAAACCACCCTCAAAAAATAAGAGAAATGTGGAAAAATATGTCAAAATTGCTGTGAGACTGGTCATTAGGGTTGCCTGAGATTAGTGGGGCAGAGTGATACCACTCAGGCTGCAATTAGTCTGTCAGATATCAGTGGCTGCATTACTTCTCCCCATGCATCTTTCACCTCATCAGTAAAATAAGCATAATTATAGAGTCCCTTTTTATACTGCACTTGCAATCCACTGATGGAAAGTACTGAGAGAAGGCTAACTGCTGTTTGAATATTTTGTAGACTGATTGCTGGTCAATATGGAATTGGCCTTAAACTATGGGTTTTAAAGACATTAAAGCATTTCCTTCAGTCCTCTATGAGATGTATTATATTTGCTAATTTTGTGTTAGCCTCTCTAGGAACCAATTGCAAGTTTAATACACTGTAAAATACTGCAGGTTTTCTTCCTTTAAGTAACTTTGTAATTAACCGCTGTAGCATTGCTGATTTATTCAACAACTCTGCATTTAACACAGTCCCTTTTATCAAGTAATTCATGCTGGAAATTGGTAATTCCATCATTTCATGGTATGTCGACACTGCATATACTCATAAATTTAAATAACTAATAAAAAAAAAGTACTAGATTTAGTAATAGGATTTAAATTTTTCTCGTTCAATCAGCTTTTTCACTTGGAAATGTACATTGGCATACCCATGACCACCTGGTTGCAAAGACAGGCAGAACACCCCATTGTTGCACTTTGTGTGGGTTTTTTTTTCTAGGAATATATCTAAGAGTAGTGGAGAATATTGGGAACAAATGGATATAGTCAGGTGTTCACTTAGATTATCCATTTTAAGGTATTTAATAACAATGAACAAACCCAATGTTAGTTATTTAAGTTAGACATTCTCAAGGGACAAGAACACTTCTGTACATTCCATGTGATGGCACTCAGGCAGATCTGCTGCATGACTTTTCCTGGCACCTAAGTCAGGCTGACAGACCTGTAGTTTCCTGGAGCCTCCTTCCAGCCCTTCTTGTAGAAGGGCCTCACATTTGCTAACCTTCAACCAACTGGGAGCTCCTCCCTATCAGTGCAGCTGGTAAAGGATTGAAAATGGCTCAGTGAGGACTTCCACCAGCTCCCAGTACCCTTGGGTGGATCCCACTTGGCCCCACAGACACGTGCATGGCTAAGTGGTGTAGCAGGTTGCTACATGTTCCCTTGGATTATGATGGTTTCATTTTACTCTCTGTCCCTGTCTTCCAGCTCAGGGGTGTGGGTTGTCCCTGGGGACAGCTGATCTTGCTACTAAAGACGGATGTAAAACAGCATTAAGTTCCTTGTCCTTTGTCACTTTGATTCCTCCCACATCCAGTAAAGGATAGAGAGTTTCCTTAGCCCTCCTTTTGGTGTTAATGTACTTATAAAACCATTTTTTGTTGTTTTATATGACAGTAGCCAGATTAAGTTCTAGTTGGGCTTTGTCCCTCCTCATTTCTCCCAGCATAACCTCATGAAGTCTTTGTAGTCCCCCTTAGTTTTCTGCTTCTTCTTACAAAGGTCTCAAACTCTCTTTTTTTTTTTCCCTCAAATTCTAGCCAAAGCTTGCTGTTCAGCCACTCTGGTAATCTTCCCTGCCAGCTCGTCTTTTGGCACATGGGGATGGGCTGTTCCTGTGCTATTAAGATTTCTTTCTTGAAGAATGTCCAGACTTCCTGGACTCCTTTTCTCTTAAGGATCTTTGTACTTTACAACAGATGCTCCTGGATAGTGTGTTCATTTGCTGGCACTCTCTGAGTACTTTAGAGTGTGAGGTTATAGGTTGGGATGGGCACACAGCTCTGGGCTCCCATGGAGTCACACTAATCCTGCCACAATAAAAAGACCTTCTGAATTGATTCAGCTCAGTTACCAGTTTTTCATTACCCATGGTCACGTTGAAGTTATTTTGAAAGCTACATTCAGAATGTTTTTGCACCACACTTTGACATTATCAGTTTGAAATGAATACCCTTAATTTTTAATGCTGAAAATGGAAAATTTCTTTTCTCTATTTCTGTTCTGTTTGTTCTGCTGCTGTGGCTTAATCTTTGTAGATTGCTTGTGTCTGTGTGCCGCAGCCTCACTGAAACCAGACTGACCATGAAACATGTTCTCTTCCGCGTGTAGAGGTGGTGGTGATGGAAGTGTCTACTCCATGTATTGAGAAGGCAAGTGATGAGTTCTTTCTTATTTTTCCTGTGGTTGCCCGAGTGAAACATTTTCACATGGCAGGGCAATGTGCTCCAGGTCAGCACAGATTTGCACAGAATGTGCCCCAGCCTCCTCAACAAGCCAGGTGTTAGCAGCACCTTGCAGAGAGGCATTAAAAATAGTAACCTTATTAATAGGTAATGTCCCTACATCAGCAGTTCTGCTCAATTGGCTGTGGTTGACCTGTGGCTGGAGACCATAAAATTATAACTGTTGCAAAACTGAAACCATGTTCTCGTTTAGTACTTTAATGGTTTTGATCAGTTGCTGCAGGTCAGTCAGCTCAAATCACACCCCTCACTCCTCGGCAATGGAGCTGATCACACCAATTGCATTTTGTGGTAAATCTACAGATACCAAAAAGTGCATTGCAAAATAATGAGCAAGCAGTGGAAGAAATCCACCATGTCTGCAAGAGTCTATAGAAGGAATCGGTTATACTAAGTTGTTAAGGCTCATGAGTAATTTGAGTTAAATAACAGAGGGTAGATGGAAGAATTTCTGATAAGAAAATGTATAATACTGCCAGATCTAACAAATTTCCCCATAAGTTACCCAGTTATCCATTTTTTAAGGAAAAACGAAAATAGTGGGATGAAGAAGAGTGCATAGCACCTAAGCTTCATTATAATTGATCTCTCTGCAAATTTATTATAATTATGAAAATACCAACTCATCAAACAGTTTTGTAATTTGCAAAGGGCATTTCATATGAGGTTTACAGCTGGTGCCATTACCTTCAACTCCAATAGCTTAAAACCAAAAAGAGTTGTCCTCATCTAAATAGTCTATCAGCTTCTGAAACTGTACAGTGCTGTATTCCCCCTAAATTAAGATTTTTTTCTTCCTCATGATAGGTTTTGGAGTTTTCCTGACACTGAAATATGACTGGTTCTATAGATAAAGCAGTAAAACTAGTAATAGCAGCTGTTGCTGTAAATGGATGTTCAAGGAGAATAAAATGTAAAAAACAGATAAAAATGTAGGTCTAATACTCAGGTAGTGGAGTGCCAGCTGTACGTGTAGTTACCCATTTAATTATATGTGTTTGTGTATGACCATATAGATGATTCTGCAGCATTTAAATTTGATCTCTTAGTTATCCCTAACGCCTTGATCATCTAGGATTTCTGAAACAAGGGCTGGTGTAGTCACAGGAGAAATTCTCACAGTTCATAGCATAGCTGGATCCTGGCATAGCTCTGTGCTGCAGATTTGTTGAATGCTTTCTCTGCCCAGTGCATTCCATTACTTTGCAGCCCAGGTTATCAGAACAGTGCTGATCATTTTTCTAGTGGAAGAAAGAAAAGATATGAGAAATGCTGATACAGCATGCTTACAACTGAGCACCCTGATCTAGTAGATGTCGTGTGTGCTCACTGCAGGGGAGTTGGACAGTTTTATGACTTTATAGACAGAAAATAGTAGTGCTTGATTTTGTGTAGTCTGGCTCCACTTGAATTCATGAAGATTAAGTGGTTTGTTTGAAGGCTTACATGGTGAATCCCAGTGACAGAAAAATAAACATTTTTTAGAAAGGGATTTAGAAATTGCTCATCAGAGACATATCCTGCACCTGGTTTTGTAATTGTCCAGAGCCAGGTGGAAGGCACATGTATTTTTCATGAGCATGTGGTGTATCTAAAGAAATACTGCATATATCTGATAGTCTGTATTTTGCTCATTTATGTACCTTAATATTACAAATACAGCAGTTCTTTGTCTCTGGTCAGAGCCTCAGCTGGGTGTGAAATAGCACAGGTACATTTAATCCAGCTGGTACTTGGTGCCTTGTCAGAATGCTGCTCTCTTCATCTTTCTCTTTACATTTTCATGTTCATGATGAGTTCCCTTTACAGAGACAAAAATCATCCATGTAATGAAGAGCTCATGGATGTAACATGCAAACTTAGCTCCTGCCTAGGAATTTTTTTTAAATTTAAATTGAACATTGTCCTCTGTTTTCACTCCTGGACTCAAAAAAAAGTATTGAAAAGATGTCAGGTAAAAGCAATATTCTCATTTGCAAGCTTAAGAGGAAGATTCTTTATATCAACAGTTCTTCTGCCAAATCTCTGTGAAGATAATCTAAAATAGGAACAAATATATTTTCAGACATAACTGATGTTGCCTCAAATCAAACTGTGTCCTTACACTTCTTTCAAGCAGGATAAACAGAATGAATGACTAGCCAGGGATCACTTATATTCTAGGATTTTTATTTCTCTTATGTGGCACTATTTTTCCTGTCCCTCCTGAGCAAATCAGTATTTGGGTGGGGTTTTGGGGGGTTTTGGTTTTGTTTTTCAACTTTTTGTTTTGGTTTAATATGAGGAAAACAGATCTCTGGTCACAGCTACAAAGTGCCACTGAGGAAAAAGAGGAGCAGTTTCTATTACTTGCCACCCCATGCAAAAATCTCTTCTGAAGATTGCCCTTCAAGTTTCTTTTAAACTATGTTGCAAAATTAGATCTGTGGTGAAATAAGTTCTTAAATCTCCAGTGTATATCCATGCCAGCCTTGCTCATCTGTGTATGACCTCTGCTGCTAATAAACTTCTGGTAGTAGCACAGAGAAAGCAGGCAGTGTTTGGGTCTGTCCTTTTGCTATGAAAATGAGCATTTCTCTCACAGGTCCCCAGCCCTTTTTTTTCCCCCCTCTACACTTTGTGATGCAGCTTTGGATCAGTTGATGAAACTTGTATTCCTGCCCTCATGCACAGTGCTATGGAGCGACAATCGCTTTCAAAATTAAAACTGGAAGGATGCATGTAGAGAGAAACAGTTTCATGTGTCTGGATGTTTTATAGCTGAAAGACCTAACCAAAATCATCACTTAATAAGTGAGCAAATATCCCACGTGAGCAGAACCTCTCCTGATTTGCCCCGTCAGAAAGAAGAACTTTGTATTCCTTTTGTGTCGATTGCTTTTATATTGAAACAGAGATTAGCCTTTTTGGAGTACTGAAACTGAACATTCACAGTAGTTTTAAGATTAACAGTGATAAAAATATTGCTGGTCATACCGACTTTTATAAAAACCAGTAGTTTTTTGTTTCATTGAAGCTCTCTTTCAAAGTTCATCGAGGCAGTGGAGAGCTCAGTGAGCGTTGGACTCTCTGAGCGGGTAAGACAGTGGCATCAAAATGGATTCATGCTCACGGGTTCTGTTTGTATGTGGTTGTCATTATAATTCACATTCTGGTGGGCCTGGCTGCCTTTTTTCATTGTGATTGTGTGTGCATGTCTGTGGCGCAAATGAGGGTGTTTAGCTGAATATTATTTATACATTTTTGCAATAAATTACTTAGGAAGACACATGTGCTTTTGTAATATGTACGTAACTGTACAGTTCTCACAGGTATGCCCAAAATATGCCTCTCTCTCTTGCTAGTTCCAGTGATGGTTGCATTGAATTTGCTGCTAAAAAATGAACCACATCCCAGAAGTCTGTTACGTAATTTCAAATAGAAAGTATATTTTAAAATATATTTCTTCAGACTATTGTTCGGATTCTGAGCTTTCCTAACCTACGTCATTCTGTCATTGCATTGTTCTTTCACCACTGATTTTTCTAATGAATATGAATTTTTAATGTATTTCTTTTGGCTTTCGTGATTAAGCTCTTTGTAAGTTGTGTCTGTTTTTATTAAGATGCCATTATGTTTTGACAATGCAAGTTTCATCAGCATAATTTTTAGGCCATATTTTACCATATGATGTAGTTTGCTGATACAATACAGTATTTGACTGTTGGTTTGTTTATTCATATAATTGATTTATTTTTTCTTCAACTTAAGCATCTTTTTTATTATCTCATGTTTATGGCATCTTTTTCCAGCTTCTTGAACAATTTATTAGGGCAATTTTCTGGCTCAAAATATAATTTTTTACTATTTATATCCCAGCTTTTACAAAAATATAATTACACAATATTATTTGGATAAATTATTTTCTCACATTCTAGTCACTTCAGGACTTGCATTATGTGCAGCTTAATTGGCTAGGATTAGTAAGAATTAGTACAAAATAGTATACTAGTATTAGAATTAGTACAGAGTATTCTTCTCATTATTTTGCTATTATTCAGTTTCCTTCCCCTGTGTATTTGTATCTGAATGCTGCAGAGGATCTTGGAGAAGCATTTATAAATATCTTGACAGTATTTAAATCATAAGGAAAAAAAAGAGTTTTGTATGAACTTTGGTCCTGTAATATTGTCATTGCATAATGCTGTGTTCTCCATAGTGTTTAAGTGGGTACTGTATATAACTTATTTTCAGAACTGTGGACAGATAAATGAAATGCAGTGTGGTCTTGCAGAGCCAACTGGAAAAAAACCTGAGATTTTAGTAGTTTGATACAGTGTCTTGTGGAATATGTTTCCATCAGAGTTGGAAGAGCATGTAGTAGGGTGATAATTTCAAAGCCAGTGCTTACTTTTATTCATGTAGTATAATCAGTGTACAAATAGATATCTGGCAGGTCTTCAAGAGCACATTATTCTTGTGCTGGGTTTTTTTTAAAATATTTTTTATTTTTAGATTTCATGTAGTTTTGTCTGTGCCATGGTTACGATGCTGAACTTTATTCCATTTTTTATGAAATACAGGTAGGAATGAACCTTTTTGGACATGCTGGGAACTGAAAATACTTGTTCTTATGAAACTGTTTCAATGTGTGAGAATAATAAAAATTTTTGTAGCTTTAAACTACTTTTTCATTCAGATCTTCTTTTGGGGAAATGCAATACCAGCAGTGATAGCTTTACTCCTGTGTGTCATTCAGAAAGGATTTTCTGTGCAAGTTACACCCAAAAAAACTCACTTCATTTAGTCCCTCTCATTTTTAATGTTAAATTGCAAATTCCTGCCATTATCTGGAATATAGCTGCAAAAGGGAGAGGGAATGAAGCACGGATGCAAAAACAGGAACAGGAGAAAAGTGGCAAAATATGAACTAAATGTAGAAATGCTTTGCTGGAAGGGGGGTTGTTTGAGCTAGTCTGGCACCCTGGCAGGCTTGTTTCTGTATTTGGTATTTGCTGAAGCAAGTAATTTATCCTGACAGTAACTTTGCCAGTACTGCAAGAATCCTATTTCACTAAGATTAACACTTCCTCCCTTGTTTCTAAGGACAAATATGCTTAATTTCATGTTTCTAGATCTTCTTGTCATCTGTCTCTTCTGTGGTTTATGTGCACACACTTTAGCAAGTGTTACACATGAACACTGCAAGTAAGATCAAGCAGCTGAGCTCTTTAGCTTTCTGAAGGTGGTGGGTTCTTTTGCTTGGTTTGTTTGTTTTTGTTTTGGCTTATTTGTTTTGTTTTGGGGTTTTTTGTTTGTTTGTTTGTTTTTTTAAAATACAGTTTGCTGTTGCAAGATTATGAGCTCCCACCACGAGGGAAAGCAAGAGGACTAAGGTTTGGGGTAGCCGTTATTCCAGACGGCTTTTGGAGCTGTAACATAAAATATTCATGTACTGTCTGACAAAATCTTCTTGGCTTTGGCCCATGACATTATTCAGGGCCTTCTTGCTCGTCACCACTATGGTAACAAGTTCACTCACCTGCTTTTGAAGGAAAAATAAGTTTGAAGGAGTGAATAAGGGAAAAAAAAGTGTTTTTAATTGTATAGCCTACAGCATTTATTCTGACTTAGAAGGGTGCTGGTAGTAAGATTGTAAGACTTAACTTAAAAGAGATTGTAAGACTTAAAACAAGTTTTTTAGGCCGAGCTTTATTTAGAGAGGCTTCTGCCCAGCAAAAAGCATTGATAGCTTGTAATACTGGCAGTTAGAGAAGATACATTGTACCCTGGATACCAGCAAAGAGGGGGCTTGTACCAAAGCACTCTTTAGTTTCATACCATGATTGGCAAAATACAGCTGAAATTAAAATAATGGCATTAGTGAAAGCAAGGCTACTTTTTAAGTAAACTCAGCACAAACTGTAGTTTGTGTATTTTTCTGATTTTTATGCAGACTCATTTCAACAATTCTTAATTTTTACTGAAAACAACAAATATCTGAAATCTGCCATCCTTTTCAGCTTCAAGTGCTGATCCTACTTCATGTCATGGTCTTGCAGCATAAGTAATCAGATAATCACTAGCACAGTTTTTTCCATGGATGCCTGAATTCCAGTTTTCTACTTGACTCCGGTACGCAGCAGCTCAGTTGCAGCATGTTGCAGAGACTTTCATGAAACACAGGAAGGCAGTCTGGCAGGTTGGATTTAAGATAACCACTACACAGACACTCCTCATCCACTGAACGTCTAGAAAGGCCCAGCCTGGATCAGCCATCCAAGTTGACATGGAATAATTGGAGTGTTGCACAATGGGTACTTCTAGGGACAAAACCTCCCACTTCTGTTCTTGTATGTAGAACCAAATGCAGGCACTCAACTTTTGGTAACAGTGACTTTTTCCTGCTCTTGTCTGTCTAGAAACTTACGTTTTTAAGCACATTCTTAGATTTCAGTAATGTTGAGTAGTGGACTACTAATGTTGAGTAGTACATTAGTGATTGTGGTACTTCAACTTCTGTTGCAGTAGAATAAAGAAAATTATGACAGTATGATTTTACAGGTACATTTAGGGTCTAGAGGGAAAGCTGTATGAGGAGAGGCTGAGGTCGCTTGGTTTGTTCAGCCTGGAGAAGAGGTGGCTGAGGAGGGAGGTCTCATAATGGTCTACTTGGGTCTGTTCACTCTCGAGACCCAAGGGAGCAGCATGAAGCTGTGGCAGGGGAGGTTTAGTTTGCATATCAGGACAAGGTTCTTAACCCAGAATCTTGTTGGGCTCAGGGCACCCAGGGAAGTGCTCACAGGACCAAGCCTGACGGAGTTCGAGAAGCATTTGGACAATATTCTCGTATACATGGTGTGATTCCTGGGAATGGTCCTGTGCAGAGCTAGGAGTTGGGCTTGAATAATCCTTGTGGTGAGTCCCTTACAACTCAGGATATTCTAGGATTCTATGATTTAGCCGTTCTCCTGCTAAATGTTTCCTTCCCTCCTCAAAAGTATTAAAACAAAAAAAAAGTTTTTAAAAAAAAAGGTAATAAAAGGCACTGAAGACTTAGTTGAAATTTTGAGAGCCAGAGATCTCAACAGCTTGGCAGAGTTTTCACATACAAGGCCTTGAAGACGCTTCTGTGTCTCTGTGCAGCACAGATGTATTCTGATCGGTGCTAGATTTATAACTCCGTTCTTCTGCATACCAATAGGGTCATCAGTTTTATTTTTAAAGTCTGCCTATTGCAGTTGTTTTGTCTATGACTAGACAGGGTAAAGATCCTTGGCTGTGGAAATTAAAAAGCTTTGTTGTTGTTATTGTCATTTGATTGACTACAGTGCAGAAGAGTTACATTACAGGTTAGTGCAGGCTAATTCTGTTTACAAAACAAGTCTTTACCTGTAACTACAGCAAGTATTATCATGCTTTAATGTAATCTTAAGACTTTCCTGAGCCAAATCAATTTCAGAAGTTCAGTGCTTGTGAAGGTGTGTTCATGGTTGTCTCACCTGTACCTGGAGTGCACCGTTGCATTCCAGATAGGACTTGGACAAAGGGCTCTACATGCCTACTTTTAGAGAACAGAGATGATGCTGTTCTTGATCTGCATTTGTCACCCGTGTTTTAAGCATTTATAAATGTCTTGTGAATGTTGCAAGATAACAGTATTTTCCTCATATCTTACTCCACCCAAGAGTTGATTAATTCATAGCAAATTTCTGCTGCTGTGTCATTGGCCTTTTGCTCCGTACATTCATATCACTTTTTGTAATATCCATCTTTGAGTGACCATCTGACATCTAAAAGGTCAGTAGGTGCCAATTGAGAAGATACTCCAAGTCTTTCCATCTCCTTTTAAATAAATTTTACAGGGTTTGATGTGGAAAGATACGTGTTTCTTAAGGGGTTTTTTATCTAGCCTTTGAAAATGAATAGATTACTGTACAGTTACTATAGAATTTT
Organism: Oreocharis arfaki; assembly: GCA_013398015.1. Classification (NCBI taxonomy): domain Eukaryota; kingdom Metazoa; phylum Chordata; class Aves; order Passeriformes; family Paramythiidae; genus Oreocharis; species Oreocharis arfaki. The sequence continues at coordinate 526,232 of VZRR01013719.1, forward strand.
GTAGGACTCAAAAGACCTATTAAAAACTTACAATTTTCTGTGGAACCCTGTACACTGCTTTGTTGTGTTTTCACCTTCATTTGTTAAAAGACAAATATCAGTCCCTAAGGTCATACAGTTCTCTGCAGGGCACATACATGCTTGCATTCTTAATAGTGCTACATCCTGTACAAAATTTATGTTTTTTCGATTTTGCAAGCCCTGTTGCTGAAATGTTCGCATACTTTTGTTATACAAATGTTAGTGTTGATGGCTTTCAGAAAAGGAACTGAAGTGATTTTGAAGTGCATGCATATACATATAGAGAGAGAGGGAAAGGGAATGGCTTTTGGAGGTAAAAACAAGGTTGTCTTAAGTTCCAATAAAAGCAGGATAAAAGCTTGTGAATGTATTCTGAATTAATATGTAGTTTCAAATTAAATCATACCCTTAGGCTCCATCTTCAAGAATTCTAGTACCTCCTGAAAAATCTGCAGTGGTTATTTGCCTTTGTGTGCTGGTAGAGTTTTGGGGGGTTTTTTTTATTAATAAGGTGGCCTAATCCGATTATCTGGGAAGAAAGGGCGAACACAGCTTTGGAAAGAAGGATTTAAGGCTGATGGCATGCAGAGAAAAGGCTCCTCAGAATACCTGAGATTACCTCTGAACTATTTCTTGGTGGGAATAGCTTTGTTTTTTTTTTTCTTTTATGAAGTATGTTTGTGTAGAGGATGAAGAAGTGTGTAAAAATTCCAAGAGACATTTTTAAGTAGATAGTTTTACATGCTTAGCAGCTGTTAAGCTGTGACCACTGTTAAATGCCTTCAGGGAAGCAGAAGCAGTCGTTTTAGAAACAATGTATGGAATGGCAAGAACTTGGTGATGTATTCTGTCTGCTAAGCTGCTGCTTCTTTCCGTTTCAAAACTACAAGCAAATGATTCCAGTAGTCTTAGTTTTTCATTCTCAAAAATGTGGTAGAAATCCAGGAGATTTTAATCTGGTGCTTTCTCATTCTCTCACGTGGAATAGATAGGTTTTGCTCTATAGCAAGGCTACATACAGCATATGGATTGGGATAGCATCAGTCTTGCAGCACATGTCAACACCAGGAGCAGCTGGTAACTGCTGCTCTTAGAGGAAGCCAGAGAAGAAATGATGTTTTGTTTTCTGCCTTGATGTCTTTTTGGGCAAGATCAGGAAAGATAAGGGAACTAGAACAGTTCTTCCAAGAGGGCATCTCATTTCCTTGCTCATGCCTGCTCTGCTGCACTGACTGCAACTCAGGGCAGCTAAACCTCTATGTTCTTGTGATGGATAGCTTCAACACCTCAGTGGCAGGAAGGGAGAATCCACTGAGCAGTCACCAAGGGAGTCACTAGACCAGAGCAATTTCTGGGTGGGAGAAGTAGGGCTGGAGGGGGAGGCAGTTTATTCTTGTGTGGCTGAGAGCACACTGGCAAATTCTGACCTCCTTCTGCAGTTTCCATGTACCAAAAAACCTGCCTTTATTTTCAAATTAAGTATCATTTGCTTGTGTTTTGTGAACACACAGAGCAAGAAACAAGTTGATTTTTTAAAAGAATTTACATTCGAATGTGTTATATAAACATGCATGTATGTTTTACAGTGCCTCTGTGAATGTTCTTGTATTTGTCACATTCAGGTTTACCTTGAAATATTGAAGAATAAATGAGCTTGAAAAGACAACTAACAAGACATTTCTTCCTACAAGGAAGGATTGCCTTTATGAGCCGCATATGTCCTACTTGTATTTTCAAATGACAAGCCTTTTCAAATGATGGACTTGTTTTCTGCCTGATGCTCACAGAGATGTTGTTTGGTAGTTAGAAGTACATTTGCAGATTGCAGATACAAGCCAGTTTCACAGAATGACAGACCAAACTCTAAACACTGTTGCTGAATGTAAGAAAAGATGAAATTATCCTTTTTAAAATTTCTGTCATTATAAGTGATAGCAAGCTTCAATTTTGAATTGGAATGTAGTAGAATAAAAATAACTGGGAATAAAATTAAAAGAGAATGCAGTGAATCTGATCTCTTTGCATGGAATGCTACTTTTTAAAAGCTTTAAGTAAAAACCCTGAAGAGGCAAAATATATGATTTTGTCTGGAAAAAGATTGATAGCCTTAAAATGTGTCTTATCACGCCAAAAATAATCTTTATGCTAATGGACATTCCTTATAATATTACCTATAGGTAATTAGAAATTATGGAAGGGGGCAGGAGACCTTGAGTTCACATTAATAAAGTAGTACAGTGAGGGAGGAGGGAGCATAGCTAATGTGTACTGCTGTCTGGGAGACAATATGAAAGATCACTGAAAGAATATTTAGTTTTGATACTGAATCAAAGTTGTAATAGGAAATGGAAGACGATCTTTTCCCTTTAGAAAACCCAAATACGTGAAATTAATTCTTCATTGGCTATTTTTAATGGTAGGTTCAAGAATAGTAAAGGCTGTTGTTGCAGCTGCTTCCCTCATTGAGAAGAGTCTCCCAAAGATATAAAGGCATTTGAGTGTGGTTTTGAGCATAATGGGTGGTGCTGTGCATTTATCAGAGAGAATGGAGAGGAAAATAAAAGTGTGTGAGTGAAAGGAGAGTGTTACAGGCACTGGATAGGATTGGCGAGATGTGGGAAACGGAAAATTAGATATATCCATCAGTATCAGAGTATAAGGAAAAGGAGCATCCTTCCTGAAGCAGTTTGCTAAAATGTACATAGGAAGGAAATGAGAATACAAGAATGCAAAGAGATTTCTTTAAAGCAGTGTAAAGGTATAATAGGAACAGTAGAAATGTTTGTTTATATTCAGAGATGCTACACTTAATTCTGAGAAGGACAACATTAGGGGTAGTAGTGTGTGCCCTCAAATTTTCTCATGTTATTTCTGTAAGTGGAAGATAACATTTTATAGGACTGAGTTACAATGGCATTTGGAGCTCGTTGGTGAGAAATGTTGTGCTAGTGCTGCTTTCAGTCTGTGGTTGTGCTGGGACTTTGGTGGAAATATCATGGTTTACTGTAAACAAAACTCTATAAACTTGAACAAACACCATGGTGGTTCAGCCTCCTTCAATTTCTTCTAGAAATCCAGAGAGCCTTCAGTGGCTTCTGGAGCGTAATGTGAGCCTTGCGTGAGCCAGGTGAGATTTTTCATAATTCCGTACACAGCAAGAAGTAAGAAAGGAACAGGTGAAGGCAAATAATAGATAAATAATTTTTACATAGCCCTCAGTAAAGATTGTTATTTTGGATTAACTATTCTTAATGTTCCTCTTGAAGATCAGCAGTTCTGATGAGAGCTTTGAAAGCTGCACCTCCTGAGGCAACAAAACCTCATTTCATATTCAGGGTATTTAAAGCTGAAGAATCCAGTCTTCCTACAGACATTGTTACAGACTTCTACCTTATTATAAAATGCACTCTTCAATGTTATGTGGGCTACCAAGGCATAAAGTAAATATTTTTAAGTATTGAGAGGGCTCATTTTGGTTCCCTTACTGTAAATGTTGAGTGCCATTTAGTATGCTGTATGATAATTTCATTTAGCTTCTAGCTCCAGCTCGAGAAGGGTGTCTTCCATGTCCTGTGTCCTATCTGCTGGCTTCTATACGACTTAAATACCTTAGGATATCTCAGAGATATTTATATTTAGGCAACTGACCTGCTCCCACAATCTCAAATCAGAAACCAAACAGGTCAAAATAACTGCAACCTACTGGAAGAAGTTTTTTTATAATGAAGGTGATGGAACATTGGAACAGGTTGCCCAGAGAGGTGGTCGATGCCTCATCCCTGAAAACATTCAAGGTCAGGTTGGATGGGGCTCTGAGCAACCTGATCTGGTTGTAGAAGTCCCTGGTCATTACAGGAGATTGGACAAGATGACTTAAAAGGTCCCTTCCAACCCAAACCATCCTGTGATTCTGTTGTTGCATTTTTGTAATACTGTAGAGAACAATGGAATATAAAGCTGGAGTAATGTTTGTTCTAAATCTGTTTGCTATGCTTAGGGCTACTCATGTGAGGGTGTGCATTCTGTTTTCCCTATTTGTAAAAAAAAACCCAAAAAGGATAAGCTGCTTTAATTCTTGTGACATGTCTTTTTAAGGAAAAGATCTTGGACAGGTATTAAAAAAAGCCAACAAAACCCCCTCAAAAAAACAAGAAGAAACCAATCCACAAGCAAAAAGCATTAAATTCAGTTAATGTGGAAGTCTCCTTGCCTTTTAGACAAGAAAACCTAAATCTCCATTTTTCAGCATTGTTAAGCATGCAGTAAAATAATGCTGTTACAAGACTTAATAGCAGTATCAAGCCCACACAGCTTGGCTCTATCTTTCAGAAGAAACTTTTCATGTGTGGCAAGAATGACACTAAAATAGCACATCTAAGAGCACCATCAGTGCTTTTCTGCTAGGTTTAATTTCTGAAGTTATGGGCTGTTGCTTTTGAAGCTCAAATTTCAGCTAGAGTGTGTATTAGATTTAGTGAGCTGTTTGATTTCATTACAAGGCATAGGTCTGCTGCGTTCCTCTGATGGCACAATCCACCTGCCTTTGCTGAGAGCGCTCCCGTGGGAATCAGAGTGTTCGTATGATGATGAAAAATTAAACCTTCCGTTTGATGCTCCTTTTATTGAGGCTCTGCAAGGGGATGTTGAAATTCCTTCTGTGTAATAAGCAGCTGGAGTAAAGTATTATCCATCAGTGTGGGCATAATGATTTATGTGAATACGTATTTGTCGCTGTATGTGGTGACAAACTCCAGTGAAGCTCAGGGCATTCCTTGTGATTACCCAAGGAGTGTTGTTATTGCATTTCCTGTTAGACTTTGATGGGGTTTTTTTGTTGTTTTTTTTTTGTTTTGTTTTGGTTTTTTTTCTTTTGTTGTGGTTGTTTTGGTTTCTGGGGTTTTTTTGTTTGTTTGGGGTTTTTTGTTTTGGTTTTTTGTGTGTTCGTTTGTTTGTTTGTTTTTTGTCTAACTCTTGTTTTTATCAGTTTCTCTGTATGCAAGAGAAGGAGCACTACTCTTAGCCAGTCAGTCTTCCTTTCTGTAGAGGAGTCATAACCTCCTCAGAGCAGCTCTCTACACAACCAAAAAATGCAAACCTGCCTAAAGGAACTGTCAGCACTGAGCTGGAAAGGAGCAGGCACTGCAAATATCTGCACTGCAGTGGCTGCAGCTTGTATGGATAGACGTGGAGTAATGTGATGCCACACCATTAAGCACAATGTGAACTTCAAAAGCTGCTGGTGTCTTTGAATAGGCTCTGAGGCAACCTTAGTGCCAATGTGAACTCCAGGCAGCTCCAGCCTCATTGCTGGCAGCACCCAGATTAGATGGTTGAATGCTGGGGGTGGAGGTGTCCTGCTGTGCCACAGTGATTTTGGTGCATCCTTCGCTATGGCTTCAGTGCTGTATTGACTTAAAGAGCTTCCCTTTTAAATTTTGGAAAGAAATATGAAAGCAAGTCCTACACATTCATTGCAGTTCCTTCAGTTCTCATATTTCTGTGTGTTTTGGATGGTGTTACTTGGAAGGCTGCCAGTGCTCCCCACCTCACCTTGGCCTGTGTTTCTGCAGAATGTTGTTGTTTTTTCTTTTATTAAAAAGACTTTCATTTATTTATTTATCCAAAGAACAGGTTTTAACCTGAACAGACTGCTATTAAACATTTCCTATGTAGTGGTACAAAGATCTTTTTAGTGGTCTTGTTCATAAACTCTTTAGCCTCTGAAGCTGTTAATTCTTTAATGAGTAAATTACCTCATCATTTCTTTCTGAGGCAACAGTGTTGTCCCAGCTGTGTGATCTTTTCAGGGTATTCCCAAAGAAGGAAAAAAAAAAAATTAGCAACAAGGTCAAAAACCCTGAAGGATTTCCTACTAGCAATTACATTAATCACGTGCAGCTCTCCGGTGGTTTCTTGGCCTCACTAATTGCCTGTAGAGTGAAGTAATTTTTTGTTTAAAATAACTTATGTGCCTCCAGCTTGGGTGAAGGCCAGAAACCAGGCCAAAAGTTACAGCTGATAAATCGAAACAAAATCTGAGCTGTTGAAGAAGTAAATCGGCTTGTCCCATCCTCTGTCTCTATCTGAGCTCAGGTCTTTCTTCCTTTGTTTTCTTANCAAGCTGTTGAAGAAGTAAATTGGCTTGTCCCATCCTCTGTCTGTCGTATCTGAGCTCAGGTCTTTCTTCCTTTGTTTTCTTACGGTGAATTAATGGTTTTAAACCAACCAGTTGGCATTCTGCAAAGGCATGTGGTTTGCCAGCTGCTCTCTGTGAGCTGGGATGGAGTTCTGGTTCTGAGTCCCAGTACCATCCAGGGAGCTCCAGGGGAGCTTCTCTCCTCCAGGTTCTGAATCTTAGCAAGGAAACATCAGACTGGGCTGTAGGACATACTGGTGTGTTATTGGTGAGAGTCTGAAGACTGGAACATTTCCTGACAAAGTTCTCTTTTCCAGAATGCTCTGCTTCCCACTTGGAGAGGCAGACTAGATTGTCACACAGCTAGACTATCAGGCAGTGGGAATCCACATCCTGCCTTCTCTGTGTACATCCATGCACATGCCCACAGTGCATGCCACCCCTGTGCCATAGGCAATATGGGAACCTTAACTGCTTTTTGGCAGTGATTTTTTATGCTGCTTAAAGTATTAAAAAATTTGTGACCTGGTTTTCATTCTATTTTATTAATAAAGAAACAAGTGCAGACCACCAACAAACAATCTTCCTTTCTAATTTCCTCTTTTCCCTTCTCTTTCCCATTGGCTGATAGGCACCTGGGAAAAATTAACAATCTGAGGAAAAACACTTCTTGGAGTGATGCAGATCATTGGTTTTCCCTTAATTCAGTTAATTCTGCCCTCCAGTGGTTTTGCTGCTTGCCTTTTTTTTTTTGGTTTTTTCTTTCCTCCATTCTTATAAACTGAATCCATCTCACAGCTTATACTATCCATGTAGGCAAGATAGATATCCTGAACAGTTTATTTTCTAATATTTCAAGATAGCAGATCCTGGAAGATAATAGAGTGTTTCCCCATAAATCAAGTTAAATTGGAAGCACTTGGCAACAGCATTTTCCTGTGTATGTGTATAGAAAAGCTTTTTAATCTTCCATCTGGATGTTATGGGTAGAAATTACTATAAATTAGAAGGTGCTGTGTTTCTGTGATGGCATCTTTTGTTCTCAGTCCTGAAAAATCAGTATAATTTTCATTCATTTCTGGTGTTATGTTAGGATATCACATTTTCTTCACTAAATGAGGTTTGTTTGCTGAAATGAAGGATGCGTTTTATGTTCAGCTTGCCAGAGTGCCCTTTGCTATAATTCAATGTGACATAATAATAGCTTGGGTGTCTTTTGCTTTGCCTGTATCATTTGCAGTATGGGAAAATTAAGAAATCATGGCTTTACTGTTGCTTGTCAGGAAGCCCTGAAACTGTCTCTTACTTTATACCTTCACTTTTCATCTTGTGCAGTTTACTAAAAGAGAGCAAAAGTGGTTTACATTTTGAGTGACTGTGTGGCATCAAATAGCATATAGAAAAATGCCAGCAAAGCTTCTCAGATAGAAAAATTTTGAAATGATATATACGTTTTTCATGCTAAAGAAGGTTTCAGTCTCACTTGTCTCCTTAATTATAATTTAGGCGTCTCCAGCAATGTAGGAGTCCTAAAATTTGGATTCTGAAAGAGCAAACGTAGTTCAGTGGTGGTTTATATTTACTAACCAGGAGGAGGTGCTAACTTTTTTCTGGCTATATGGAACATGTAGATGTAGATTCTCAGCATCTGTCCATAAACTCACACTGTCTGCCTACAGCTCCCTAGGTACCTCTGTGATTGCTTTGTCTTTAAATCTCTCTGCTTACTTACTCTTTCTTAATGCTGTGCAGAATTGTGAATTTTGACTCTTCTGTTGAAAATATAGTCTATGTAATGGAGATTTAAGTCCCAAAGACCCATTTAGTTTGCTTCCTAAATTACTGACAGAGCTGAATGTCATGCTGAATTTAACTCAGAACAATCTATTTCATTGTCTTTCTGAGATGAAAGAATGAGAAGTCAAAGCAGCAGTGATAGAGTGAGCTAGTCTTGGAGTAGCTAGTCAGACTCTGATTTATTCTCATATTTCTTCTGTGGAATTCATGGAGTTACATAGAGCATGATCTAAACACTACAAAAGTCAATTAAATGTCCTTTAACAGCTATATGGCCACATGTATATTCCATGCAATTCTCAAAAGAAAAAAGCTTTTGTTCAAAGTAGCATCTGTGCACATTTTAAAATATTTTGGAAGTCCATGGAATGCAAACACTTGCATAGATTGAATGTATTTGTCTAAAGAGGAAGCAAGGTTAGCAATTATTTTTACTCTTATTCTGAAACAGGGGCCTCAGTTCCTGATTTTATGCAGGAAAGGCCTGCCTAGTAACCAAGAATCTGTTTATGTGAACATCAATACCGTAAGCATATTGCTTTACTTTCAACCTGTAAGGATCAATATAGCACAAGGAAGAGAGGAAGGACTGCTTATTGGTCTAATTATCTGTCTAGAGTCTTGCATTTTCTTTTCACCTTCTTGATGTTCAGAAAGTCAGTAGTGAAGCATCTTTTGTGAAAAAAAGTTTGAAATTGAGATAAATGTGTTAATACAGGCAAATCTGCCCATCTCCTGAAATTTAGATTGCTGTCTGAAGATGACAAAATATGACATTGCAGTTACACCAGTGACTGCATTTTGCTATTAAGAATCCTTAAGTATGGCATAAGAAGAGGTACCTGTTGAGTACTGATGCAAAATTAATTTGCTTGGAAGAGGAGGGAGTTACATGTTCATTGTGAAATCCCCCGGAGAATCAGGAAGGATTTGTACTGGCTGGGCCACTCTTTACAGCAATATATGCAAGAAAGAAATCAAACCCTATCTTATCTGCCTTGAGGTTAATCTTTGAAGGCAATTAAAAGTATTCTTAATTGCAATGCTAATATTCAGGCTGAAATTGACCCTTCCTTTTGTAGCCCTGAGATGCTTCTCATTCCTGTTTCTTAAGTAACTGTTACTTCTGTCATGGATTAATGACTGTTAAGTAACTCACCTGCAGAAAAGGAGGCAGATTTGGAGGCTTTTCTCTTTTGCCAGAAGTGTCTAAAAGTGATCTTTGCGGCCTTGTTCTCTGCAGAGCTTGATGCATCACTCTCTTAATCCAGGTTGGAGAATACCTCAGGCGTGTTATAGACTACCCTGTGCCCTAGGAGTGCTCCCTTCCTTCGGAGCCACCCAGCCAAAATACTGACAGTTCAAAAACCTGTGCTTTTAAACAAGCCAAGCTGAGCTTCCAACATCTCACAACTGTGGTGCCCTGTGGTGACATGGAGATGAAGTTACCTTGACATGGCCCTCCAGGAGTGTGTGATTTTTATTGAAATTATTTTTAGCTATGGCGTGTATGAATGATATGAACACGATGCAGTGATTTGCTATTGTTATTAGAAAGAAGACTTATCTTCGTTTCTGGTTTTGTTTTAAAGGATATAGAGTTCAGATCCATCCAGTCTATTGACCCCGATCAACAAAAGAGTAAAGTCAAAATGTGTCTGCAAAAAGTAACAGAAATTTGACGCAGATGTGTAAGTAGGTAGTTACTTAGATTACTGTTAGATAACAGTTACTTAGATAACTGCTGTTACTAGATTAACAGCAAGTTAGCAAGCGTGTCTGAGTCTGAATCTGACATTGATCTCAGCACAATCCGTGTCTACCCATGAGAAACTTAATCAAGAGAAGCAAGAAATTCAAAACAATAAAGGTACTAAACAGCAAACACAGCTGCAGCTGGCATTTGTTTGGATTCTCGGGATGTCTGTGTTGTAGATAGCTAATAATAGTATAGTGTAGTTAAAATAGCCAGTGAATCTATTGTAGTAGTTAAGCAACCAACAGACAATTAACACGAATGATAAGCATACAAAAGTATATGTATATGACACTAACTTTTAAAATAAACGCTTTTTGCCTACACTTTATGTTAGAATTTGTGTGTGTGGTGTCCACCTCAACTGCGACAGTTCCTTATTTAAAGGAATATCTACTGGCCTGTCAATAAATTATTTTAATATAAACTTCTTTCCATCGAATTAAATGCAAAGTACAGAATCTGTCTCTTGAGGTATAATTGAATGACATTCAAAACAGTTTAATTACATAGGTATTGTTGACAATAAAAAAAACCTTGTGCATTCAGAGTTATCAGATCTAACGTCAAGAAGTATTTCAGGTTTCTGAATTGTGTTAAGATAAAGGAACATGTATTTTTGGCTTATATATGGAATATATGTTGAAGTATGCAAAACATGGTTCAGACATGTATGTGCATTAGTGTGTGTACATGTGTGTATAAACATGCATTGTCTATAGGTGTGTATCTGCAAAATTATTTATGTTCTTATGGTAAAGACCGCTGTGGTGATGGTGATATTGCTTGTACAGTGGGTATATTAGAAAATCCAATTTTGGCTCTAAGTGTACTATCTGTTTTAAGAGGGTAACTTTGCAACTGGGAATATTACTAAACTTACTTTTATTGCATACTTGTGTTTGGATTATGTAGGCATATTTTGAATCAAGCATGTGCCCTGCCAAATGGCTGGTGCGGTTTGCCAGTCATGTGGAAAAGCAAAAATCCCTATTTGATTAGGTGCTGACAGATATTTACATATATATTTCACCATTTCCAAATATGCTCATATAGTTGTAAGCACTTCTATTTTTATAAGGCTAGCTCTTACTGATCATGCGGAACTGTTAACGGTCCAGATTCAGAGAAACTTCAATCATTTAAAGAGTGACTTGGGAATGTCGTTGCTGAAGTCTAGCAAATGTTGTCTGAGGTTGCCAGATTGCTGTCCTTGCTCATACAGGATCTTGCCCAAGGTTTGGAACTTTCTCTTCATCTACCTGCACTCAAGGGTCTCTCTCGTATGTGTTTTTGTGGTTATGTTTGCCAAATACCACTAAAACCAGGTCTCCTCAACAGCCCTGCCTATTTTTAGCAAGCAACCATAGAAAGTGGGAGCAGCAGCTCCTCCTTTTTCACAACAGCAGGGTGGGAGGGATGTTGGATTATTTTAGGGAGAGATTATGTTCTTCTTGAACCCGAGTAAATTCAGACCCACTTCTGGCAATTGGGCAAGCTCACGAAGGCAGAAGGTAAATGCTCTCCATTTCTTTCTTCAGCTCTGTGCAGCAATGTATCTAAGGTTCATTGTCTCAGGGAGAGAGAAAAAAAAAAACAAGCATTATGTGAGTATCAGTGAATGTGATTTTGCATTGGTCTTTGTTCAACACTTGTCTAGGAAGGAAATGTCTTTTTTTTTTTTTTATTCCCCACTGGATCCTGGGGCTATCTCTGTATTTAATGCAGTGCTTTTTATGAAAATTATGTTCTTGGGAATGGCTAACATATCAGGCAGAGTTGTCATAAAAATGCTGAAGTAATTTAAAGCATTGCAGAAATTATTTTGGATCACTGTGCTAGTCTAATGTGGAAAGCAGACATCTGGCATTAAGTAAAACAATAATATATTGGTATTGGAAGTTAAAAGTTGAATAACAAAAAGGCAGAAAGTATCACAGAAATCAAATTCTTTGAAGAGCAATTTTAAGTTCTCTGTTTCCTAAGCAGGGATCTTAGAAAATATTATTTTGGTGTGCCTCGCCTTTCAGTTTTTCCCTTGGCACTTAGCAAACTGCAGGTCATGTATTATGAACATAGTCTAATACCAAAGTCAGGATCTTGGCTTCATTAACTTCCACCTAAGGAGAGATGCCTCTAGCTGATATGCTCATTCATTTGTCAGTTTCATCAATTCTGGGAGAATTACTGCTTTTTCTTCTGGCCTGAAGCATTACATTGGTCACTGAAATTGAATCTCAGGTTTCTAAAGAAGTGAAAAATATCACATAATGTGCAGTTTCTATATTAACCAGCAGAAATCTTGTCGTAGCCTTTATTTTGATGTAATAGTGATATACAGGTTACAGGAAATGGGCAGCCTACAGGACTAAAGGTTTCAAGCCTATTTGAAGTAAGAAGATAAAGTAATGTGTGCGTACAAATTTATCGAAGAATCTCTTCACTTCTCCTCACAAGGAAAAGGGAGAATGTCTTAACTGTGGAGAACTTGGTATTTGCAGGATCAGTTCTCCCCTTCTTTGTAATTCACATCAGCTTCTCCATGATGAAATGTGAATCTCCACAGTGCTTTCTCTCAGTTCCCCAAATACACGCTACTTTTGTGGGCAGGTTGTGAGAAACCCACAAGCACTGTCTGGAAACCATCTTGCAATGCATTAACTACAAATGCAGAGACTGCCAGTTGAATTTCTAGGAGTGCTTGGCATCAAGCAGAACTGAAAAGAAGCAGAAAGCCTCTCTTTATAGTCTGCCTCCTGTGCTAAATCCTGGGATTTGAAGCTCATGGTTCCTCTTACTAAGTTGATGTGTCCTACCAAGGGAACCTTTATAGTCCACAGTTCCTAGGGGTGCGTTTTATGGAAGTATTTGTTCTTATTTTTGTTGATTTCCCCCTCTTATTATAAAGCAGATCAGTTTTAAGATAGTTTCTTGAATTTTTCTATGTCCCTCAAAGCCAATGGCAGCAGCTTGACTCCCTTCCTCCCTTCCTCCCTTCCTCCCTTCCTCCCTCTTTTGTTCCCATAACCTAGAGGCATTTTTATTTTCTAATATATTGTTTTCCCCTCTTCTATCAATCTTTGATTATGTTATTGATCATGGTTATTAAGGTCACTCTCCTTCACCAAATATTGACATGAATAAGTGGGTTTACATGTCCACTGAAAAAAAACCTTATGTTGCAGAAAGAAAATTTCCTTTTACTGTGTTGGAAAACTCTGTCTTTCCTCAAAGTAAGTTTCTGGTGAAGAAATAAGGTGTTTTCTTTAGGTGAGTTAAGAAATGTTTGGGGCATTTGCACAATGAATATTGCTCCACAGTTATAGCATATTTGGATGTCTTAAAAAAAGTAGCTTAATTGTAATTACATCATTCACTTCACAATCTTCTTTAAATTTTCTTCTTGTCTCCATAGGGCTTTTGTATTGGCAGTTTAAGAGTCACAGGGAATGAAAGCTGACCTGCCTAGGACTTGGGCTGTATTGCTGTAACTAGTAGATACTGGGAAGTCTTCCAGGTGTTTTGTGCTTGAACAGAACAATTAAAAATAATAACCATAAGCTGTATACCCTAAGATGTACAATACGTAGCAGAAGTATGGCAGTAACAGATTTATGTGTAGAAGCTGGATTATAAATGCACTGTGAATGTGCCTGTGTAACAGAAAAATTAACTGGAATGTTCATTATTCTTTTGAGGCAGAGTCGAGGCAATGTCATGTTATACATTAGCTTGGTCCCATTGTTTGTTGGTATATAACCTATGGAAGTTACATAACATGCAGCTGCACTTTGTCACGCATTTTGATGATGTGTTTTTTTAATGTTTGTATATGTTTTATATATTCCATAAATTCTGTTAAGATGCAGTTGTCTGAGAACACTTACCTGGGCTTGCACTAACCAAAATTTTAGACCTTAATAGTTGCTAATAAGGTTGAGGTGGAAAGTGCAGGATTATTTTAGTTATTATTAAAACAAAGATTTTTCAAAATAAGACAATTTAAAAACTTCATTTTCTCATTCATTTCTTAATTTTTTTTCATTTCTTTTTCTACCTTTGTGTACACAATGTTTTAGTTAACTACTTGCGGGCCTGATGTTTTCATTCTGTTATTAGAGACTCCTGTAGTAGTGTTGTGGTTCACTGTACAGTCAGTCCTTGTTGCCTCTCTAATGCCTATAACAAAGGAGCCTTGTAAACATGCATTTGAGGTCCCGAGTTCTAAAAGTAGTTTTCAAGACTGGTGTCTTGAAGTATGCTGGTGGAAATGAGTTCTGATTCAGTTGATGAGTTATGAAGGTACACATTTGCACTTTGATTTAAACTTCATCATTTTAATGTTTAGTGTTCACACACCATGCTTCTTAAATAGTGCCTTTAATTTTCATTTTTCGTGAGGAACAGTATCTCAAGTCTTTGGAATTTTATCTGTATTATTTTTATGTTCCTCTTTGCTATATCAAGTTGTCAGACCATTTCACTCATGCACAATTGGCCATCTGTCCAGATACTCTCCCTTGGAATGATGCTCAATATTGCATCCACTTTGGTCATAGTTCCTTTCAAATTTTATTTTGTTGTTATCTACTGTGTAGCTGATGGTGAAAGCAGACACCTGTCATTCGTAGCTTTGTCAAAGAGCTTTCCAAATAAAGAGGGACTCTCCTAATCTTTTCACAGAAAATCAGAATTTCCTCAGCTGTGCATGTTCTTAATACTGATTTTTTTGGCATGGTGCAATATTCTTGTGTCTTAACCGTGGCTGACTGCCAGTTGTCCACCCAGCTGCTCTTGGTCCCTCTCCATGGGCATGACAAAGGGAGAAATATGCATTGGAAGGCTCATGGATACAAATTAGGGTAGGGAGATCTCTTACTAATTACTGTAAGGGGCAAAACAGGCTTGACTTGAGAAAATTAATTTAGTTTCTTTTAGTTCATTGCCAATTAATTGTAACAGAGTAGAATACTGAGAAACATTGAAAAATTAAGAGCACCTTCCCCCTACCCCTCCAGTTCTTCACAGGCTCAGAGTGCTCTCACCTCTTCCGCCTTCCCTCCCACACCAGGCCTGAGCGGCGCAGGGGATGGGGAATAGGGATCGTGGTCGGTTCATAATGCTTCGTCTCTGCTGCTCCTTTCTCCCCATGCTCTTTCCTTTCTCCAGCACACAGTCCTTTCTATAGGATACAATCTTTCACAATGTTCTCCATCCTGGGTCCTTCTCAGTAGCTGCAGTGCTTCAAGAATTGCTCTGGTGTGGATTCTGGCCATAAGGTTCAATCCTGCCAAGAGTGGGCTGCTCAGTGTGGACTCTACACAGGCTTCAGCTTCCTTCAGGGAACTTCCACATGGTCCAGTGTGGGCTGCAGGTGCAAGTCTGCTCTGATGTGAACCTCCATGGGCTGCAGGGGCACAGCTGTTTCGCCAAGGGCTTCACCACAGGCTGCAGGAGAATCTCTGCTCCTGCACCTGGAGCACCTCCTTCTGCACTGATGTTGGTGTCTGCAGAGCTGTTTCTCTCAGATATTCTCACTCCTCTTTCCAGATGCTGCACAGCCTTTTTTACCCTTTCTTAAATCGGTTATCCCAGAGGTGCCACCACTACTGCTGATGGGTTCTGGTGTGGGCAGCAGTGGGTCTGTCTTGGAGCTGGCTGGCATTGGCTCTGTTCAACACGGGGACAGCTTCTCACAGAAGGCCCCCTGAAGTGCCCCTCCCTGCTACCAAAACCTTTCCATGTAATCCCAGTACAGAATAGTAAAAATCAGGATGTGTGATGTAGGGATATAAAGTCTTACTATTAACAGCTACAAATAGTTGAGAGCAAAGCTGTTTAATTAAAAGAATCAGTGCTCTGCTTCCTTCTGGAAGCCTATGTTTTCATAAGGAAATTGGCTGCAAGGTAGAAAATTTCTGGAACTTGGTTTCCTTTCTTCTGTTCCTCCTTTCTCTCCAGGCCTTCCTCCTCTTCGTTAGGAATTTATTGTAAAGTTTTGCATTTAAGGACTTCATTTCACGCTGTTTCTCCTGAGCTTGTATAGTGAGTATCCCTAAACATGAGACAGGGATGGAATGGCTTGTGTAAATCATCAGAATAAGTACTCCCAGCTGTGGGTTTTCATTGAATTTGATATGGCAGTCCTTGTGCATACATGTATGCTGAATTGGATTGCATGTATTCCTGATAAACTAGTGTTGCGTTTTGAGCGGGAAATTTTGGTGAATGAGAAATTTATCAATGGCTTTAACTTCACTGAGAAAGGAATTTTTTTAATGAGATGTATTTTTTAAAAATCTCTGAGCAAAAGTGTCTGTCCCAACTAAAATATTTGTGCTTTCGATTTGAGTCAAAGACACCTAAAGCCTAAATTCATGTGCCACTCGGGCCATCCTTGAAATTCAAACCAATTCTAATAAAGGCACAAGACCAGCATCAGCAACTGAAAGCAGTGGAGAGAGAGCCTCTAGGGCATCAGAACTTCCCATAATGAAGGCTATTTGCTTTTATTTTTTCTCTTTGTGTCCTTATATTTTTCAGACCTACTTGAGTTGCATCAAGAAGTCAAGAGAGTTCATGGTTTTTATATATTGTAGTGTGTTTGTCTAAGTCTTTATCAGGGCTCTTTGGATTGGTTCTGCTCTAATGGTTAAGTACTACTAGTGTCTAAACAAAGAGGGATTTTTAAAAAAATCAGAACTGCTTGTGAATAAGAACAGAGTATGAGAAAAGGCTCTGCTACATCCGTGACACGGAATGCTGGGAACAGGCCTTTGGCTGTCCTCAGAGAGAGGAGAACAGGAGTTCTGAAATTTACAAGAAACAGGTGCTGGAGAAGAGACTGCCAAGCCCTGGGAGGAACCTTGCAGAATGTCGTGCCAAAGCCTGGCAAAATCAGTGTGATTGTGATATTGTGCAATATTAATTTGGAAAGAGCTCAGGCTAACTAATCACCCTTTTCAGGTTAAGGCTGCACACTTCATGTTAGCTTTAAAAGTATCTGGATTTGCTGAGATGAGAATCAGCATGGTCCTCCTTTACTGCTTGTAGGGCTATGTCTGAGTTTGGGAGCTCAAGATCTGTCACTCTTTAAAACTTCTTCACCATATGTGGTGCAGAAAAATGCAACATATCATTCCGTAACTGCTTGTTGAGCAAGCTGCTTTGTGAGCTGAGCAGGAGATGAAGGGATTATAGTGCTTTATAGTCCCTTCCTTTTGATTCTTTTTGCTCCTTGACAATTCAGGGGTAGTTATCAGTGATTTAGTTTTTCCATTTGGGGAGTGCCAACAGTACTTTTAGTTATCACTTTAAAATTTTGAAAATTTGATATAAAGCATCCTCATATCTTACGGAAGATGCCCTATGGAGGTAGTAGGATACAAAAGTATATTATCATCATCGTAGTGCCTACTTAACATGTACTGCTGCTCTGTTTCTCATTTTTTCCACCCAGTATAGAGTTTGCTTTAGTTCTCTTTTATTGTTTCTTAATTTAGCCTGTAACCTCTGTGAAATAAGTTGTTTTCAGGAAGAAAGTGTTTCTATTACAATGATGTGTTTGCATTGCTCTTACTGTTCATTTTGCTTCATAAGCTCTTTGTGGTCTGCGAGGAAGTGATTAAAGCCAATAAAGGTGAAAAAAGATTGTGTGGTTGAAGCTCTGATTTGAGACACTGACAAATAACAAGATTAGTAGCTCCATCAGCAATGGGGCCTTTGATTTTTGGGCCTTTTATTTACTCTTTGCCTGATGGACCTTTGTCAACGTTAATTTATTGGTATTGGGTTTAATTATCACTGTGACATAACAAAATAGGTATCTATGTCACTGTCTTTATCCATAGCAGAGCAAGAGGGTTGGTTTTGAGTCTGAAAGGCTTGCAGACAAGAATCAGTAAGTGCTGGTTAGCTAGGCAGCAGAATGAAGGTGTTTGCTCAATCAGTTTCAGCAGAAGCAGCTGTTACTCAGTTTGTTTGAGTTGATCTGCATTGATGAGGATAATAACAAGTCTGGCATACTCTCTTTGTTTCCCTGGTGCTAGCCAAAAGTGCTTGAATAACATAATTGATACTTGAGTCTAAATCTTATTTTAGCAAATCTGGAGGGCTGCTAGACATCCTGGAGGAATCAGTCGAAGCAGAGAGACTTGCAGGTCTTTGAGGTCTGTTTGCTTCTAAACTTGCCCTCTTTACAATTAATTGTTCGTGTAATTTTTATCGGGCAAAAATATTAAAGCATCAAAACCTCTTCCAAAACCTCTCTTTTGTGCTAGTTCACTTGAGACTGCTTGCTTTGAAGGCTTACTGCACTAACTTGGATGTTTTTGCCCGACCTCTTTTGGTTCTGAAGAAATCCCCGTAACTTCTGAGAAGCATGCAGAAAATACAGAAAAAATTATACATTGCACATACTATAATTTTGATTGCAAATGGCTGTTAATGCTTTCACAGTTTCTTCCACTCGCTGTAGTTACCATTAAGGGTTCAGTTCATCTGCAATGCTTTTTGCTTAAGTAGAATTGTAATTTCAAGGCAGTGAACTATAAACTTTTAAAAAATCAGCTTAAAAACTGTTGATTAGTATCCTGCACATCTGTTATATAGACCAGCTTCCAGACATCTGCACTTAAAAATACATATGCACAGAGGGTGTATGTTCTAGGCTAAACTTCACAGATCCAAGGGATGATGGTTAGAGTAGGCAATGTGCAGTATTAATCACATGAAATGCTGTTGCCGTGACTGTACTGGTACCAATAACCATTTCTATCCTCCTTTGCTGTGAGTGAAGCCATGGCTTTAGCATACCTCTTACACACAGACTGAATGTTTACAGGGTGCTGAGTCTGCCCATGCAAACAAGCACGTAAACCGCATCGAGCTGTGTGGTCTGTCTGTAGCATCCTCCATCCATCTCCATCACTTTGCTGATGCAGGCTTCCTTTCTGTGCTCCTGCATCTTACCCTGTTCTCACTGATGCTTCCAGAAAGCTGGTCACTTGGGAATGAAAAATTACTGTATCAGGTGAAGCTTTGCTTTTCAGCCAGTACAGAGCTGAGGTACTGAGCTTGCAGTATCACTCTCTGGCTTCAGATCAACAGACAAGGCTTGGTAGCAACCCCTTTCATCTTGAAAAGGAGTCATAGTTAATCTCTTTAGTGTATTAGAACAGCAAGGGAAGAACATTCATGGTGCTGAATAAACAAGCAATGACTGCTGAGTATGTTAAACTGTATTAAGAAAGCTTTAAGGTTGTTTTTTTTGTTTTCACAGCATTAATCTATGTTTTGTGAGATCTCTTGAGTCTTTCTTTGTTTTGCCCACATTTTGAGACTTTCAAAATGCTAACTTTCTAACTTTCAAATGCTTTTTTATTTGTGAAATGGTGGACTTGTAGGAAAAGAGCAGGGGCATTAGGACAAAACTGCCCTGTTTGCTGCTGTAGATCTGAGAGTCACCAGTATTAAGGCACAGGGGAACTTCAGTGCACGGCTGCCTTTTTCTGGGCTGCCCTTTAACTGAAAACAACTTTGGTGTCTTTCCATGCCGACCCACAAGGAACTGCTGTAGCACTTCATCTTCAGAGAATTTTCTCCCAAGTTCCCAGATGTGCATCAGAAAATACATATCCCAGCAGATAAGGACTGATAACTCTGCTGGCAGGTACAGTGGGCACATTTTGCTTCTAACCTCCTGTACATGTAATGTGCAATTCTCAGGAATTTCTTGCATCTCCTGCCTGCTCTCAGCAGTTGCCCACACGTCTGTGATTGTCAGCTGCATCAGCATTCAGGAGGCACAACTGAAATGTGAACAGTTTGACAGTTTCAACCCGATGGAATGACTGTCCTGAATATTTTCCTTTTAAGTAGGTCTTGCATCTGGTATGTGCTGCTACAGTTCTAGGTGATAAAGATCACATGTCAGACCATATAATTTAGGTGTGGTGTCTTAAAATTTCATTTTAAGGATTTTTTTTTTGTGTGTGTCCATAGAGTTCATTTTTTTGGTTTAATTCAAGTGGAAAGTTCTTTATTTCCTGGTAGAAATTGGTTTGTGTGATACAGCAAATGGACAGTTTCCTCCCACTGATAGCTCACAGCTATTGCCTTATGGATTCAGTAGCACACAATAGTATTTCAGTAGTGCAGTGAGCTAAGGTTTTTGGGTTTTGCTTTGATGGGCTAGTGTTTCAGGTAGACTGCCAACATTTTCCCAAGGAATGTGAAAAAAGTGTAGTGAAATTGTACTTTTAAGTGGTTTATGCCTCAGCAAAATTTCTTGAGACAAAGAAAAGTCACTTCTTCAGTTCAAGGCTGTTCTCTGAACTAAATATAAAAGACCTGCAGAGAAGAGGGTGTGCATGAAAGCTTTGAAGAAAAGGTCAGAGGAATTCTTTAAAATGAAAAACATTTGGCAGGCTGCTTGTAGGTGTCATTACAAGCTGTCTTGTGTGTACCCGGAGGCCTAATCTTGGAAACAATTAAGTGCAAACATGTGAGTAACTTTAATTGTGTGCCTGCCAAATCAGTAAGGCAAACTGAAATCTTTCAGCATTTGTAAGATCTTTAGTTTACATGTTTCCCCTTCAGCTGTTAGAACAAAACCATGTAAATGAAACATGGGAACTTGTCTAATAGAAGTGTAGTATTACATTGAGAGACAATGAAGGGCTCTTTCACACGATACTTGTGGGTGTTTTTCTGTTTTGTGCTCTTACTGGGTTTTTTTTTTTGAGTACATCAGTAATTAACATGGTTTCTGCTTTCCATTTCCTTCTCTGATAGACTTTTTGGTCTTAAATTGACATTTCACTTCTTTGTGGGGTTTAGAGAAAATATTGTCTTCCATGCCTGTATGTATTACAAACTAGGTGGTTTGTATATAGTGTCAGTGCATTGTCTGAGACTAAAAAACCAAGCAGTAAGCTCTGCTGGGGAAAGAAATCAGTCTAATTACCTGGTTGATTGCATTTGTATTGCACTATATATTTCACTGGGCACTGTAAAGTATCTCACAAGACATCATATCTTATCTCTCTTTTCATCTGTCTGATGGGTGCCCCTGCAGGAAAGTGAAGACGCCTCTTTTGCTTTGTTTAAACATCAGTGGAGAGTGAAACAAGTACTTGAGTATATGTATTGAGGATGGATGGATGGATAGAGACATAATCATAGTTGTTTTTCCTTAGTCAAAAAAATTTGTTGATCAATGCAAAGAACACTTGCATCAGTGCAGTCTGTTGTAGTTTTGTTTGGTTTGGCTTTCTTTGTATTAATTTGTAAGCACATGAAATGATTTTATCCTTTATACTGGCTAGTGTCTCAGACTGATTTTAGTGCTTAATTTTTATTTTATTTTGTCATTTTTGTTTTTTTATTTTGTTTTCAGTTCTAGCAGGACTATGGTTACGTGCAAAAGCTGTATTAGAACACACACATGAAATTGTACAAGAAATCTGCTATTGGGAACGGAATAGCAAGAATTAAAAAAAAAGAAACCACTTTTTTTTTTTTTTTGGCCGTAGGGTGTATTTTGTGCAGCATACTGTGAGACTGAAGAAGTCCGTTCCTGGAACAAACCAAGTAGTACTGAGGGTACTGTGGTGCTTTATTTCTTTGTGTTCTTTTCCCCTTCAGAGAGAAGAAATTGTGCAATACCTTATTCTACTTCCCTCCTCTATAGAATTCCTTTCCTTTGTAACTTCCATCAGGCTAGATGTTTAGACCATGTCAAGATCCTCACTTTGTTCTTATTCTCCAGTCTCCCCACTTGCCCCAGTCAGCCCCCTGTATTTTGATTAGCTTTTTACAGGAAACATAATGTAAATACTTCCTCCTACTTGTTCTGCTCAGCCTCTTCCATGCCTCACTTGCCACAACACAAGCCTGTTATGATGGCTTATGTTATTAATGGCTTCTTTCAGATTTATGGAGAATCCTGTGCTTAGCTTCTCCAATCAGACTTTCCTCAAGTCCATCCTTCATCTCCTTCACTTAAAAACCTTTGTTCCGTTTCCCCTATTTTAGACCTGCCAGCCACTTGCATCAGGACATTCTTCTTCAAGTCTTGTCCTTTTTGGCATCGCTGGGTGTTTGTCTCTCCTGCTTCTGACTCTTGAGTGGTTTGTGCAGTACAGAACGGTCTGGCTCTCTCACCAGCACGCTGTCGGATGCCATCAATCACGCCGGTGTCCTTTTCTGCTTCGTTCACACCTCACTGAATTATGTCATCTGACTACATTAATCTGTCAAATGAAAGGTTAACTTGGAGATTTCATAATCTTCTACAGCCAATTCTTATTTAGTTGAAACGATGTCTCAGTGGGCTTAGAGATAAACCCCCTGTATAGCCAGCCACATGTAATGTTGTTTATTGCCCTAATATCAATCCATCCTAACTTTACCTTGCAATGTACTTCTTAAATTAATTATGTGCACTGCTCTGGAATCAATTACACTATTAGGATGCCATTGTATTTGGCTTCCTGATTTTTCACCCTCTTATGAAAATGTGCCAGTAAGATGCTTTAGTTCTAAGTCCTTCTGAGTGATTCTTCATTTCAGGAGCACATCACAGCAAGCAGTTCAGGCACCTGCTGAACTGATAAAGATATAATAAAGACTCTCCTGTTAATTTTTGCATACGGACATGTATTATTTTACATAAAATCTGCAGAATTACTAATGAAAGTCAGGTACAAAGATTGTTGTTGATGGTATACCACGGAGATGTTTTTCAGGAACTGTCTTATTGACACAATCCTTTAGTAAGCTGCAAAGTTCATTTTTGGTCTAACATAGTTCTTTTCATGTCAGAGAAATTACTGTTTGAAGGCTTCTCTTCCCTCCTCCAAGTTTCTGTTGCTCAATGGAAATTAACTGCAAGTGATGTTGCTTTTTATGGAAGCTCCCATATGTGGTGTGCAAGTGGAGTTGCACAAAACCTACACATCAGAATGCTGACTGAAACCACTGGAGTAGAGTAAATTATCAGATGCTGCTGTCCCACTGCTTGTAAAATCTTCTGTTGTCATTTGACTGGGTGAAAATCATGTCGTACGAGACTTTAGTCATACCAAATGTTACTCTGCATGTACACATTATTGCAGAATGGAATAGGTAGTGAGTTACACAACTTGTTGTTCCAATGGAGTGTTTCAGCCCCTGGGTAGTCATTCTTCTGAGTTTTCGATGTACTAATGGCAATACATTCTTTGTAAAAGCCATGGGGATAGATAATTAGTGAAAATTAAAAACCCCCGAGTATCTCATCCTCCACCAGGACTGTAGATCACTGCAGGATCGCTGAAGGTGAGAGGGAGAAAGAGACATCTGCACAGTGGTGAAATTCCTGCTAATGCCATTTTTCAAATGCGGTGATGATTCACTGTGTGAAAATGGTCTTCTGTATCCCCTGGCAACCAGAAGCAAAATGTCTCTCTTCTTGTCTGCTGGCCTTCAAAACCACATCTGAGAAGTGATTTCTTTTCACGATACAATCATGCCACACTGGAAACCCATTCCCTCCCATTCTTCATAAAGAATAAACCAAAAGTAAACAATTCGTTCTAGCTCTTGATTGAGTTGTTGGGCAAATTTTTGGTTTTTTTGAGAGATGTGTGGTTTTTCAGATTTGTTCCGTGACTTTTTAATGCATGAAAAATAATACTTTATTTTATGCAAATTACTGTTGGTATTTAATATACTCCTGAAATCTGAGAGATGTGGCTTTTGTCCTCAGAATTTCTCAGGCTTCAATAACAACACGGTATTTTATTATTTTTTACTCAGCGTGCTGTTGAATTTTATTCTTTAGTATGCTTAGGATAAAGAAAACTGAAACTCCGTGTTTCATAAAACGTGTAAAAATAAGGAACATTTTCTTTAAACATTATGTATCAAATGAGTGGCGTATCTTTGTGTAGGCAGCTGAAATTCAGCAAGTCAAATGCATAAAAGCTTGTGTCAAAATAAGCACAGAAGACATAAGTTCTTTTTTTCAGGCTTGTTTTTCAGCAATCATACCCTTTTCTCTTTCCCCACAGCATCTAGCAATTGATGCTATTTTTAGAAACTATTCTGATAATAATCACTCAGCAAACCTTAGGCTGAATTGCTAAGAATACTGTACTCTTAGCTGGAGAATTGTATGATGATGTACAAAAGGCTTTGACCTTTTCAAATCTCCAATTTCCCTATTTTTCTTTATAAATGTAAAGCATGAGGGGAAAAAGAAAATAGGGTTTTATCCAGAGGAGGTGCTTACTGCACAGTTACAATTTGCATTTACAGAGCAGTGGGTTTCTTCTCATTTTAAAATAGAGTTTAGTTATATTTCACACCTGCAATTGCGTGAAGAGTCTTCTTGTGGGAAGTTAGATCAGAACAGGTCATTCTCAGTGTTATATTCATGTCCCAGCTAACTGTGCAGTGGTAGCTCCCTGCCTGCACAGTCCGTGGGGGAGAAGATACTTTAGTCCTGGAAGAACTGGCTTTGGCTCACAGATTAATTTAGCCTTGCTTATACAAGTGGTGAGATAAAGGTTAAATTTGTGCACCTGAGGCACAGATTTAAATGAGAAGCAGCTGAAGAAAAACATGTTTCTCTTGGAAAGTATTTAAATTTTCATAAGAATTGAAATTTGAATTCATTTTATACTATAAAGCATTAATCAGCTTTATTTATAAATAAATTCAAATTAGTCTGCAGAAGTGATCATATTGCTCAAAATAGGAAATAGAAAATAAAGTTATCAATGCTATTTTGATGTTCATGCATTTTTGCATTTTTACATTTTTTCCCTGCATATTTTTTCCTTGTATTTTTCCATCACTGTAGAGTCCATAAATTGAACTTTATTATTCACTATTTCAGTCCCCATTTATACATGACACTCCATGCAGGCAGTACCCTTCGTCTGCTTGAAATGGCTTGCGAAACAGGAACATCCATAACTTAAATTTGTGACTGTTGAGTATAAGTCACTGCTGTATAAATCTGTTGAAGGCCTGTGCTCATCTTTTGGAAGATTTGGAATTCTGTGATATCCTGTGTTCAAGGACAGAAACAAACCCTTTAAAGGGCATCTAGTTCAATCTCCTGCAATGAGTTGAAGGAACATCTTCCGTTAGATCGGGTTGCTCAGAGCCCNAATGAGTTGAGGAAGATGAGAAGGAACATCTTCTGTTAGATCGGGTTGCTCAGAGCCCCATCCAACCTGACCTGGAATGTTTCCAGGAATGGGGCACTACCTCTCCGTGCAACCTGTTCCAGTGGTTCACCACCTGCACAGTAAGAAACTCGTTCCTTACATCTGAGCTATATCAACCCTCTTTTAGTTTAAAACCGTTACCCCTTGTCCTATTGCAACAGCCCCTGCTTAAGTCTGTCCCCATTTTTCTTATGGACCCCCTTCAAGTACTGGAAGGCCGCAGTAAGGTCTCCCTGGAGACTTCCCTAGGCTGAGCAAACCCACTTCTTGCAACCTTTCTGTTTTCCGTCACTTCATCCCCCAGCCTGTGTTGCCATCAGGGGTTGTCCCGGTCCAGGTGCAGCGCCTGGCACTTGGCCTTCCTGAACCTCATGAGGTTCCCATGGGCCCACTTCTCGAGCTTGTCCAGGTCCTTTTGGATGGCATCCCATCCTTCCAGTGTGTCGATCACACCTTGTGGCTTGGAGCTTAGTGGCATTTAAAAACCACTCACTAACGACATTTTAAAAACAAACTACTTCTGTTTTAGGAAACTTGTGGTAAACGGATGGAAATGATAATATTAATTGGTTTTTATTTTGTGTAATTTTGTAGAAATCCTCTGAAAAATATATACTTGCAAGTAGCTTCCTTGAACACAGCATTTTTACTTCAGTTGAGGTATCTGCCTAAAACCTTTTTAAAGCATTCAGCGAGAATCCTATGAGAATTTTCGTTTTTTCTTTCATGAGAACTGTTCTTAAACGATGAGGATTTTCTGTTGGTTTTTTACTTGCATCTATTAGAAAGCTACAACATGGCTTTATTTTTTTTTCTGCATTCTAGACATGGCACACTCTAATTTGCAGAAAACAAGCAAATGAAAAATGATGTAAAAGTCATTTGTATTCACTGTTAATATCTTGTTTTTAAGAGCCATTAGTAAAAGTTGCAAATTCTTCTCTTTTGAAAGTGTATATTAATGGGGTTTTGTTTAATGTAAGATTTTTCAGAGTTCCTGATACTGAACTCTGTGTCTCTGCTTAGGACAAGGATTAAAACTGCTTCTGGGCAGCTGTCCATTGCCCTTTAATACAGAAACCATTTAGACTTTATACTACTGAAGAGTCATCAGAACTGAGTGAAAGAAATGGGGGCATTAGACTAGAAAAGATTGACACCTGGCAGCAGAATTTTCGTGGGCATTTTTATGTGGGCATCTTCTGGACCCTTTGCAATATCCCAGTGTTGCAATACGAGTACTGTATGTTAAAAAAAATCCTGAGAAGTTTTTAAAGGCCATCATCATGTGCTCTGATTGAGGCAGGACTTTGGGTGAAAAAGGTCTGTGGCCATTAACTGAAAGCTACAATAAAATAGATAGGCATGGGCAATATTGATTTTAGTATTTCCTCAATATTGATTTCTTCCATTGAAAATGCAGTGTTCCACAAGTATGTTTTTGCATCTTCAGTGTAAAAGTTTCTTATATTTTATCTGTTTGTTTCCTGTATTCCAGCGCAGAAAACATTTGCCCCTATTCTCAGAGCAACCTCCTTTTCAAGATTCTCCTTTGTATGCAATATCTGATGCAGACATTGCCCCAAATTTAACAGGCATGAAAAAGACTGTTGAAATTTTCGTATTGAACTTACCACCCCTGAAATGCTGAGAACAGCAGTAGGGTAAGAGCTAGAGTTCTACAGGAATAGTTGTGAGCCAGGCTGTTCAGGCCTGCTCTGCTGGTGGACGTGATTTAAACCCAGGGTATTTCTGCTACCTATGATCTCTCAGAGGACTTTTTTATAAGCTTTTGGATGTCTTGAGCATTTTAGGAAGAAGAGTGGGGATGAGCTTTTGCTTAAAACTGGGATGGCAGCAGTGACAACCACAGGGCCTCCAGGCAGCAGGCAGGAGGTGTTAGCACCTGCCATCACCTCTGTGGTGCTGAGAAGTGAAAGATGCAACAACTCTGCCAAGGAAAGCTTCTGTTTTTGCCATAACTGAGCCTAGAGAGATTCTTTTAAGCAGTGGCAGCTGCTGAGAGCTAAAATCATAGTGGTGGATTCGAGGGGAAAAGGAGCAGATAAAAGTAACTCACTGGAGCCATGCAGAGAGGTTGCCATCAGATAAGCCAGAGTGCCAACTGCTCCACGGCATAATGGGAGTATGAATAAACTCCTAGCCTGTAGCTTGAGCCTAGGAGCTTGTTAACATGTCTCCTCATTTCCTTTGACTCTTGCTGATTTATTTTTGAAGTTTTAACAAAGCTGTTTCAAGGAATACTGATTTTTCACATGGTGACTGAGCCAGTACCTTAACCTTGCTTTGTGGAATTACAAAACTAGAAAAAAAAATATAAATACAGTAGTGGAGATGCCTGTAACAATACCTCCAAAGAAAACAGACAGTATTATTATTTTTAAATTGTTTTTCATTTGAAAGGCCCTTTATATTTTATTGTAGTTAAATGAATGTGGAAGGTGTGTTCAATTTTTTTCCCTGGTTTCCCTATTAATGTTGAAGGGTAGGAAGAAATTATGCTCATTTGTATTCCTGGACATAATATAAATGAAAAATGAATATTTTATTGCTAATGGCTTTATAAAATGCTATTCAGATATCTCAGCAAATTTAGTGTATAATTCTATTGCAAAACATAAAAATAAAAAAAAAAAGCTCAGCTGAAGGCTCTAGAAATAACAGTAATGCAATGCCTAAGTACTAATACAGCAGCTTTTAACTTCTCTATTCCTTTGCAAATGGTATCAGTTTCTTAAACAGTGTAGCTTGACCTTTCCAGACTTCACAGAGCTTGAGGCTGAGAAGTTGGGTCAAAATTAAGGTTCACTATAGCAAAACCCTTCAAATTTTTCACAGATTCGTTATTTGACCAGCTTCACTGTGTATTTTTTCAGTAGCAAACTAATTGTACGGCAGCTACATCTCAGCAGCTACAGAAAGATTCCTTCAGTCAATTTTGTGTGTGTATTTTTGTATATAAGTATATACATACACTATATGTACACTAGATGTACTGTAGATATATTAGATGTATTTTAATATACGTGTTAGCCTCTGTACAGACTAAAAGGGATGGATGTTGGCCAAAGGAAGGGAGAGAGGTAGAGAAGGTGGGAATACTTTCAGGTTCAGATGGATGGCACAACAGGGCTAGTGTTGGTGATAGAATGGGTGCAGGAGTGGGAGAAAGGGGAGTAAGAGATGCTGTGCAAGTAAACTAAGAAGTAAGAAAGAGCACAGTCTTGAAGGCAGTCTTGGGGGTGCTGGTGGGTGAGAGGCTGGACATGACCCAACAATGTGCACTCACAGCCCAGAGAGCCAAACGTGTCCCAGGCTGCATCCAAAGCAGCGTGGCCAGCATGGTGGGGGAGGGATTTTGTCCCTCTGCTCTGGGAGACCCCACCTGCAGTGCTGCATCAGCTCTGGGGTCCCAGCACAGGAAGATCTGGATTTGCCCTGGTGGGAAGAGCAGTAATGATTAAACTAGAAAAAGGAAGATAGAACAAGTAGAGCTGGAATGACTGTGGAGAGCTTACTGCAGTTCGGGTAGTTTCTATTGAACCCTCTGTCAGGGTGGGAGTTGAACTTCCTGTTGTTCCTTACCTTTAATCCTTCCCTTAAGAATGAAAGCTGATGTGTGAAGGTGAAAACTCAGCATACTATGTATTTAAAAAACCAAGAAATTTTTGTTCTGCCTTGACCAACTCCACTGTGGAATCTGATTCTTAAACTAGAAAGCAGGTTTAGCATTCTAGAAACTGTGGTAATCAGAATTTCTACATTTCATAAGATGAAATATTGCCATATGTATATATGCCACATAGATTCAACTTTCAAAAGTCATTAAAGAACATTACTATTGAAAACACAGTGAAGCAAACAACACAGCAAAACTTACTTACTGATTTTTTAGCTTTTACTTCTATCAGCATTACACAGAAGTGCTGCAGCCAGAAAAAATGTGTTTCAAATTGTAAAATGTCACTTGTTTCTTTTCTTGTGTGAAAAACCACCCAGCCTGTCTTCCTTGATTTAGTAGCAGACATATACAGATGTTTAAAATGTTGCCTTTAAGCTGTTATTGGGTAATTAAACACAGTTTTGAGAATGAACCCACTGCATCTAAATAAGTTAAAATACCCTGTCAGGAGTGGTTCCATACTGAAATTGTGAAAAACCTTCTGAGAACTGATGAAGAAGTGAGAATAATTGCAATCACAACATTTAGGAAGTGCAAAATAGCTTGTTAAAACCTCAGTGAAATGCATAGCAATTGAAGGCATCTGAATCTTTTTTGAGAATCACAGAAAAATAAAACATAGCCTCAGATTAAAACACTGTTGTGAAACTCCTTTGAAGTTGTCCACAATGCTTACAAAGTAAAATAACTCAGGGAACAACTGGATGATTGTGCAGCAAATTAATAATGAAAGTCAGGTTGGCTTCATTGTGTTCAGATTTAAAAAGTAAGTTTTGTTGATAATATGAAACATTGTCCTCATTTAGATGAAAGCACTGTAAGTCAGGGAAATCGTAGTCAGTTAAGTGACTAAAATATTGGAGGAGATACCACCTATATCCCTTCGTACTTTTGGGCAAAGGGATATACTAGACAGTAAAGCATGTGTATTTTTTGGATATGAGTTTAGTGTATGTTCAAATGTGTACCTTAAAGAAGTAACAGCAGGTACAAACAGGTTTTTATCTTGAAGGAATCATGTCTTTTGTTGACTAAAAAAAAGACATTACACTGGCTGTGAGGAGATCACAAACATCTTTCAGAGCTTCAGGGAGATCAGTGAATTGTGAGCATAGGAACCGCTGTGCTGAAACTGGCACCTAAATCCTTGCCTGGCTTCAATGGTGGCCATCTGTGGATACTTCAGAGGAACTTAGACAACAACCTGGTTTGGGGAGCATTTTTTTCCTAACCCGTCAATGTAGTTACTTCCCCATATCCAGCAACATATCAATATATATTCTGTATATATTTTTGTGCTCTTTAATGTAATCGTAGGTGCGTTTATTGTTTGTGTTGGTATCTGATCCTTTTAAATTTCACCTTGAATCTTGGTCACAGTATGTTATGCTTTGTAATGATGCATACCATGCATGTGTGTGTAACGGAGGGAGAGAAGACAGTTCTGTTACCTGATTTGACGCTTCTCAGTTTGATTAACTGCTTGGTTCTGTTCTAAGTGTTCTATTTGGAGAGGCAGAAAAACTGTGGATCTCTGTGCAGGAAAGATGTAGAAGTTTGAGAGCCCAGAGGTTCTCTGCTGTTAGACTCTTCTTTGAGTGGATGCAGACATTTTCTTCCAGATTCAGATGATGACTGCTGTGGACTATCAGGTAGTTACTGTGAGTGCTGTGATGCAGACTTTGGAGTAAGAGCGTGTCTTTGTGACTAGAGCTAAAAAAACCACTGAACCTACTGTGCGAGACAACCATCATATTTGCTACAAAGCTGAAAGCAGTTTGAGAAAAGAAATGTGTACATTTGAACCTGAAAGATCTCCTGCAAGGAAAGAAAAGCAATTGAAATAGGCAGCCTGCAGATTAAAATCCCGGGAGAGCACTTGGTTCTCTCAATTGCCTGCTGAAAGAGCAGAAAAAGCTGATTTTATATGATATTATTAGGGAGGAATATACAATAACAAAATGTCAAGGCTGGATAGTATAGTCAATGAAGTATGAAAGAAACAATAGAAACTGAAGAGGGAGTAGAGTTTTGCTCAAGGAAATCAGTTCTCCACTGTGTTGTCAACAAAGCATTTGCATCTGTGAAAGCGACCTCCTGGTTTTCATTAGGATAAAAATATGACTGGAGTTGCATTTCATATCATGTGTTGTAATAGCAGTCCCAGCTTGAGAGAGTGACAGTCATTGATGATCCCGCGGGTCTCCTCTCAAAGAGATGTTAACCCCAAAGTCGTTGTCCAAATTAGTTTTGAAATTAGATTCTGCTTGCAATAGAAGTAAGGGGGATTTTTAGAGATTACCTTGAGGTGAATTTGCTGTTGGGAAGGTAAAAATGGATTTCTCCTACATAGTAATGGACCCTTTGTGTAACCTCTCCGTGGCAGGAAGTTGTCTGACAGGGAAGCTGGTGTCTCTGTTTATTACGAGTTTTGTGCAGGAAAGCAGGGAGTAAAGACAGACTGGGAGGATGAGCAAGATAAATCCAGGTGAAAATAAAAAGCAGAAAGGAAGATATATTTGCTGTTAAATAAATGTATTAGTTATGTAATGATATGTATGTCATTGTCTATTATAAGAAATGTGATACTTCTATGCTTACAAAAACAGACTCATTTTTCCCCCTCTATATGTGCTCAGTTGTAAGCCAGCAACCTCCAGTTCTCATTAGTTTAGCTTTCTACTTTGTTTACAAATTTCTAAATGTTTATTAAAGTGTTGTCCTTGTCCTAGCTAAAAAATTATTTTTATGGTGAGGAATTTCGTATTGCCACTTTAGAAACTGAAGAACAGATAATAGTAATTTGTGCCTTGCACTTAAGTGTTCTTACACTTTCGTGTTTAATGTAGGAAGAGGACAGATAGCTAACTTGGAAAATTTAAATATTTGAGTAAATTAAGTTTATATTAAATATAAAACAGTGTGAAAATATAGTCTGAATCTAAACTATTTCAAACACAGTAGCACTTAACAAACCGTGGAGTGTACACTTTTTTTTACTTGCTGGTTATGGGTTTTATAATTGATTTAGCCCAATTAGAAGGTTAAAAGAGCATCTTTCAGCTATTTTTCTAAGTGGAAACAAATAACAATCAACAAAATATTCTTCATACTAACCCCTCCATGATAGAAAAAAAATCTTGTGCAAATTACATTTTAGAGACTTCCTGAAAACTCAGAGTCTTCTAAAATAAACAGTACTGGTCATAGAAATGCTACTAAGTGACAGATCAGTATCTTACCTTTTATGAGGTGAAATTTCCCACTGGCACTTCCCAGCTCCCCTGGGTGATTAGCTTTGCTTAGACTGTAAGAGGAATCAGGACTAATCTGTACGCCTGTGTACTAATTGCTGATTGAGAATCAGTGGGTAATTGCACCACTGAAAACTTACTTGGCTTTCTGTACCTCATGTAGCATAAAAAGAGGTAGCAAGACACAGTAGCAGCTGTAATTTATGCTTCACCCCTACAGTGGGAGCTACGATAAGTCAGATACAAAACCTTTGCAGCCTTCTGAGCTATGGGAGCAGCAAGCTGCAGGCAAATACTGGAAAATAATACTTAAATGTCTCAGCTGTTAATTGCATGCATTAGTAATTAGTAGAAAGACTTAACTGTATCTCCTAAGGAAGGAGGCATGGCATGGATTTATAAATAAACACCTGAATTATATTCATAAATGTTAGACAACATGTTTTAGGGAATGCTCACTCAATTCTTAGTGAGAGAGGTTGAAGATGTTGGGGAGAGCTACTCAAATGTGATACAGGGTGGGGGGTGAAAGCTTGTATTGTGTGTCTACTAATTTTTGTTTCTCTGGCATCAATTGTTTACAGAAAATTTATTTGCAGGAAGTATATGTGTGAGCAAAACCTCTTCATGAGATTAAATAATACAGAAATTACAGAAATCAGAGCACTCAAATGTGTGTAGGAGAGCATTGCACACCCTGGATGAATACCTGTGTTTCTGATTCTGTCTTTGTTTTTAACCTCCCTTCATAGCTTTGAGCAAATCACTTTCCCTTCTTTTTCACTTCCATGGATAAAATGGGATAATGATATTTAAGAACAATATTTCATAAAGATGCTGTGCAGACCCATTAATAAATCCATTTGCTGGTCTTTTGATATACCCTCAGTATATCAAAATGTCACTACTGAGCTTGCTGACTGCACTTATTTAATTTCCTAGTTCTACTCAACTTCTAGATTATAAAATGATATCTTCTGACATAAGTTATGGTACAACTAAAACTATCACTCTGAAAGTCAGTTCAGCACTCATCCACTACCCCTTAGAAAAAGCTATAAAGTACACAGATTGTCTTTTCTTCAGTTATTATAAAGATTTATTGTGTCTCTAGCTCTAACATCCGCTGAAGGTTTTCTCTGTCAGTATTAACTTCTTAGATCAATAAATTGCAATACTGATCTCCTGAGAAGTCAGTGTCTGCCAGCTGCCATTGCAGTGTTTACCCCTGCTGAAAAGCAGTGATAGCAAATTAAATTGGCTTCTGTCAGTGAATGGTCCTTATTTTATGGCGCAATTAATGAAGGTTGATAGATAGGCCACTTCCTAAACAACATCAGATTAAAGGCAAGTGTTTGTAGTAAGAAAAATCTGAGTTTATGAGGTGAGTCTGCTTTCATTTAAAGAGCAGTTGCTGAAGACTGGAAGATGACTCTTCAAAAGAGTCCCTTTTCAGAGGAGCGTGTTTTTAACAGTGTGCACATACCTGATCTTCTGCATTGCTGGAGAACCACCGACCACATTCTCTAATCTGCTGCTAGACAATTTACCTTGTTATTTAGGTTTGTGAAACATTCTGCTTTGAGGAAGGTAGAGGCAAGTGGAATAAAACAAAACAGAGCTCGTAACTGCTTTAAAACAGCTCCAGAAACAGCTGCTTTCACTTTCATCTAGCTCAACTGATGGGAATTTTTCTTTAAATAGGATCCTGAACTTGGATCTCCAAAGTGGGCGTAGAAATGGGAAAAGTTTTTTCTCTTAGACAGTTTTAACATTGTTTTCCGAGGATAAATGGTTAGAATGGCCTAGCGGTGACTCCAAGNTTATTTTCTTCCTTTGCCTCATTATCAGGAAACTTCTTTATCACAGTTTTAACATTGTTTTCCAAGGATAAATGGAATGGCCTAGCGGTGACTCCAAGATACCTTCTCAATCGCACAATATGGGTGATGTATATTTAGACTGGTTCTAGAAATTAGAATAGAACTTGAGCATTGATCTTTGTAATCATGGAAGAATTATTGATAAAATTCTAATAATGTCAGTTTTCTGGGTGTTAGCAGCCTGTTCCAAACTCAAAAATGGCCTAAAAGCACTGAGAGAAATGCTCACAGGATTTTTTTTTTGGTGTAGGCAAGATGGTATTTTTCTAAACTGTTGTTCTGAGAAATACTTGAATTGCTTGGTATTCAGATATTTTGAAAATGTAGTTTAGGTGATTAAAGCTGTGTAAATTTTCTGCCCTCTGGTAAACTCAGAGGTTTCCAATGACACATGGAAAAGGCTTAGTCAACAAAACCCAACTGTGCATTTTGTGCATTAAAAATACGTATTTAAATGATAGTTGCACAGCACAGTACTGCAAAATTAGATGTCCTAATTTGGCCTCATATTTAGAATTAAGATACAAGTTATGTTTATTTAGCATTTGTGATGACTTACAAGATAATAGCCTAATGGTTATAGCATCTTCTGGTTGATTTATAACTAAAACCTATCAAGTTTGTGCTGGACTTAAAGTGAGTGGCTGCTTTTACGAGAACACGATTGGTTTAGACAACATCAAATAAAAAGTCTCCATTGAGTAAATTCCTCACAGTGATTTTTTTTTAATATGTATGGGTAGCTTTAGACTGGAAAGTGTGATTATGATAAACACTCCATAGAGAGTAAATTTAAAAGGGGAGTGTGGTGTTGTTTGACGTTCTTAGTGTATCGCTTCAGGAGGGCAAGCTATCAACATCTTTCATAGCAGTGATTAGTTTGTAAGGGTTTGGGTTTTTTAATAGCTCGAGAAACAACCCTTTTGGTACTGTCACACTCAATTCTCCACTATAATAAACTGTGTTAGTGCCACTGGGTTTAATTAATTTACACAGGCACAGATACTGCTCTGCTTTCCTTAGAGAGGAAAATTACTGGAGGTGTTGGGGGGGGCACGGAGAGCACGTGTATGTGGACAGCTCTAGGCAGACACAGGCTCTTCTGCCAGTGCTCCTGTCTGGCCAGACTCAAACTAATTTCAGTCCAGAAGCCATGTAGTCCTGGTGCCTCTCCTGATACACCCCCTTTCTCCACAGCCTTTTTGGTTCAGGCATGGTGCCACAGCAGTGTGACATCAGACCTGGGCTGGCTCCTGTCCAGCCATCATGGAAGAGCAGATGTTTTTCTGAGGCCATTTTGTGGATGTGCCCTGAGACGTTTTGTGACAGCGGTAGTGTCATCCTCAGGGCTGTTGAAGCTTCCTTAGATTCCAGCTATCCCTGAACAACTTGCAGCTCCTGCTTTGCAGATTTTTGTAGTGATGCTGTTTCCGTGCTTAAAGATGGGACTGCCCTCCTGCACACTTCTAATTACAAGTTGGGGCATTTGATTTGGTTTGGAAAGCAGCTGCTTGATTTCCGCCCCCCTCCCCCCGCTAGTTTTTTTTTCTATTTTATGTAAATTAAAAGGCGAATTGTCTTCAGCTGAGCTGCTGGCATTTGAGGCAAAACATTCTCGCAGAAGTGTCCAGTTTTGTCTGCCCTCTGTGTTTAATGTAGAACAGCTAAGTTTTACTTCATTTTGTAAATATTATTGGCCAGGTTTCTTGATGATCATGTGCAGGAGGCCAAGTTAAAATTTGTAATCTTTCTGAATACGATGGATTCTACAATGATACCAGCTTCCTGACATGCTGTAATCTCGCTTTATTCCTCAACATCATCTCGGTGGATATAAGTTACCTGTCTCTCTCTTAGGGCATAATTACCATGGCCCCCTTCTTTCTCATTTACTTGCATCCCTTTTATTTAGCAAGAAACTGTTGCCTTTTCTTTCAGCTCTGGTTTAACTGATATGTATATGATTAACCTCAAATTTTCTCAGTAGGTGTTAACTTTGAAGTCTCTGTGCCGTGTTTTGGGTTTGACACAGGAATTTTGTGCTCAAATTTTTGTCTTTTTTCATCCTCTACCAGTTGGCTAAGTAAAATGAGGTGTCTCTCCATAAACATCTTCTGATAACAGAACTGTTAGAACTTACTGGGTGGAGTGGTGTGCTTCACTTGCAGAATTTGGATTTATCAAAGGACTTAGAGTAGATTCATAGTGATGCAAAACCAGGTATCAGATTAGTCGAGTGCACGAGTTGAATTTATTAAATCATTCTGCATTGCAGTGCTGCATTGTGAAAAGGGATGCACTACTAGGCCATAAAAACTTGTTGGATTTTTTTCATATTCTTAATTTTTGTTTTATTGGTGGCCATGGTGGATTTTTCTTCATTTCAGCATATAGGGACTTTTTTCCCAAGAAGTATCATTATTCTAGTTTTCTCCAGAGCAGTTCTGGTATTGTTTATGTATGTTTTTAAACTCCAGATTTTGTTCTTCTATTATTATTATTACCATTCTTTATTGTTAAGAGTCCCATGCTTGTTTTAATAACTGTCACATCTGTAAAAACAATGACCATGCTAACCAACAGATTACTGAAATATTATCTGAAGAGAGTGGGATTCTAGGTCAGTCTTTCAAGCATTTTGACTTGACAGGTCCATTGAAGTTTACTGAATTATTTTCATTAATAACTTTGGTCTTCACTGTTTCTTTTCATGTATTAGTTCTTGTTTTTAAGGTGTATTGACTCATATCAATGTGATACCTTTTAAAGCTTTTAACCAAATTCATTTCTGCAGTGTATTGCTTTCCTGTTAATTTTTCCTTCTAAATATGCTATTAGTCCATCCCAAAAATAATTAAGAATTTTGTGCTGTAGTTTTTTTCAAGATGAATATTTTTTTCTATATGAACAAATATGAACAGTATGTTTGTGTACTTGTGCATGTGTTTCAGTCTTTGAATGGGGAATTCATTCAAAACAAAATGCAGAGGGCTTGCCCATTAGTGAAACACTTGAACTAATTACAAGCAAATAAAGTACAGGTTGCAGTTGTCAGTCTAGTTCTGTTGGATTTTCAGTGTTGTTTTCAAGCTCTTTCTTCTCCACCCCCCCTCCCCGCCCCCAACCTGTAAAAAGTTGTCCATGGAACTTGATTGGAAGTACAAACTCCTGTGTGCTTTTCTTTCAGAGTACGGACATGAGTCCAGCTAGTAGCACAACCTCCCTCCCTGTTAGCCCCCTTCCTGAGGAGCCAGTGTTTTTCAAGGTACAGTTAATTAATTTAATCATAAATATTGTCTGTTAATCTTGGCTTATCATGTTATCTGGTGTATTGTGCTATTATTACTTCTTCCTTTTTTTCAAATTACTGTGATATCAGCAGATGTTCTGTGTATATACCATGCAATTTTCAAGAAATACCTAGAATACAACGTTGTTGGTTTTGAGAGGAGTATTTTTCCAGCAGACTACAGCTGTAAACTGTTACTTTTAAGACTGTG
The DNA here is from genome assembly GCA_013398015.1 of Oreocharis arfaki. Lineage (NCBI taxonomy): Eukaryota > Metazoa > Chordata > Aves > Passeriformes > Paramythiidae > Oreocharis > Oreocharis arfaki. The sequence continues at coordinate 563,503 of VZRR01013719.1, forward strand.
TTTTTATCCATCATCTCATTTGGATATGCACATTCATTTACAAGTGTGTATCATCAACAGATACCTCTTTATCTTGTATTTCAAGTATATCTTTTAATGAAACAATGATTAGTTTTTCCAAGGATACAGAAGACATTAAGGAATAGTTTTGGCATAAGTCCAGTGTAAGCCACAGGCCTGGCAATTAATAATAAATGTTGGGACAATATCCACACCTTCATGAGCTTTAAGCTGAGAGGAGTGAGTTGCACTATGTCACTTTCTCAGCTGACTCCATGGTATCCATCCTTGGGACTCAGAATAGCCTTAGGCAGAGCCTAACTTTTGGAAGAGGTCTCCTGAGGCCACCCAGGTACTCAGAGGAGTGCTGCATCATCTAGCAAAGAGGTCACCTTGCCAGTTTTTCACTTAGATAAGGAAGAGGGAACCTGTGTTTTCAGCACCATTGGCTCAGTTGGGTGTCATAATATGGACTAAGTTGTACTCACAGGAATAACTCTTTTAAAATTTTCTCTCTTCCGAGTAAGTTTCCACCTTCTGTGTGCACACAATCAGTTGGCTGGGTTGTGTTTTAGTCACTTTGTGATGATGCTAAATTAAAGCTGAGTAACTGGAATGAATGAAATTTAATGATGTAAAGTTTGTGTCTCTCCTGCACGTTCTTCCAGCACAGAAAATAAGTGTCCTTCAGACCTGGCCAAGCCCAGAAAAAAGCGTTTTGGTTTTTTTTTTGGTTTTTTGGTTTTTTTTTTCCTTTTCCCATATTTTTTTTTCTGTGTCTGTGCAACAGTTGTACAGGCAGCCAGCTGATTCCCACTATTAGAAGGGTTGAGGATTGTTCTTGCTCAGTTTTTTCATCAGTGAAGGTACAGATGGGATATCAGTGGTCTGCTATTCACTGATTCTTGTTCCTCTTTTGGGATTTAGCTCTTTTAAGACCCATCTCTCAGTGAGATTTGGCTGAAATTGAGCAATGTTGTGCCAAGATACCAGGGTACATGTTTTTATTTCCTTGGAACACCACTTAAAGTGCGCATTGAAGTCTGCTCAGCATTCTAAGTCAGATTCAGTAGTTAGCTCTCCCCATGCCTGGAAAACCACTAAGATATGACATACAAAGGAATGGGCTGCTCAGCTCAGATAAAGGTTTAAGATGTAAGGAAATCTAACTTAAAGTAGTATGATAAATTCTCACGCTGAGGTAATCAAACATTGCTCTGTTTGCATCAGGGGCACTGACAAGTACGCTGTAGTGCCTTTATGTTTGAAGGAAATGGTGTTCGTATAACCCAAAATGGGTTGTAAATTACTTATTTGAAGTGGAATAGCTGCTCTAATAAAACAATAAAGATGTTTTTCATATGAAAAGTCTAGTTGAAAATGGTGTAAGAAACTGAAAAATAGGGCAGAGAGGATTACTTAATCTTTCGTTTTCAGTCAATTTTCAAACCAGGAAACATTTTCCTTTGCAATTCAAGTAGAATGGAGGTCAGGCCAGGAAAACGTTAAGTGCATTTTACAGCATTTAGTAGAAATAAAAATAATATAAAATGTAACAGGTTCTGTTATTTCTCCTTGACTCACTCCAAGAGAGAGCACTATTGTTCCAGTTGTAATGCGAATGACTGGTTTTACAAGCCATAACCTTCTCTGAATACTGTCAGTCAATAATATTGACTTTTGATGATGGGATGGTGCATTTCCCTTAGCAACATGGTAATAACCTTTCCCACATCTTTGCTGTAGAGATGGAGATTGAAAAAGGAATTCCATTCTGTGGTTCTGAAAACACAGGTGTAACAAAGCAGGGCCCTATAAACTGCATCTCTTTGGGACTGTTGAAGATCTCTGAGCTAATGAGCTTTAATATTAGACTGTGAAATGAAACCAAGCCTGTGTTCTCAGTCATAGCTGGTTTTATACCAAGAAAGAGAACTGTCCTTCCGTGGATTTTAACAATTTGCCTTCAAAAGAAAGTCTGCATTTTTGCATAAAGAATACAAATCCTGTCATCATACTCGTCTTGTACATCCAACTTCACCAAAGCAGATGCCTGTAATTTTTAGTCCCACAGGATATGTGCTGTATAAATATGGAGAACCTAAGCTTGTTTGAAACCATTTTAGGATTTTGAATTTAATCTAATGGAAGTTAGAAATCAAATTTCCCTGGAAGTTTCCCTGAGATGCTTGCAAGTTGCATCTCAGCTCTGCTAACACCAACCTCAGCTACCATTCCCCCAAAATATTGCACATGCTGTGACTTGTAGCAGAAAGATCCAAATCCCTGCTCAGGAGTGTTTAGAGGAAGGTATTTTCCAGTGCAGCAAGAGATACTCCACCCAAATCCATCGTATGCCATTACTTTAATTTAGTCTTTTGGCTTTACTTACATTAAGACAGTGCCTTTGATAGAGTGTCACTCGTGTCACTGATACTCAGCAAAAGGAGTAGAAAACAATTGGGTAAGAAATAAAGGTAGCCAGCTCCAGAGCCACTGAATCCTAGAAGCAACCATGAGAAAATTGGAAGATAAACTTACTGTTAATGCCATTCAGCGATCTTTGGTCCCTAAGTGTTATGAATAGTAGATTTGGTTTTGTTTGAGGAAAGAGCAACTGTGCGTAGCAGCCAGTACTGCCAGTCTTTTCTGTGGCTTTGGGTTCCTTCACCCTGTGGAGCTACCAAGCCACAGATGTTCAGAGCAGTCTTCCTTAGCTGTGCTCTTCAAAGTCCTAGAAAAAAATCCATTTCAGCCATGTACACAGAGACTTTTGAAAAACTTTCCTAAAACCATTTTTGATAAAGCAATCATAGGCATTTCTTTTTAGCGAGGGTTATTTTTATGTCAAATTCCAGCTTTCAATTTTCTGCTGTTTTCCGTGGCTAGAAGTGTTTAGAAAAGGAAAATCTTTTCCTATATTGTGGAAAAAGTTTATTTCTCCTCTCAAAAAAGAACATGGTCTTTGTTGGTGATTTTGTTCTTAAACTTTCATGTAGGTAGGATCTTCTTTTGAACAGAAGTTTTTTCTTCTGTCCCTATATAAAATTTCTAGAAGGATTGGGTCTTTGTCTTGTGGGAAAAAGTTATGTCACAATTGAAATATTTCAGAACTAAGAATTTGGAATATAATGGAGCAGAATGGTATTTGTCACGCAACCTTAACTCAAGTGTTATTCTGTGTTGTAATAGCAAAACTTTAGCTGGCTCAAATGTGAGTGACTTTTAATTATGAGTACTTATATCCACTCTCATTAGCTGGAATTAAAAAGAATCCTGCCTTTCGTTTAGAAGATAGGTGAAGGAGTGGGTATTTCTAAAAGGTCAACTCACTGAGCAATGTCTCATCCATTTTCTAGAACCTGTTCTTTTCTCCTACTCATTATGCTCTGCTTTATTACAATAGTATTTTATTATTTTTAAATTATTTTAAAATCTAGTGACAGCCTTTTAAGAAGAGATCTATGACAGCCGTTTAGTACATCAAATATCTAATATTAGCTAATTATACATTATCTGTTGTAATGAGCATCAGTCTCACTGGTTATTAGCCACAGCCAAGTTGTAAATAATAACCGTAATAGTAATTTATTGTAGCAATGTCTAATTGTGTTTCAATTCTGTGATTAATCTCAACCATGCTTTACTAATTGGCATTAAATGGAAGAAAAAGTTCTTAAATTATTTCCTATCTCCTTTGAGGGAGCTGAGAATTTCCTTCGGTATTTATTTTCTTATTGTGTTCTGACTTCTGTAATTAATACCCTTGATACAAATTCGTTGAGTAAGAAAATGGAAGTGCCGGGTCAAGTAGCGAAAGCTGACAGTCCTCAGTAGTGTTACACTGGTGTAGGTCTAGTAAAGTGTAATCTATACTAAATTATGTCTATACTAACAGTTTTGCCATTCATCCTGCAGCTTTACAGGCTCTGAAAATGCAAATCATTGCAGTCACTAATGGGCATGACTCTGGCAACTCTTGACAGTTGTACATACAATTAGCAAGAGATAAATTTTCTGTTTGGAGTGTAATCACAATTTAATTTTACTGCAGGTATTTGGAATAATCAATATGAAAGTCACAGTAATGATCGCTGGTTAGCCCAGGCAACTCACCTTTGAGAGTGTGACTTGGTATTTTTAGGTGAAGAATGAGGTCTATTTCTCACTTGCTCAGCAATGATGATAAGCTGGGCCTATACTTAAAAAAAGCTTCCTATGGTAGTTGACACAGCCAGCTTATTTACCCTCTCTACCTTAAATGCCCTATTTCCAATATTTGAAGTACTTGTTGACACTTCTTTGAATAAGAAGATTTTCATGTATTGCTTTGTTTTCAAAACGGACTCTGCAATCATCACATAGGCGTTGTGACCCCTGGGCAGATACAGGTTAGGGTTCAGTGATCCTCTTTAGTTGGCTGGAGGCTTCATTAGCTCTCATCCCACTCGTTCTGCCCTCCAGCTGAATTTCTGCTTCTGCTGAGAAGTGTCTGAAGTCTCTGTGCTTTTGGTTTTTTGTTTGTTTTGGAGATGTTTTCGGTGTTTCTAGTAAAGGTTTACAGTCACAGAAGTATGACTCACACAACCCCACCTTTACTCCTCTGCTGCCTCAATCTCCATCCGATTTTAAACCAGTCTGTCACCTTTCTTCAGTGGTTTAATTGATTCCTCCCACTCTTAATTTTTATTTCCCGTGTCAGGATTTCCTTTCTTTAAGACTCATTATGTCTTACTGGTGTAGCACAGACTTTTAAAAGTCACATCATCACAGCAGCTTTCTGCCTTTGGTGCAAGCCTTCTATTTTGTCATTGCTCAAAAAGATTTATAATTGGATTTGTTCCACAGTCTTTATAATCATAGGATATGAGATCTTGAAAATCACTGAATTTATTCTGATGGGAGGATCGTGAAGTAGGTATTATGGGCCCTGTTACAAGAAGCTTCTGCACATTTATTCACTGTCTTTTCCTCAGTAACTATGTGCACACTTTTCCAAAGAAAAAAGGCTCTGCCAGCAAGACTGTCTGAATAGAACCACATCACCTGTTTAATGAATAAATAAAATAATAATTTTTATTGTGGGGAGTGTAGGTACAACATCTGTGATTTCCCAAGGTCACTGATATATTTACTAAATATTAAAATATTTACTAATATTTACTAATGACTAAAAGAATCAGGAATGAGACTGGGAACTACACATGTATTGTCTGATTTCTTTCTGCCTCTATGCCTTTATCATAGTTTCCTTTCTTTCCAAATTTTATGCACATGCATTTTTTTAGTGTGTTATCCTTTAATTTATTGAGGCTTTCATCGCAGGTTGACCATTAGTTCAATATTTCAAAATTACAATCCCGTATCTTAGGCAAAATTGATGCTTTCAATGCTATAAATTCAGTTATTTACTCAATGAGCCACATAGAAGAAAATGATTAATGTATATCTTATTAAAATCTCCAAAAGCAATCAGAAACACAAATGATGCTTCAACAAAGGCATGCAGAAGGATCATCATTACTTTTTTTTTCAGTTAACGGGGTTTCCAGCATAACTTTAAATTCTATATAATCAGTACTGCAAGGGTAAATATTGGGTTCATTCAGGTTCCTTCCCTCAGGCAGGCACACGCTCACACAATGCATTCTGATGCATACCTACAAAGTAAGCTTTTCCTGCTGAGTACTCTATATCCAAGATTTAAAAGTCATAAAACTTGTAACATTGTAGGTTGCTGACAAGATTTTATCACTAGGACTATGAAGAAAGATTTTTTTGAAACTCCATGGGAGGATTCTGATATACCCAGGAAGAGCACTTAAAGTGCTAATCTAATCATCTCAATACAGACAGTAAATCCTCCTAATTTCCGTTGTCTAGGGACTGATAGGCATAAGTAAATCTTGGGGAATACATTGGTGTGTTGAGGAATCCATTCAGCACAGGTAGCTCGGGATGCAGCTGCAGGTTCAGCTCTGGGGGGCAGGAGCCCGAGCCCCAGGCAAGAGGCCATGAAGTGCTGACCCTTTGCAGATCAAAGGGCACAGGGACCTGTGGCCCAGCCAGGGGACTGGACACTCAGAGACACAGCAGGAGCTGAGGATTCCAGACTTCGCCACCCTTAGACTGTGAGGGTGTAAAAGCCTGGGGGCTCCTTTCTTCTGGGTTCCTCTTTGAGGAACCAGCTCAAGCTGTATTTAGTTATCGCACCTTGATAAAGTGATATTGAGGATGTGGATGTCTGATGCTTTAGGAAACCTGGTGTGGCTCTGTGTGTGGAGGGTTTGGATGCAAAAGGTCCTAAGTCCCAGCTCAGGTGGTGCCAGAGTGGCTGCCAGAGGGCCTCCTGAATGGTTGGACAGGGAAGTTTCATTATCAGGCATTTGTAAAATATGATGAATGGAGGGTGGTTTTGGTTTGTTGGTTTTTTTTGTTTGTTTGTTTTTTGTTTTTTAGTGAGCAGAATCATTATAAAGAATTCAGAGTAAAATTTTGTCTAAATCAATGGCACAGTACCCGTTGGCCATAGTGGCATGCACCATCAGGTCATGGATGACATGGATTACATCAGAGGCATCAATTACTTTAGAAGTGAAAATATTCCTCTGTATTGACCATTTTAACCCCATCAGTTATTTTAAAGGTGAAAATGTAAAACCATTTTGACCATTCCAACCCAAGAATACTTTCTGTGGTTGTCGTAAATGAAATAAAATTCAAGTGTTTTCATATATTATGTTCAATGTAGTGAAAATATAGAATTGTCTGTAATGCAGGAGTTTATTTAATAATAATTATTCACTTTCCAGTATGTGTTAGAGCACTTAATGTTTTCTTCCAAGGATAAATTAAACAAACTGGAGACTTGAAGATAGGTTTTCTACATCTCAGATGTGTATTCTCACTGTAGCAGGTCCTCTCTCTTCCTTTCTAGCCAAGCACTGCTGTTTTTTCATCCAGAAAACCTCTGAAAATTGTGTGTGGAAACTGGACATGTTTTTGACAAAAAGTTTTGACTTAGTCAAATTAATGTTTTAAAATGGAAAACATCTGATCCTTGACTTTTCTATTAAAATATGTATAAACAACTTTCCTAGTACTGAGTAATGTTAATGACCCAGCCATATGTTTTCAAACATAATCCATTACAGTAGGAAATTGAGGGTTGGCATTTTGAAATCCTTATCAAGTTAAATGTCTCAAAAGTACGACACTAAAAATAACTGACTGATTTTGATAATTTCCACTGAGAGATTAAAGAGACAGGTATTTTTTTGAGCAATTTAGACAGCCATTAACTGAAATTAAGGGCGAGATTTAATTGCTGACACAGACACCTCGTGTCACTTCTGAAAGCTGTATCCTGACTTTCCCCTTGCTAACTTTCTAGCAGAGCCGACTATTGAGAGGTGATGAAAGTTGTGCTGTAGTTTGATTTTTGTTGTGTTTCTGGTTTCATTTCCATTTGACTTTGTTACCTGGTGATGCTCTTTCTCGGCAAGGTATAAGCTCCTATGAGAGCCACTTGTTTATAAGAAACTGTTTAATTTTACTGAGGAATGTGGCTTGTCTGGGAGATTTTGATTACATGACACAGTGATGACTTACAGTGTTAGGTAGGGACTTCTCAAGTGTCATTCCTGTTTCCACCAACCTTTGCATTGTTGCTAATTAAAGCTAATTCTGTCTGGGGAAAAAAAATCCCCTGTATTTAAAGAATGTAACATGGTGATGGTAGTACTGGAGTAAATTTCTTGTTTCTGAAAGGTGTCATGTGCTCTGATTTTGAGCCATAGCATGAACATTCCGTTTACTCTCTGTCCTTCTCCTTGCTTCTGACGTCGTTCAGATTGTTGATGGTGAAATATATCCGTATGTTTAAGGTGACCTTTTAGTGCCTTACCATTTTTTTAAGAACCATAAAGTTTCTTTTACCTTTGTGACACATTAAAAAAAAAGCCACAGTATAGGTAAAAGGATATCTTTTTTTATTTAAGTGTTCTTAAATGTGGCTGTATGAACTTGGCTCTTAATAGTAGTCCAGAAAAGTTATGTCTCTTCATGTGTGTGGAATAAGAATTCTATTTGTTCAGGCTTCTTCATTTATCAGAGATTTTAATAAGAGTCGTGAAGGGCATTGGGGATGGAGACAATGGAAAGCATTCGTTTTAATTCTTTTAAAAATGTTGAAAACCCGGTCTCGAGGCTGTGGGTTTGTTGCATTGTTGTCATGGGGTACACCTATAAGAAAATGCCATTCCTACTGTGAGTCTCTTACAGATAACTTTGGCAATTTAAGAAAAACCTGTAAGTTTTGGAAAATATAGTTTTCTAAATCATTGCTTAATAAATGGATGAGGATATGATTAATTTAAAAATTTCTCGTAAAAAAAAAAAGTGGACTAAAGGAAAAAGAGCACGACCTTTGTGGTTGAAGCAATTGATAATGGGAGGGAGGAAGAGCCCATAAACAGACTTAATTACTTGGTTTTGTCCTACGGAATAATGAACTAAATATTCAGCAGATTTTTTTAGATTTGTTATTTTCAAGCAGGGCAGAATGCTATAGATGAGAAGGAATAGCAAATTTTTAGTTTGGATAATATTTTCTAAGCATTTTAAACTTTTACAGCTATGTGGTGCACTGTTATGGGTAGCCTTGTGATAATTGTATCATTAGAGTTATCATCTATGGTTAGAGTTCTGAAAGATTAAATTAAGATTAATGAGGGCCTGGTGGAAAAAAGTTTTCTTTAGGTGCATATCTGATTACCATTTGTTGTAATCATTATATTTCTGGATGTTGTCAGTAACCAAGAAAGGAATGAATAAGCATGTCTGATTGTTGTTTATTTTGGGTATTTCTGCACAGTTTCATATTTAAGCAAAAGGGAGAAGCACATAATGCTCCACAGGACTGTACAAAGTAATATTTATTTCTGGTTCTTCTAACAAGTTGCCAGTTTATTTCAATAAGTCAGTAAAAAGAGGAAAAGTTCAGGGTGGGGGGGAATGTTTATCTGCAGCTGAACCAAGGGAAAATTCAGGAATGAAGATGAAAGTTTTTGCAAGCAACATGAAACAAAGATGTTTCCTGAAGTTTTTTGTTTACTGTTCACTGAAATACCTAAAGCCTCACCGCTTTCATGGACTGGTATGTCTGCATCAAATTTAAAATGCTTAAGAAATATAAACTAACTGGAAATCTGCAGGGTATAATTATGTATCATAGAAAAACAGCTGCATAGAAAAACAGCTGCTTTCTTGGAAAACAAGAAAAAAACAAATAAGAAGAAAACTGGTGACAGTGAAGTTTAAAATAAAGTAGTTTGGCATGCCAGTGTTACAGAAGTTAGGGGATTCACACACACAAATTATCAATTTTTTAGTACTATGAAAGAAAAAGTTTAAAAATACTAAATATTGCTTTCATTCTGGTATTGCAGAAGTGAAGTAGGATGAAGTTGAGCTACTGTTTGAGAGAGGAACTTGGACTAAAAAGTTGACTTATTAATATTTCCCAGTGATTATTTAGATTCCTGAAGGTCAGTTTGATCAAAATTTCAGTCTCTTGGGACAGAAGTGTTCCTGCAGTTGCAAGCTTAATAGGCTGGCATCTTTGTGCAGGCAGTTCTGGGTTTGCTGCTTTGTCCATAGCGAGCTCTGCTCACTGAGTAGCACTGAGAGGAGGGATTTTTGTCCAACCTGACCACTTAAATGAGAGTTGTCATATCAATAGAGAATTAAATTTGGATAAGAAACAATTTTCCTGTACAATGGAAATTTCAGACATTTCAGGTCACTCTTGTGATCACAAGCAGATCATAATCTTTCGTTCGGTCACCCCAGCTCCAAGCAGCAAAACCTTTGGCTGTGATAGTGAGGTATTTGTCAGAATTAGAAATGGCCAGAATAGTATTTGTGGCTTCTTGTATCTTCATTATTTTGCTTTATGCTTTGCTGTATTCTTAAGGATGATTCTTCAATAGCAAGTTTGTGTATTTGATGTTTATTGCCGTGTTTATAACCATTTTGAATGAATTATATATATAGGCTCTTAAGTTATTAATTCTTTAAGCCTTTTGCTTCAGTCTCCTCTTTTGAATATCTTTATCCTCTTTCCTTCTACAACCACAGAATGGTTGATTCCAGTACTCTTCATTTCCATAATTATCCTTAGTGATGTGTGAGGATGAATGCAAATTTGTTAGCAAAATGATAATTCCTTATCATAACAAGAAGAAAAACCCACAGAAATATCTGTCCATAGATTAAGTCAGCATTATATTTGGTTTAATCTATTTTATAAAGCATCGCGCACCTCTTAGACAGAAAGAGGTCCTTAGAGTAAATGAAATTAATTGGGGAAAAATTAACGAATGTTACAAAGCTGTCATTTTTTTTATGTATCAGTAGCACAATCATATAAATGCTACTCACATGTTAACTAGATATCTTCAGCATGCAAATTTGATGGGACTGATCATCATAAATATTAATAAATTCTGAGGTGCAGAGGCTTTTGCAAACGCTAATCCTTGTAACACTCCTATAGGGTGAAGAGCTGTTATCTTCCTTTCACAGAAAGAGACTTTAGGTATTTGTATTGGTGATCCTACACGCTGTCTTGGTCTTGGACTGTGGAACTGATTCTGCTTTTCTTGGCTTCAGTTTCCAGATGTTAGTGATTCCTCACTGACCTGTGTCTTGCTCAAAGAGCTAATATTCCCACTCAGAAGAAGAATTCTGCAAGCCCTTTGCTGCCACACTGGGAAGCGAAGCCCACTCTGCAAACAGATTTCCCCATTTACGGTCTGGTGTAGGAAAAGATAATTTCTCTTTAAATAAAGAAGTGGAGTCTGAGGAATATTTATTATGTTTTAAGATAGCTTTCATTTCATTACACCATTAAACAGAGAAGTCACTGGTACTGTGTAATGCTTCAGATCTCTGTATAATACTGAAAGTTTTTTGCTTATAGGAATGGAAAGATAACAGGAAAAATAGTTTGTATGTACAGATATACAAGCATACAAATATTCACCATATTATTTGATTGGAAATGTAGAGTGTTATGTATTCCTTTGTGTAGTTCTGTATTTTCTGTTTATAGAGTCCTTCTCGTCTCATAAGAAAGTGATTTTTTTTTCTGTTTTATGGGGTTTTTTTCCCACTGGGTGTCTGTACACCAAGGGCTTTAAATGTGGAAACATAGATGGCAGACTAAGAAACTTTACTGGCTCTTCTGCAACCGGGAGATGAGGTGTAAGTGTCCGTCATTATTCAATCCCTACTCTCATGTATTCATACACTTACTTTGCGGCTTATGGAAATCATAATTACCTCTACATAGGAATGTCCTGCACATGTCTATGAATCATTCAAAGCAGCAGTGCGAGCAGGCTTTGTGATGCAGTTACCTTGAAAGAATATTCGCAGAAGGGTCCAGAAAGGCAAAACTGAATCTAAGCAAGTGCTTCCCTCACTGGGGAAGAGTTTTAATTTAAATTGGCTTATGATTGTGATTTAAAGGACATCGTATGTTCTTCTGTGGTGAATCTACATTTGACTGCCCAATTTGCAACAGCTTCATCCCTTCAGGCTCTATTAGCAGAGTGAAAAAACCCTAAACATGAGGTTGTGGAGTGCAGCTGATAGCTTTGTCAGGTGCCTTTGTGCCTCTGACTGGGGATAATGTGTCAGGAGAAAGGTAAAATAGAGGTGGCGTTTAATGGCAGTGTGAGCTTAATGGCAGAGAAGAAGTAGTCAAGAAACAGTCACTTGACTTAAAGAAAAGGTCAGAAGCAAACAAAGCACCTGCTCTGTGTGTGTGGTGGTTCTGTAGGCCCTTGCAGAGCAGAGGATTGGGGCTTGTTATTTCACATGGTAAGAGTCGAAGTGATGCCATAAGGATTTTTTTGCCTTTTCTTTTATACCTCTTTTATATACCTTTATAGCCTTTTTGTATTCTTAGTGTTTATTTATAGCCTACATTCCTAGACTTATTGGGAGACTAAACATCCCAAAAGCCTCAGGCACCAAGGTCCTCTCTGGAACACATTTTGTAAACTAAAAGATAGGTCTGTCCAGGGGAGGGTTCCTCAGGAGGGGGGTTCACTTAGCCTCGCTCGTTGGGGAATCTTTGATAGATATGCTAATTTGTAAGACCTATAATTTTATACCCAATGTATAGTGGATGTGCATTCGGGGTGGGCATTTTTGATGTACGTTTTGGTGTGTTCCACCTAGACAAAGTGCACCAGGGATCCTTGAAATAAATACCCCTTTTCCCCTCTAACTGTGTTCGGCTCTTGATTTTAAAAACAGGGATCAGGCATCAAAAGGAAGCCTAAGTCCTGTAGTTTGTCTTTCTGAGCAATCAGTTGTGCCAGAGGTGTCGAGTTAAAAATGGATGAATGGCTGGACAGATGGATGGATAATGTCAGATGGACCATGCCACTTCTCTCCCCTTTAATGAATGATTGACTCTTCCTCAGGTCCATTCCAAAGCATCCTGTGTGCACATAGAGGACTGATCTAGAATTCAGTCCAGTGACTGAAGTATTAATTGAAATTACCATCCTAATCAATGTGACTAATATTCTTTGTACCTGGATTAGTCTAAAGGCAGATTAATGTCGAGGAGATACTTATAACCTGACTTTTCTACATTCCAAAACTTAAAGTGCTGCCAGGGAAATTCATCAAAGGGCTCATCTGAAAAGATATCCCTGCAGGTATATAATATACATAAGCTGTGCTGTGCTACTTTTTGGCCGTTCCAGCCTTATCAGTTTGTTTTTGTGGCTTTTTTTTTTTTCCAGTTGAGATGTAATTTTCGTAAGGTCAAGTTGGGCTTAAGAATAGCTAAAGGAGGTTTGGTTAAGGAAGTACCGTTTCTTCAAATGAATCAAGTAACACCTTCATTTCGTGATATGTGGCAGCCATGAGGGTGGAAGGAACCCACCTGGCTGTCGCACTCTGGTTGATGCAGCATTAGACTGCGGAGCAAAACTGAGCATTTGGCAGCACAACCAAAATGTTTACGACAAAGATGTTTAAGGAATTGGCCAGTTGTTAGGTTCAGTCAACAGAAGCCATCTTTCTGTGCTCTGCATGAGTTCAGTTTATCAAGCAGCTCTTTCCATCTGTTTACATGGTGGTTTGGGGTTTTTTTTGTTGTTTGTTTCCTTTCTTAAATAACAGCATGTTCATAATTTTGTCTTGTCTCGGTTTTGTCTTTATGATATCAAGTCCTACAGAACAAAGTTACTGCACAAAATATCACATGGCTAACACTGGAAAAACCTCTCCTGTATAAATATAAGAGAGGGTTCAAAATACAGTCTGTGATATGACAGTTGATGTTAATGATGTTTTTAAATAAAAATACTTTTATGGTACATAGTGAGAAACCCTACTAATAGGAATAGAGGATTCCTCTTGTGCCATTGCAAAAAGATATGAAAAACATGAGCCTCTTGGGAAATTTTACTGTGTCAAACAAGCTTCTTGTAGAGTGACTCTTACTCCTTCACAGTCCTTTAGGCAATTGAATTTTTAAAAGTAAGGATTTGGAGGCTTGTTGAGATTTTTGCAGTGAACTGATGGTATTTTCTGCTGTGATTAGGAAAAAAGCAGCACAGCTTTGTCCCTAGTGGTGTTATTAGGAGTCTCTCGCAGATTAGGTTGATTGCCCCTTGTTACACTGTTGATCAAAAAAGAACTCACTCAATGCTCTTGACAAATGGTGGTAACCATTTCTGATGTTAAATCCATTTGGCATGAAAATCAGTATTTGCAGGTATCATGGTGATAGAAACAAATGCAATTCAAAGAAACACAGGAATTGCTGACACTTAAGCTGCAAATTTAACTGTACATTTATTTAAAAGCACTATACGAGTCTAATTGGTAAAATGACTACGAAAGAGATTTTATAATATCTGAACTCCTAGTTACTTTCCTAGGAACAGGACAATGTTGCAGCCTTAGCAAAATGATTTACTTGTAAGGATAATATTGTTTGTATGACAGCTGTCATCTCACTGAATCCATGTAACACTAGATTCTTGATGTTTGAACAAGGATCCAGAGTTTTGTAAAAGGCCTGTGCAGTCTTCCCTCAGAGGTGGAATATGGCTGCTTTCTTTGTTTAATTTTTGAGTTGTGTGAGAAAGGCTGTGAACACATAAATAGATGCAAGGATCATGGATCGATTATAATTTCAACTGAGAAGATTTGGTAATCCAGACTAGAATTTGATAATCCAAAATGACCTTGTTTTAACAAAAGAAAGTTGTTCAGAGAAGGGATGGAAAATACATCCGTGTAGCAGATGACCTACAGAATGAATTGTATGCTTGTCAATCTTTATTACATGGGTGAAATTCCTAAGAGTATTTAAAAAATCACTGCAACAATGTATATGCAGTACAGATTGGCTGCCACGCTCTGTTGTGCAGACATGAAGTTGTTGGGTGGCTTTCTCAAGGTCATAAACCCCCCCAGGAGGTGTGAACTTCCTTTTCTATAACAAGTTTATTATTATTTTTCAATTTAAAAAAGGGTTTGAGATTTTTCTAATTTAAACTAAGAATAATGAGGAGGTGAAAGTACAGCATGGAGCTGTGGCTTTAAAAAAAGCTTGTCTAGAGTTAATTTAGATCTCAAGAACTCCACTTTTCTACCTGGTGCTTCTCTGGCTTAATCTCTTTTCAAACTTGGTATAGTCTTAGGCTCCCAAAAGAAGAAGTCACATTCCAGCCTTGCTTCTCCGTGTCATCACATTTGTATCTGAGATCTCTATTTTGGTTTTACTGTGCTTGCTTGCATACAGATGAGGAATGAGCTGGGGTTGAGGAAAGGGCAGAGAGACTTGGTCTCTTGGCACAGGACCTGCTGATTCTGATTAATTATTAATTGAACTATAAGATCAAACCAAGTTACTTGCAGTAGGTTCTATAATTAGTTTAATAAAAACAAAACCAAAAAGCCAACCAAACCCAAAAACCGTGACAACTTTTTTCTTCTGTGACAAGCTAGAGCAAAATTATCTGGGTGAAACAGCTTTCGGTAAATCTGTGGGTGACCGTAATCTGGTTTTATCAAGAACATGTAAGCATACTGCTTCAGCTAGAATATGCTCCCTTTGGAAGTATAATCAATTGAAACCAGAGGTGCCTGGAATGAGGGTGTGGTTTCTCAGATGGTGGTGGTTTGGTACAGAGAGAAGCTCCACAAGACCTACCCAAGAAATGTTACAGGTGACAAACAGAAGTGGATTAGGCAGAGAGAGTTCTGTTTTGCGTGACTGTGTGCTGGTTTTGGCTGGGGTAGAGTTAATTTTCTTCCCGGGGCTGGTATGGGGCTGTGTTTTGGCTTAGTGCTGAACACAGGGTTTATAATATAGAGATGTTTTTGTTATTGCTGAGCAGGGCTCACACAGAGCCAACGCCTTTTCTGTACTGGCAGGGAATTAAGGGGTGTGTGGGAGGTTGGGAGGAGACAGCCAGGCCACGAGACCCGAACTGACCAAAGGGCTATTCCAGACCGTATGGCATCATGCTCAGTATGCGGAGTGAGGGGGGGGAAAGGAGAACAGGGAGAAAATTTGGAGTGGTGGCATTTGTCTTCCCAAATAACTGTTATCTGTGATGGGGCTGTGCTCTCCTGGAGATGGCTGAACATCTGCGGGGGAAGCACTGAATGAATTCCTTGTTTTGCTTTGCTTGTGTGCGTGGCTTTTGCTTTCCCTATTAAACTGGTGGTTTTTTCAACCCACAAGTTTTATATCTTTTACCCTTCTGATCCTCTCTTCAATCCTGCTGGTGGGGGAGTGAGTGAGTGACTGTGTGGTGTTTGGTTGCTGGCTGGGGTAAAACTAGCAACACACATGTTGCTGTTGTCACAGAGGAAATTCAATTTAATAATAGAATGTAGAAGGTATCGGAGTGTTATGGGAGATGCTCAAGCCTGGCCAGCAGAGTGAGATAACTCTCATGGCACAGAGGCAGCTGAGGAGTGACTGTGGTTCTCTTCAGTTATCCCTAGAAAACTCAAAAGTTTCCTCTGCTTGAAAAGTTGTATGTTTTTGTTTTAATCCTAAAAGCAGACCTTTGGAGCTGTGTGAGTTAAAGGCCATTTGGACTTCATGGAGTTTTAAGAAAGTTTAATCTAAAATGCATTTTACTCTTAGGTTTACTAGCAGGCTCCCTGGGGAACTGATTTCACCTTGATATCTACCCACCCACAGATACAGGTATACATTTCTTACAGACATACTTACTGTAAACATGCTGTCAATTTCTAGGTTGCTTATTTTTTTTTTACATTACACCTGCTGTTGTTCAGAGCTGCATCTGTGTAGCTCTCGACAGCAGCCTACTCATTATCTCTTCCTCCTTTGTTTCATGAAAAAAAAAAGGGCATTAAAAGAAGATGGGAGAAAAAGTAAATCAAATGCGAATCAAAGGTTCTCATCAAGAGCCCCAGAGGAAAGGGTTGCATCTACCTGTGATTGTCCAAAAGGAGTGCTGGATTTTTCTTTCTGGGTGTACAAAAGGCAGAAGATTGCAGGGGTGGGAATTTCCATTTGTGAATTACAAAAATGTGTTTAAATTGCAACCAGTGCAAGCTTTGTCCTATTTTAGTAGTTAATTTATAGAGAAAGATGACCTTGGGTTTAAGGTACAAAATTGAAAATCGGAGGATACGGAACTTCTGGCCCAGAAACAGCATATCTTCCTGGGGGAAATAATGTAGGAGATTTAAATTCTATCTGCAGAACTGCCAGAGTACATTTATTCTTTTTAGTGGCATAGTGAGGCTAATTTTATTAATCCTTTTTAAGTGCTCAGAAGGCAGCCATGGCAAAAAATACTGGTTCTTGCAAGTGTTCAAGGTGCCAAAATATGTAAGAATAGGGCAGTGAACATGATCCTGGAGGCTGCATTCTGAAAACCTGGGAGAGCTAATCGGTAATAAGAATATTAATTCACATTAATAGTCCACACTGGCATCTGACTGCTTGACTTTTATGAATGCTATGATTTAATTACGGCTTCGTGGCACATCTGAGGATGTTTCATTGAGCTGGTAAGGTTAGATCTGGTATTCATGAAAGGAATGGGCACTTGCCTATTACAACTATGTGTTATGCTAGATCTTATTTAGGTTTTTTTCTATTATGAACATAACAGAGCTTCAGAAGAGTTGACACCTTACATTACAGGAAACATGTTACAATCACCTCGCTCTGGTGTTTTTTAATCTCATGCATACGATGAGATTAAAAAAAATCATATTTGACAGTTTCAATGAAAATCAGGTTCCGCTCTAAGTTTGGATCCAGAGAGATGCTGTAAAAAACATAAGATTGAATACATTTTGCTAATGGTTGCTGTCTTAAAAGCTTGTTTATTAAGTCCTTAGTAGTCTTCTAATTCTATGTACATAATGTCTGAGAGTTTAGAATGAGGGTCTTTATCATTGAATTCTAAGCAGTATTTCATTACCGATTATTCTCTTTTAAAGTCTCTTTCCCCTTCCCTTATATCGCAAGAGGAACCAAACATTTCTTTCATGTTTAACAGGTAATGAAATTGAAATTCAATTAATAATGGAAATTCCGTTAATGAAATAACTGGCTTTATCCCTCCGTTTCCTGCCATGCACATGGATGAGAGGCTAGGAACAGGCAGAGCAGTAAAAATGTCATGTAATTATAACCACGACATATGTTTCATCTTTCCAAATTTTTAATTTAAAACAAAAAACTTCTCAAAACCATAGGATTTGGTCTTATTTATTTTGGTAGAAAATAAGCTCAGAGATGATTTTTCACTCGTAAGGGAAAGGAAGATATAATTTCTGAATAAAAAACAAGAATACCATTTCAGTAGTCACTGCCTATGAAGACAGATTCATGCTCAAATTCTGTTACAGCACTAATTTCTTACTCCTAAATATATCCATCAAATTTTTTGAGCCATTAGAGTATGATAGCAACGTTTCAATTAGTTGAAATTAAATTTTAGCAAAGCAATTAACAGAATGGAGATAAAAGAAAACCTTAAATGTGTCATAATGGAAAGATTACAGGTATGATGTGATCATACACCTCATAAAGCACGAATGTTTTTTGGGAACAGCAGAAACATAGTAAATAATAGGAAAGCCACGTGGCAAAGAGTCTTAGAAGATTTCTAAATTAGGGATAGCCACCAAATGGCTGATGGGCCATACCCTGCCTACAGGAAGAAAAGTCAAGGGCTTGATGCTTCTCTACCTCGTTGACCTATCTGTATGAAAATGGCATGGCTTAGCAGTTCCCTAATGCCAGCTTGATGGACTCATGGTTAGTTTTCTGATTAAAAGGTTATACTGAAAAATAGATGGCTTTCTGCTGCTAAATTCCCATCTGTCCAGACCCTGTTGTGTAGAGACTGGAAGAGGCTGGTCAGGGCTGGGAGTCCATGCCAAGGGCTAGATATGGAGAAGGGAGCTGGTATGAGACTGCTGGATGGATTGGAGGGTAGCATCCCTCACCATGGTGGAGGCAGTTTTACTCTGGTCATTTCTGTGGAAAAGGCTGTGGCTTTGTAAGAGGGTCATTCCAGATGGGACCTCTCCTAGCATGAGAATTTACTCATGGGGAGAGGGCTGAGCGGGGTTCCTGTGATCTCACTGAGCTGCAGGTACTCGCACTAATGGGTCTTGTAGTTGCCACTACTTACTCCGTTATTTGGAGTATGCCACCCACGTACTAGTTTGGGAAAAGATGGGTTGTCCTAAGTCCCCCTGAGCAGAAGTTGCCAACCCTGTTTGCAGCAATGAAGGTTAAAGGACGAAGATCATTTGAAGTGAGGGTTTCAGCTTTCCCTGAATAAGTCAACTGCATACTGCAGCTGTCTTCTCTGTTCTACGGGGTGATGGAAAGGGAGGAAAAGTTCTGTCTCTCCGTTATAGTCACATCAGCCATCTTCTATTAAATCTTTCCAACAGAGCGTGGTGCCAAATAATCTCAGCTTTTTGTCCAGTCTCACTCAAATTGCTTGAAATACTTTTTCTGTGCTGGGAAGGTGAAGATCTTTGTTAAACTGTCTTATGTATTCAGAAAGCCAATGAAGGCGTCCCTTTCCGGGAGCTTTTACAGGAAGCTTCTGCAGAAACATTTTTCTGGTGCTCTTGTGAAAGTATTGTATTTGATTTGTGAAATTTCGCCTGGGCAAAAAAGGATGCATCAGCAATGTCTAAGAAAAAAATAGTTCTGCCTGATCAAATGAAAATTGCTGGATTTTTTTTTCTAACCTGAAAATGTACTTTTCCATCATTGATGTTTCCATGGGGGAGGAAGGGCCAGAGAGACAGGAGATTAATTGGATGTTTAGAGTCAAATGTGCAGTTCAAGGCTAAAATAAATCAGGACAATATAGCTGTGGCTGAAGTTTCAAGGTTGTCAGAAGTAAACAAAGTAGTTGTTTTCCTCATTGTTTGGTCCTTCCTCCTCCCTCATCTGTCCCCATTTCTAAGTATCTGTAAAGTGAAAAAGCCTAAGCATAAATGGTGTGATTTCAGGAAAGACATTCTTTCTTAGATGTAGCCCTTTCAGATGTAGTTATGTTGTTACTCAAAACTGGCTGGTTTTAGCTGAAGTTCTCAGGAGTGCCTGGTGATGTAAGCTCCTTAGGTTTTACGCTTAGCTTAAGACCTGAAAATGGATGGTATTTTGCACTCAAATACCCAGTAGTTTCTTCAAGGCAAGTCTCTTTAGAGTTGCTCTTACCCAAAGTTAAAGATTCATAAGAGCCACTGGTAAACATCATCTGTACAAAAAAGAAATGCCTGCTCTGGTGCGTCACAAAGCTTTGTGCAGAAGTTTAATGCTTGGAAATCACAAATAGAGCACCCATCTGTGGTGTTTAAGATTAAACTGCCAAGAGTTTATGTTTTAGGTAGGTCATGACTTTATCTTTGAGGGCTGGTCTGCAAACGCATTCTCACAGGCTTCCAAAATATTTCTAGTAGTCACTATAAAATCTATTACTGATTCACTTGAATATGCAAAAGTTCTTAATATCAGTTAAAAGCATTCACTGAATGATGTCATTGATGATGATTAAAATAGAGGAAAGCTTACTCTTGTCGTGGTAGGTATTTATATAAGTGGAGTCTTTCTTATAAAAAGTAGCTGCATCATTTTCACAGCATGTGGAGAAATAAGGTTGTCTGAAAAATAGAATTTTCAAATTGTACATCATTTGTAAAATGACATTGTACATCATTTTGTAAAAAACTCACCTCCTCTCAAAGGGTTGGTATACAAGGCACCTACTTATTTTAGTACTTTAAATATATTTCTAAAGAAATAAGTTCATACAACATTTCCTTCTGTTTGGAAAACTTGTTCAAGTCCATATTCACTGTAATACATGTATTTTTCCTTTTTTTAAAGCCACCACAATCTGTAAATTGTTCTCAACTTTTTATTTAATAAATTTATCAACTGAATTTTATTCAGTTGATGCTGCAAGATGCTGCAAGAAAGGTCGATACAACTTTGATGCCTCTATCAATATATTGATCTTACAGTAGTTTTCCCAAAAGTATCTTTCGGTTTTCATGAGAAGTTATTTCTAGACCTCTGATGTCTTGCTTAAAATACAGGATTTCTGCATGTGGTCTTTCAAGACACTTTACCATAGCACAGACATTACCATTACATAGGCACTTTACTCCTTGAATTGATAAATATTTAAAAAAATGTAACTAACTGCAGCAACTTCCTTAGAAAAAGGTATAATAGCATATATTTTTCTTTGCATGTGTTCTTGGGTTCATTAATGCTCGGGTCTGGCATTTTCAGTACTGGAGAAATAAAATCCAAGAATCATTAGAAGTGGGCTTTTCAAAAAGAAAGCAGTCATACTGAACAGGAAGGTTTTCTTAAGCAATGGTCCTAGCTATTGGAACTTAATACATAAAACCAGAATTCACCAGCACTCAAACAATTCAACTAAAAATCTTTTGCATATTCATAATGCAACAATATTCTGATTTTGAGTGGTGTTGTGATAGCAATTCTTTCCTTTAAAAAAGCCCCAGGATTTATCTAGCATTCCTTTTAAATTCAGAATAAAATGTGACAATCTGCTACCTTTAATGTCAATGTCTTTACGTGGGAGTGCTGTTGTACAAACAGCTTAAAAATACAAGAGCAGAAGTGGTGTCGTGCCCTCAGATGTATAGGGAAATCATTCCAGCAAACTTGATGTTGGGGATGAATAGCCATCACATGGCAACGAGGCAGTTTGGATATTGTGTGTCTGCCAAGTGAGTGCACAGTAATGAATGGCTGCTGAAAGAAAGCACGGACCTGTGATCCCGCGAGGAATGTTTGATGGATTTCAAGACCATCCTATCTGTACTTGAAAGATAAATCTCTTTAACCTTTCTAATAGGGATACAGCTGCAACCTGATATTTCAAAAAAGATACATGTTGCTTTTTTGTTTGCAGAGTAGTTACACAATTAATGCATCGCTGGGTTATCAGTTTATGAAATAATATTATTATGTATGTTTGATACCTTGAGAACATAGTTGTGCAGACTTTGAAAAGTCTGTCAAATTATTATTAACTCTGAAAGATTTCCAAAACCAAAAATTATATCATAAAGTGCTTAGAATAACAGTCTAAATGAGCAAAATTTCTTTTCATTAGTTACTGGATGAGAGTCAGATAACTTTGACTAAGTAAATATTCTGATTTTTACTAAGCCTCTTCAAAAAGAGATGGATTCCTGTTGTATTTGCCAGCATACTGGCATCTCTTTGGTTTGATCCTATGTTTATTACAGCTTTATTAGCTAAGGTTGCATAGCATTAGCACTTTTTGGGAAATTGAAATTGCATATTGAAATTTTATATTTTAATCTAATTTTAATTTAAATTTTTTTATTGAGCAGCGGAATTAGAATGTGTTTTATTACATGTACTTCAGCTGTAGCTCAAGTAATGAAAGATCCAAGTTTTATGCCTGATCATAAACTTGTGAATTTTAGAAATTATTTGACATATTTTATGTCTGACTGTGGCAGGATGTAACCCAGAGCATCCCTCACTTTGAAATGGTGATGTACTTCATCTGATCTGTGTAATAATCTCCCTCCGAAGTTTACAGAAATCCACTCCACCTTCAGTATGACTCAGCCCATACATCCTCCTCACCTCCTCTCAAAGGGTTCCCTTCTGAGACAGTGAGCTTTATGAGGTAAAAGCCCCATCTTGGCTTTCAGATCCATGCTGAAACAATCAAACTTCTTTGTCCTGTCTTTCTGGACCCAAATTCCATATCTTTGTAAATCTCTTATCCTTTTAATTACAGTAAAAGTCACCACATTTTTTGTGTGAGTCTCTCACACTTGCTGTGTTTGGAGTTATTTCTGATTTTGAAGCCTGAATTCACATTGGATTTCTTTCTGGGCAGAGTAATAATAGCCTTTTCTTAGCCAGTTCTTTCCTGAAAGAGGAAGTCACTCCTTGGATTAATGTCTTCTCCCACCCCAGTCTCAGTTGCTGTACGTTTTTATGACTGTGCACCGTTTTGTTGCCCTCCCTGTAGGCTGTGCTCTGGACTGCAGTATTCCCTTTACTGGCTCTCCTCTCCCTGCAAAAAGCTCCTGCTGAGCTTTTTAGTAATGATTCTCAGCTCTGATATATGTAATTTGAGTTGAGCAGCCTAAGTGGGACCTTTTCTATCCTGTAGATACTATGAGATTAATCTCACCATCCTCCCCAGCAGCCTGGGTGAAACCCCAAAAACCACACAAGAAGGAACATGTTGCATTTTGTTGCAGGTGGGAGTGTTTTGTTCTCTCTATATAAATTAACCAGTTTTACAAAGTACTCTTATCCTCTTACACTTATACTTTAGCAAATTACAGATGTAAGTAATTGATTGGTCCATTTAGAAGACCTTTGTAATGAAAAAATTTTTAGGTTTTTTGTTTTGGTTTGGTTTTTGTACTATGCTTTTAAAAATGTCGTGTTGTTGAGCACTAAGACAATGACTATCCTGGCTTTCAGCAGTGGAAAGCTTGAGGAGGGAATTAAATGAGGTCTAGTTTTGGTTCTTAAGCTGCGGATCTTGGCACTGTCCTCTGATTAGTTAGAAGGCTCTTTGGTCATTCTGTGTTTAAGAATAAACCAGATACCTTCTTATTATAGTTTTCTCTGCATTAAAGGGAGAGGGGGAGAGTAATCAATATGTTAACTCATTTTCTATCACAAAGATTGTTATAGTGACATAAAGCACAGAGAGAATGTTTCTGTCAGTACAAAAACAATACCATCTGGTATTTAATTTTGATTATTATGTGAAGCTTAGAGTAAATTTGTATGATTTTCTGTCAATTCTGTCTAGTGATATACACATTCCTCCATTAAATCACATTCATTATGATTACCATTCTGTTGATACTAAAATAGGTACTATATAAAGTCATAAAACATTTATGAAATCTTAACTAGCGAAGCTTGTATGAGTTGGTGATCCATCCTTTCTGTCTAAGGAGAATGAGCCCAACGCTTGGCTATTTTAAGACACAGGTTGAATTGAAGAGGCAGAGATCAAGTGCTCTGCCAGCCATGTGTGAGCTGGCTTTATCTGAATCCAGAGACTGAAAATTATACCAAAATAATATATAGTTATCATAGCGTCACCCAGGGAACAGAAAAAAAGAAAAGACTGGAAAATATGAGGCATATTTGTGTTTCTGTGAAGCCCCACACTTTTCACCCAGCATCCAGAGTTATGATCTCCTGTCCTCCTCATGCCATGTCATTTGTTCTGGCCCTTTATTTTCTGTCTGTAATTCTCAGTTTCCCCTGATGGGAAATGATCCTTAGCTTATGTTCCTGTCCAGATGTACTGCCTGCTTAAGGTCCAGTTGATCTTTGTGGGTTTTTTCTTAACTTTAAAATGTTGTCTCTTATAGTCTGTAACATCAAACTCTTCTCCCTATCCTTTGCTCCCTTTTCATTGATTTGAGTCTCTGTTTCTGCTGGAACAGCAATTTTTCAGTGGGGCTGCCTCTAAAAATTATTGAATACATAGAATTTTTCAACTGTTGGCATTTTTTCATGTAACCCTGACTCCCTTCCTTGAGCCATTATTTCTTCTGGATGATTTCTGCAGGATTGCATGCCTTTTCAAGGCAAGAATGAAAGATGAATACTGCACCAAGTCTTTCAGCAAATTGCTTTGCTAGACATCAAAAGTTCAGACATTTCATAAAACATTCATTTTAGATTCTTGTACAAGAAAATTAGATTCTGCTTATACGTAATATGACACTATTTACATTACTGAATCTGTTCTGTTGTTGATTATTGTAAATTGTAGCAGAAAAGAAACATTTCAGGTTTTCTGCGGCATTTTTTCTGCTTATCTTTCATTTTAATCATATTTTGTTATCAAAAGCTGTAAACTTTCTTCCGTTATTTTTGCTAACTTCCTCTGGCTTAATTTTTCTTTTATAATATTCTTTATTTGTTCTTTCATACAATTCTCTTTTCTCTGTGTCTTATTTAATCCATTCTTTAATTACTTTACTCATTTGCCCTTCTTTCGCAGCTCCTTCCTTCACAGATTGGAGGGGTTGTTTTTGCCACCACATAGACAAGCCCAGGTACTTACTTAGGCTTTCTGGTGCGTTGGGTCTGATAAGCAGCGGAGAAAGCATCACTTTGAAAATAAGATGAATTCTTCCAAACCCAGTTTCAACCAGCATGTTTTCTGGAATAGAAACTCTGTCTGAAGTGGGACTGAGCTTTATGTATATGTAGCCTCTAGCAACTGTTCATGAAGCTGGTTATAGGGGGTATAAGGATAAATTTAAAGGGTGATCCTTGCTCGGTGTATAATTTGTCACCTATATCAAATAAGGAACTGCAGAGATGCAGTTTTTTTAGAAGAAGAATTGTGAGATTTTGGTTACAGCCACTGGACAGGTTTCTGTACTTGATGTCAGCATCCAAATCCATGAATTTCTGTCATGCATAACAGGCTGCTCTCTCTAGAAATTCACTGGTTTATATAAATTTTCCTGTTCAGTTGTGTCATATCTGTGTATTGAATTTTAGCGTTGAGAAAGGTGATTCAGCCAGCAAACTTCTTGTGCAGCAAATGATGAGCAAACAGCTCTTTTTCTAATAGGTTAGAATTTTACTTACTTCTGGTGCCTAGTTTAATGCCTTTCATATCATTCATAGTTCATGCTTACAGACTACTTTGCTTTTAATGGACTGGATTACAAAGGCTAATAGCATTTCTGAAGATTATACAATAGCTGATTAGTATCTGTGCAACAGGATTTTCATTGTTGTGAGGTTTAGTAGAATGCTGAAAATAGGGTTAAGTAGTAAATAATTCATCTGATATTTTATGAAGAGTGAGATAGTTTAATCATTTGGTCAACAGGTTTGACTACAAACCAAAAATGTTAAAAGTTTTAAGGGTGAAAGTAAAAAAATTATAAATTAGACGGGCAGTAAGACACCTAACAGAACACGCATTGCTCTTGTGGAGGACAAAATGGGGGTTGCCCAGACTGATCTTCATGATATCATAAACCATTGTGTTTCTCCCATAAGCTCTTTGTTTCCACTGTATCAAGAAAATCTATGCCTCTGTTTTAATGAAAAAATTCTTTTCTGGGGTTTTTGTTCTGTTTGATACCTCTGTGAAATCAGTCTGGGTTTTTCAGGTTTCTGAAAACTATACTCATCTCTCTGCGGGATATAAAAAGTTGCTGTTCACTCCTGTAGGTGTATAACACAGGCTTTCTAATTTTCATAGATCCATTAATTTTCTTAACACCTAGTAGTGAGTGTTAAGCCTATCCTTACTGGTTGGGAAAATATGTGGGGCAAATCATCATCTGTCTCCATACAACTGTGGAGATATGTAGACTATGAGAATCTGATTACATGAATATTGTGGCAGCAGCCTTTTGGTGAAGAGGCAGAGGGTGAATTTTGTGCAAAAGTAATTGTTTTGTTAGTGATAATGCTTGCAGCAGTGTTCACCTGGGCATGATCTGCTTGTGTGTACATGAAAGAAAGGCTGTGCTGCAGCTTCAGTGGTGTTATGTCTGGATACTACATTTGTATCTGTTAAATATACAGGCAAACTTGTTTAACCTTGAAAATTCTCAAGTTTTCAACAGCAAAAACAGCAAAAGATTAAGTTCGTGACGTTTGCTTGGTTCTGTTTTACTTAAGCCTGTTAAAATGACAGTAAGTTTTCTGATGTTTAGCAGTTTGCTTCAACACGTGAGCATGCCCCACGCAGGACGTGACTGGCTTCTTTGTTATAGGTCACAGCTGTGGTGTTAAGGTCTTCCTAGGCTTTTGCATGAGTTCCTGTTTTATATATGGCAGACAGAAGATACAAAGCCGTGTCTCGGTATTGCTTAAAGGAGATTTCTTTGGAGATACCTTTTAATGGGATGAAAACTTCCTGTGAAAATGAGTCATTCAATCAACAAGGGAAGTAAATTCTGCTATTTGCTTCAGAGATTTAACCTATAAGATAGAAAGTGCTTAATACCATCTTTAAAGATCAGGACCTCACTGGGACAGATGTTTAATCATATATAGATATGGAAGTCATCCCTCTCTCTAGTTTATAGCCTTAATTAAACTACTCATCCACAGTGTGAAAGGTGCTGAAGGACAGTCTCCAGGACTTACACAATTTTCTAAGTCGTTCTGTTACTGTTGTCATAGGATTTTCACACATCTAAATTCTGGGGTGGGGATGAAGGCAGTCAGATGAATCCATGCATATTATTACCACAGCAAATTTCACACTTTAATGATTTTTCTCTATTAATTTTGGCAAAAACTTTTGCTTTTTTACTGCAAAATCAGCCATTTTATATTTCCGGGGACAGCATTTGACTTTTCTAGGACAAAGTTACTACAAATGGTGTATGAATACAGCAGCAGCTGAGGACTAATAGTTGGGTCTAAATTCCACTTGTATTTCTGTCAGACTGGGAATCTTTGAGTGGCAAGTGTTCAAAGCATTGACGAAGGCAGATTGACTCTCACCGAGAGCCTACCAGCACTCTGTGTCCCCCCGCTAGAGCGAGAGCCATCAGCTTCTTTCATTCAGATTTTCATTTCATCTCCAATCAAGAAATGTAACTGAAAAGAAAATAACCCTTTCTTCTTCTTCTGACTTTCTGACATAAACCAGTTGTTCTGTGTAATTTGAATTGAGCAAGAAGACAAAGAACTTTGAAACATGGTAACACACTTAGCTAAACAAGAGGGTGTGTACTCAATGCTAACAGTTATTAAACATATATGTGCTAAGAAAATTGGGGTCCAGGTAAATAGCCAGAACCTGCTTTTTATTTTAGTCACATAAACATGTGGTTTTAGTATTCTAGCCTTGTTTTGCTGATAGTTTTCAATTAGTTCCCCTAATTTTGTCACTACCTCATTATTTATTTTTATGGATGCGGCTGACGCTTGGGTTCAAGCTTTTGTAAAAATGTATGTAGGAAGAGTATGAGCTATAAGACAGTAAGTACTTTTAAAAAAAAATGAATAAAGGTGAATGACAGAAATCTTGTGCGTTTTTGAAGTGGGAGTCCTAAAGACTGAGGTCTAATATAGATTGATACACATCAGTGATATTATTTGGGTAAGTCATTTGTCATGAACAGGTTAGACTGATGAAAAATTTAGATGGTATTATAAGGAAGTATCCTCTTCTCATATAATCAGATTATTTTCCTGCTATGTCTTTACTGTGTACACTGTAGTAATTTACAAAACATCTAAACAACAGGTTTGTCATAAGAATTTTATGTATTAGCTGTACAAATGGTTTGGTTGTGTAGCCTTCTGAAAATAAAACGTGTGCAGTTGTCAGATGACTATGCCACAGTCAGCTCAAATCCTCCCACTTGGATGTGAAAGGGGGTGGTATGGTTCAGTGGGGCTGTTTTGTTTTTGTTTTCACTGTTTCACATCTTAAACTGCAGAAAATGTTTCTCCTTACTTTGGACTATGAAAATATGAAATGTTTCCCAGTTCACATGTTGGACTAGATACTCACAGTATAGTTGCTAAGGATACTGTTGACCCTCAAAACGATTATGTACAAGAGGGAGAAGCATACGAATTCCAGCTGGTTGGGAAATCAGTATTAATCAATCCTAAAACAAGACCTGCAAAAGTCCCTCCATCTATTTTAATGGTTGAAAGTACACTCAGGAATCCTGTGGTAAATATTTTCAATTTTAGGTTCACCCTACCCACTCTCAAGTGTCTGGAAAACTTCTGGGAGTATAAAGTCCTGAGCTCCAAACCAGCATTGGCTTAGGAAAATGATTAAGTCCTTAATTATGTCTGATGCAGGTGTAATACAGGATAAAGAGGATTAAAGGGTCTGAGAGCCATAACAAGCAAAAGAGAATTGAGTTATGGTCATGGCAAGAAATGGAAAATAAAAACCTGAGATTTATTCTGAGATCTTTTCGTTGTACTTTTTGTTCAGCTTCCTGTTCTCTAAGATCCCTACGATGACCCATGTCAGAAGGATTTTGTAAGGCTTATTTCATTAGTTCTGTGAGCCCCAGTGCAATAGCAACAACTGCCTTTAGGATAATAGCACACAGAACTGTAAAGAAGTCATCCCAAAAGTCTCTATGTTGGCTTTGTTTATTTGTTTTTGTTAGCCCTCCATTTATGTTACTTACATGCACCGTATTTTCGACAGGAATTTGAAAATATCTGTGAGTCACATGCTGCTGCCTTGTCAGTCCAAATAGTATCATGCTCAACTAATAGCTGGTGGAGCCACTTCCTGAGGGGCATGCTGCAAAGGACTGAGGTGCTAGGGACACCAGTTTTCGTACAAGAAGCAAAATAACAATGGACAGTTGCTCTGTTTTGAAGTTAGGAAGATAACCTGCTCTTTTGGACTAGAAAAATGGAGAGTAACTAGTGTTATGCTTGTGAAAATTTGAGAAGAAAGAATTGCTTTGATGTGGTGAGTGTGAAGTGGCTCAACAGCAAAAGGCATGAAAATACAATGGTATGTTTGAGAGCTGGGAAGCAGTTTTATCGCCCATTCTTTCATTACCTTGCGTGGTGGAGGGTTGAGGGGAGGCAATCTTCCAATATGCCACTCTAAAACCACCCAAAAATTATCTTAAAATGGAAAGAACTCCCATCACTAAAGATATGCTCAGCCATAATTTGCTATACTTCATTATTACATACTGTTGAAAAATTTGATCATCTACAATCTTACAGATTATTAATTTATGCTATATTCTCATGACTTGCTCTGATCACGAATAGAACAGGGGTACTTATAGGTATTTCCTTAACATTTGTGTTAAAACAAATGCCAAACTCTTGATTAGTTACAGAACTTGATAATACTAAGCAATTTATTCAGAATACGACTAATCAGGAAGGTAGGGCTTAGGAATGTTTACTGTTGCTTAGAGTGAAAGAGACTGTAATTAAAATGATAAGGCAGTCATGATTGGAATAAATTATTGAGGTTACAGAGATTACAGTTTAAACCATTTGATTAATGTTGAGAGACCTTGATTGTGAATATGTTCTAGGCCTTTAAACATTATAAAAGTGGTTCCTACAGCATAATGCTTTCTTCAGTGTGGCTTTTGCAGACTGAACCAAACTCTTATGCTAATTTTCTATTTCTCTCCTGCCAAATCTTGTACAATTTTATCTGTGTATTTTTATCTGGTTTTGTTTACAAATATTTTTTACCTGTTGTTTACCTGCAACTTAAAATTATCAAAAAGTGTGTGGAAATGTGTTTGGTAATCTGAGGGGTGACTTGGAAAAGAGGCTCATGTATGCCTGAAGAAAATCCAGTTACCAATTAAGATTTTCATTAAAATATTTGAGTCATATTTAATTTGCATTAGGATTTATTATCTGAGCAAACCTGACCTATTAAACCTTCTAAATCTATTACTGTCAGTTAATGTCATGATTACAGGAAGAGCACATGGTATGCCATGGAAACACAGCTGTTCCACCAAATTTTTAACTTGAAATCACCATTGTGCAGTTTATCACTGAATTATTAGAGACAATAAATTATTTTATGCTAGCCTTTCTCATGTCCATCTTTTTAATATTTTCCTTGTCATTATAAGTGCCTTTAGCCTTACAGGCTAATGAAAGGTTCTCGTATCAAGTCTGATTACCACTCTAATGTTTTCCAGGCATGCTTGGTGATGAGCTTGGCATATGAAACAATTTCCTACAGTAATAAAGCTAATTAAAGTGGGCAGTCATCCCCACATCACTCTTTAATGAATTATAATGAGCTCATTAATCTATCCGGTCTTGCTCACCACATCTATTGACTAAGCTTCTCTGGCAGTAGAGGATAGAACACTTGCCCAGGAAAAAAATGGACACTGAAATGCATCTATTTTCCCACTTTTGACAAAAAAACCCAGCAGAAAGCAGAGGTATGCTCTAAGTGGAATATACTTTTTAATAATCAAAATTGGAAAGGGTAAACAGCCAAGTCCACGTAATGATGGGGAAGGAAGAATCATGCAGGAACTTAACGAGGTCTAGTATTGCACTGCAAATGACAGAATAATTAATGCTTCTGTGGCACACACATATCATGTAAAATATGACTTACAAAAAATCTTTTAGTAACTGTCTCTCTGGGGAAACTTCTTAAAGAAAATAGCATCAAGCTCATTTTTGGCTGAGTTTCTTGGTGTTTTTCTTTGTTTGCTCAAAATGAGCAGAGAAGAGCTTGCAAGGTTATTTCATAACCAATTTCATAATCACAAATATTGGAGAATTAAGCAGTAAGATTTATGAGTGGAAAGAGATGATTCATGCAAACATACATCTAGAAAAAAACCAGGTATTTTTCTTAGATTCTAACCCAACAACTCTCCCCATCTGTAACAGATAAAGTCTCACAATAGCAAATCACAGCTAACTGATGGAGTTACCTGATGCTTACTAGCATTCTGATGCTCTTAAGTAAAATCCCAACAGGGATATTTTTATGTTATTTTATGCACAGAATTTTATTTCTGCTTGGCTTGGTGCATTGATATATTTCTTTACATGCTAGCTCAGAAACAGGGTGAGCAGTTCTCTATTAGCATGTTTATTATGCTGATGAGGGGTGTACTAATTAGACTGTACTGTTTTCTATACTGGCCAAACTAGGTAGGTATTGATAGTTGGTACTGTATCTTCTCTCATAAAATTTGTAGTATCTCCATAGTTAGGTTGTCATAGGACAATTAACTTATGATAGCTGAGTTTTGTTTGTCTCAATTATCTGACAAAGCCTTTTTTGTTGTGGTTTTTTTTTCTTCAAACAAACATTAAGATGAGCGACAATTTTCTTTTGTAATGACCATAATGTCGGTCCAGAAATGAGATTTTCTGTATGTATGCCAAGTTGAAGGTATTTAAAGATTGATACAGCTGCATAAACTTGCAGCAAAACGTCCCGTTGGTTGAACAAAGGTTTATTCTCAACTGAAAAATGCATCTCCATTTAAGGTCAGTAAATAATTGCATATGCAGTTTAGGAGGGAGTCAAGCTGAATGTATAGTCCAGTTAAGCTGGTTAACTTCACTACAGTGAAGTACATTCACTGTAATTCAGAATCTATTCTTGCCTACTGATAAGTAGACATAAAACCTCAGTGGTTCTAGAGAAGTAATGTGTGACAGAGCCCAGTGTACTCAATGAGTGTAGGTCAAAGAGGATATACAAAAGTTTTTTATTTAGAGAAACAAATCTGACTATGCTTAGCAAGCATAATAAGGGCAGGAAACAATCATCATGTTTTGTGTGTGTGAATGTTATGTAGAGTGTAGCCAGACGTTCTGAAATATCAACATTATTTGCCAGCTCTGCATAATTTTGCTATTCACTGATATTTTCTTTAAAGGGTTAGTAATATTGTATAGGATGTCTATTTGAAAGTCTTAAAGCAGTAGCAAATTACACATATTAAATACAGAGGACGTCATGTTCTCTCAATAAACCTTCGTGAGTCTATGGTACTTTTGGGGTCTAGTTTTATCTAAATCTGAAGGTCTTTTTCTTTTCTGTGTCACCACTGTGGACCTAGGGAACCTTTTGGAATAAATTAGTTAGGCTGGTGTACTCAAAGATTGTCAAAGAAAAGGTATTTGTTCTTTGCACAACATCCATGCATGCAAGCATTTGTTTATTTGATCCTAAAGACTTTCCCAGAATGACACGTTATCTTCGTAATTATAACCTCAAGCAGAGCTGGCTGGATCTCTTCTCCTTTCTTGCTATCTTGAGAGCATTTAATAAGATTACTTCTGTTAATTCTAATTTGCTTGGAAGATCTAAAAACTTACTCATTGCTTTCTTCCTTGAATCATCCTCATCAATTGAAAATTAATTTTATATCTTTTTATTCAAATCCTTAAGTAAAACTTGATTTGGCTTTAAAAACAGCAAGGGTAAAATAAAAATATATATTTTGTTCTTTTTGTGCACAAAATGTTGTTTTGTCATATTTTTCCTCAAAATTGGAAAGACCCAAAGTCACTATTTCATAACACTCCGCTTTCCTCCTGAAATTTTCTTGTGATTCCTGGAGGCAGGACAAAGAATATTTTAGACCTGAAATATTGAGTGCAGCATAAAATAATGGATATTGTGTCACATATGCAAGCTAATAGTAGAAGACTACAGTGGATTCAAGGGAGACTTGAGCTCGGTGGCCTGTGCTGTACTGGAGCTAGAAGAAACTTTTCTATTGATCTCCTCACAGGGCAGCCAGGATCGAATTTGGACTTGTCTCCTTCTGTTTAGACAAATGAGGTTTTGTTTAGGATATTATTCTCTGAATATGAAGAAATACATTTACTGGTATGGCAGTAATGAAACTTTTACAAAAATGCTGCAGTTGGCAGATATTTTTACTTTACTTTCTTGGCCTGAATGTTTTTTGTCACGCTGCTTGGCAGAAAGAAACTGACATACAAATGAAAAAGTGGCTGCATTTCAATTGTAAATTAAATTATGTTTGCACAAAGCTATAGATTTTATGGGTATTCTTTCATGTGCCTCAGTCTATATGTATTACATGATTAATAAGGTTGTTTGCATGTAAAAGTGTGAAGAGGTTTTGGTTTTGCTGATCTGGTGTTAGGGAAAAAATTAGATATGGATAGAGTATTTTACCCCTGATGATAATGAGAGTTAATAGGACAGTATTAAATTGCTAAACATATGGTTACAAACAAACAAGACCCTACCCTGAATATAGAAGGCTTTCGTCAAATTAATAAGTGCAATGAGGTCTTCCAGAGAATTTGCAATGCTGAAAGAAAATTGGTGATTAAAGAAGCATTCTTGGCAAATAAGAGTATTGTGAAGAAAAAGAAGAATTATAATTAAAAAATTGGTGTTTATTTCCACATCAGTAGATGCACCAGCAACATTGGGGGAACTAATCCAAGGAATGAGTCTTGAAATGCCAGTTGAAGATATCTGAGAATAGTAATGGAACAGAAGAGAATAAGAAATCTCTTGCACCAGCTACTCATTCTGGGTGTGAAACTATTGGACTGCTAAGTCTTGCCTGTTATCATTTGCGTTAATCTTCATAGCTGAATGACAGATGGAAATAGACAACTGCTTTTTGTTTGTAGGGGTTTTTAAAAAAAGTTCTTTTAATTTGAATTTGTTACAGGTTAAATTAGTAGAAACTGTTCTAGAAAATAGATTTGCCTGGACCACGAATGGATATAACAAAGGAGGAAGAGCAGAACTGACTTCCTGAGATTTTAAGCAGACCTCAGAAGTCTACTGGAAGAGTCATGCGTGTGAATAGGGGTGATCTGTTTTGCGTGGTTCACTCAATTTCCAGAAACCTTTCAACAAAGCCCTTCATCAAAGGCTTTTAAAAAATAAGATGATGAGTAGAAAAGTCTTCTCTTGGATTAATGGCAGATTAGGTGTACAGCACAAAAGACATAAGTAATCATTTATTAAAGGAAGAATTATACTTCTAGAAGGTGTAGAATAGTCAGAACTAAAATGGAGTTTGAAATGCCGCAGAAAGATGTCATCATACTAAATGATGTAAAGATGAAAGGCAGTCGAGATTCCATGTCAGCAGACACAGTGGAGTGCACAAGGGGAAGAACAATCCTATTTCTCCAAATGAGGAAAGAGAACTTTCAGACATGGTGCATAGTTCCCTGAAAAGACCTCCTTAGTACTTACTAAATTTTTTTAAAAAAAACAGGTACATACAGTTGAGCATTTATTCTTAGTAGAATCCAGATTACCTGGTTCAAGTGAATGACATGGTCCAGCTTGGAAGGGTGGATGCTAGGTTTTGGTCAGAGATACAGGATGTCCTATGTAAGGAAGAAGATATTTGCTAGCTTCTAACAGAGATGACAGTAGTTATGAAATAAGCATGTGGATTTATAAGACAATGGAAGTCATGGAGGAGATGAATAGGAAATACACCTGCCTTGTCCTGAGGAAGCAGGAACAATGACATTGTTCCTCAGCAAGTTGAAAACCAAAGGGAGTTTGGGGGGTTTTGTTTCACTTGTTTTCTCTTCATGAATGTAGAATTTATTTAGGGATATCACCAAAGGAGGCATTGTACTGTGTATGTGAATTCTGGCCATAAAGGGAGCGTAAGTGGATTGATTATATTGGGAAAAATGCATTCATATCTTTTGTTATACTTTTGGCTGCTGTTCATGATTTCTGTAGGTTAGATGCATCTTGGGCTTCACCTGGTATAATCATTCAGTTTTATATTCTGCAGTTTATTAATCAAGCTTCATTCTTTTAAACATAATGCTTTTTATTATCAATCAGAGAGAAAATTTCAGCAGGAGTAAAAAAAAAATCCAAATTAATTTGCTCAATCTGTATTTCAGAGTTAACTATGACTCACTATGAAGAAACATTATTTAGCTTTGTATTCATAAATGTCTGAAGTCAAAGTAGCATAGCCTATGTAGTCTCTTTGAGTGTTACCTTCGTAGAAGAATATCAACTGAATTCTAGTGTTTAAATGGATATGACTGCCCGAATTTGCCCAGTGAAATATTTATTGGCATGTTCCATATAACTGAACTTAGAATATGTTATAGTATTGCATAAGTCTTTTTTAGGCTTAATCACCCTTATTTATCATAAAAAGATCAGATCCTGTGCTCCCCAAACTCCATTTGATTTCCCTATCAAGAAATGAGAGTTGCTCCTTTAGAAGTGTCATTTGAATACTGGAGCTGCGTGGAAGGAAGATGTACAAGATAATGTCTGTTTCTGGTATGGTCATGGTTTACAAAGCTGATTAAAGATTTTTTTTGAGTTTTTCCTACTGGAAAGATAACTTGGAGTGAGACTCTCCATGTGCTGGATCAAGGTGGTCATGGGAGATGGCTCTGAGCTGTCATGTTATGCTTTAATGGGAATTTCTGAAGCATGGACTTGCTCTCACGCTTGTTCTGGGCTTCAGCAACAGCTGGCAGGGCAGTGTGACATGAGAAGCAGGTGAGTTAAGTGTGATCATTGCCTGCAGTCAGCAGGGATGCTCTTTGGGAGCGTTGTTGGGACTCCAGCCAAGAGTAACTGGACTGGCAAGGCATCAAAACAACAGATGAGCCAAAGGAACAAAATCAATGTGCCTTGCACATGTGAAGAAATGCAGCCAGCCATATCATTTCTCTCTTGCTGTGATTGAAAGGAATTGATACAGCAGATACAAAGTGATGCAGTAGGTAGGGCTAGAGTGAGCACAGAAAGGAAAAGTCACACTCTGTAAGTGAGGTGCCGTGGTCTACTTACATCAGGGACCAGAGCAGTGACTTCGTTTTGATGCCTGAAACAAATAATGCAGGCTTGGGCTCTCTGCTAATGTTAGGATCCTTAAGACTTTCATTAAAACAAGAGTAACAATGAACAATGCAACTAGTCATGATCTGACAGGAAACTCATTTCTGAAAACACGGTCTGTAATATCCTGCAGTTTACTCATGTAATCTCAGATAGGTAGATGCTCTTCTTTTTGTTAAAACATGTTAACACAAGTGTGGAGAAAGATAATAGCACTCCTCTGCAAATTTCCTATGAGATCCACAAAACTACTTGTTGCTTTTCAGGTGTCAGGTGGGATAAAGTGCACCATAGAAGATATCCACAATCTGTAGTCTAGACTCCAGTGCTGTTTGCAGAAAAATACTGTGCATGTTAAACCTTGTGTTTTCTTTGCATGTTCTAGGCAGTTATCCAGTAATTTACTTTTTCTGTGTAGATCAGCTGCATAACTTAGAGGAGCCTTCAATTCTTATGGCATTTGTGTACCTTTCTGGACCTGATATTCAGTTTCAAATTTCTTAGTTTGGTTTCTTCCAAGATTGTTTTCTTGAGACACTATATCCTAAGTAATTGTTGATTTTTGCAGTAGCCCAAGTTGATAAACAATCCATTTAGCATCTGAAATTCAGCACATTTATTAAATGAGTTTTATTATATTCTAACTTTATGGTATTTTTTGGAAGCATATTCTGTTTAGTATCAGAGGAAAAGCAGTATATTTATCTTCCAGAATACTTGGTTAGTTCTGTTTATAGCACTTTGATTACAGTAAGCACGATATGCCTATTTGTTCCAAAGTATGAATAGGTGTAAAGTAAGTTTGCAAAATTAAAATGATTATTCTTTTTGGCACTTATGCATAACCTGCTGCAGCTGTCTTCACGCACCACACAATTTTTCATCTTGCGAATTGATCTGAAGAGAAACAGATTTGCTGTTATGTTCAGCATTTTCCCAAATGAGCAGAATTAAACTAAAATAGGAAAATACTGGCACTGAGACATAGCAATCGTTGTCATAGCTGACAACTGAAAATAAGTAAAAGGGTGATAATTTGAAGAATTTTCTGACTGTATATATATACAATAACAACAGCAGATCCATAATGAACTTGCAGCTAAATAGTGGAATTTTTTTAAGTATCAGAGGATATAAGTGAAGAAAATTATAGCTTTTTGCACACAGCTGCTTTTACATTTTACACTTGGGATTTAGACTGCAAACCTTTTCGATTGTCTATATTTAAGAAAAGAGAGTAGTTCTATTTATGCATCATGCTGTGTCTAACAGGTCTCTTTAACAATGAGGTGTTAATTGACTTTTTATCAAACATTTCCAGAGTCTTGAACAAGCCCGTTATGGACATGCTTGCTACAATAGAGAGCAGAATTCTTACCCTTTTTTCATAATAAAATAATGAACAGCGTTCATAAAAACAATGAGACTAATAATGAGGATGTAATATATAGTATATAGTATGTATAGTATATATATTTATTAAGCTCAGAAAAACGGCCTCAAAGCTACGATGTATACAGGAAGCCTATGAAAACATGTCTGGAGTGTAGATTGAATTATTTGGGCTGATAGTTTCATGGCATCCATATTCTCATTGGACTGGTAGTCTTGATAAAATATTGGTATAAACTCATTTTGCAGAAAGGTAAGGAATCAAAGTGGCAAAGGGTATTGGTTTAGTAAATAGAAGAAGTAAATGTCACCTAGCAGACTTTCAAATCTATGGACATTTAATTGATTTTGGTTGGCTGATGAACTCGACTTACATGACAATCTGTTTTTTCTTCCACACTCTATAAATATTATAAGGCCTGAAAAAAGCAGGAGAAATATTTTGCATATGTGGTCATGCCCACACTATAATTTTCCTTAGTTTTCTAAACTTGAGGATACATGGGTCAGGTATCTACTGGAATGTGGAGATAGCTAAGAGGCTGACTCTCACAGCCTCAGAGTATTCAAAGTGTATTTAAAAAGCCCTACTTCATGAGGGAAATGTTTTTTTCCAGCTTAGTAATTGCAGCGCAGATTTAGAATGTGTTGAGTGAATGCTCTCCTAAAAGCAGGCCATCCTTTTCAAGTTATTTCCTCTTTAATATCTGTTGCTGTGACAATTCATTAGGAGGCAGTACTGGTTTTCTGGGCAGTTTGAGTTTGGCATTTTTTTTGTTGTTGTTTTTTGTACTATAAATCCCCATCAGACTGTGCCTGCTATTTCTCATTCACCTTGAAAAGCTTTTCTCAACGAATTTTTTGGTTTTTCCACAGCAGCTTTGCCCTGTATTATCGTTTCTCAGCAGATAATGAAGCATTTCAGACCTCCTAAGGAGTAGAGTTGATCTGTTCCTGAATTCACACTATCAGATACACACTGCTGTTTTCCCACAGACTAATGAATAACACAGCATTCCACCAGTTTTTGCTGCCCTCCACACCTTTCAATAACATGCAACTTCTTTGATATCATTCACACAATCCTTCACTGAAATATATTGGTTCTTGGATGAAAAAATTATTTTCGGAGCCTCTTCTGCCTTAGCTTTCAGTAGTTACTTTCTGAAGGAACTGTATTCAGTGTTTTGGCAACAGTTTTTCCTGCCACATTTTTTATCCTGTTAGTGCTACATTCAGGCTGGTGTATGGGATATTGAAATTGCCCAAACCTTTTTGCAGTCGACTGCTTGACAGTGTGTTTCCTTTCTTTTATTCACGTTCTTGCATTTGAAGAATGATTGATGCCTCTGCAGATACTGTGCAGCAAAATGAGATTATAAAATCCTAATTCTGCTCTGCATTCAACAAGAAACAGCTGTCTGCTGCTCCAGGAAAGCAGGGCTCTATCGTGTGTAGTCGTGACTTGGGAAGACCATACCATTTCTCCTTCCTCATTTTGTTTCTTGCTTTATATACTCAGTATGATGCCGTGTTTTATGGAATATCCCTTGGATCAGTTGGGGTCAGCTGTCTTGGCTGTGTCTCCTCCCAATTTCTTGTGCCATCTCCCTCTCCTCACTGCAGGCACAGTATAAGAAGCAGAAAAGGCCTTGATGCTGTATAAGTGCTGCTCAGCAATAACAGAAACATCTCTGTGTTATCAGCACTGCCTCCAGACCACATCAAAACCACAGCCACATACAAGCTGCTGTGAAGAAAATTAACTTTACCTCAGCCAAAATCATCGTGGAGTCTAAACCTAACAGTTTCAGGTATCCCAGAAATTGCACTAGGTGCACTCTTGTTGGCCTGCACAGGAGTTCATAATGTGGGGCACCGATTACAAGCACCATGTCCCACAGGAAATGTTAATTACTTGCTGAAATGAAGCAATGCAAGGGAAAAACCTTAGCCCTACATGTTTTCTCTAAGGATAGTTATGGTCGAAATTTTCATGAGGCAATTGTTGCATGGAATATGGAAGTTAAGTGCCTGGAGAACTGTGCCAGGCAGGAGGGGTCCATTATGTGCATGTGTGAGGAAGACCCAGCTGGGTGCACAACTGCTTTTTGCCAGGGCAGATGCACTGTGGGTTTTAAGTCTTTGGAAGCTCAGAGGCAGAATCTTTCTTCAAGCTCTCGTTAGTCTGAGGGAGTTCTGCTTTGCCTCTTAGACATAACCTGGTGCTAAAGATCGTCTCAAAAATCTTTCCTGCTGTGGTTGAGATCACAAGCCTCATTGCTGTATTTGCTTGTGTATGCTTTCCAAAAGATATTTTTGTAACAGTCTTGGCTATGGCACCTTGATGTTTTCCTTTTTCCACTGTGTGTTGTACTATTTTATTTTATTTTAAGTTAAAAAGGAGAAGTTCAAAAGATAGCAACAGTGTGAAACTGTGCTGGCAAAAAGAACTCAGGATAATGTAACAAAAATTTGAGGTACAATAGATGATGCCGTATTGTTTTTAAAGCGATTTTGTTAAATAAAGACCTTGCTTTGATAAAATAATAGTTGCTGATACTTAAAACCATATTTTTAGAAGCAGATATTTTCACTGACAGTAATGTTAAATATGTACTATATCATATTCAGTGCTGCAGGCTGTGTTCTGGGATGCGCTAAAATTTTATTTTCAGCTAATGCTCCTGAGCGTCAATCTGCTAGTAGATAGTAAAATGCTTGTAAAGCATATAATAAAGAAAATTTCTGTGAGTTTTTCCCTAGCAGAGATAATGCAAGTTCTGCCTGTTTTCTAAATTTGGGTCTTTCAGAAGATCTGTACATAGTACTGAAGTAGTGTGTAAGCAGCCAGAAGTTGTGTATTGCGAATGCAGTTGTTGTAAATACTTGCAATATTGATGTGTATGTGTCTTGTTTCTTCTTCCAATTCTGTTAGACTAGATGATGAGCAATATCATTACTTCGAAAGATAATAATTGTAACCTTTTATATGAGGAAAATGGGATCACACTCTACTTTTTTTGTCCTGTATTTCTGTATTTATTTGGATTTACAAACACATTAGTACTGAGAGAGTGCAAGTTTATCTCGCTGGTTATACCCTTTAGAACCTCTGAACTCTACACAATCTAAATAATTTCTGCACTCTTATACTGTTATCATCTAATTACTAGAGGTCCTGTTTTTTTTTATTTTCAGAATAAGTGTTGTGAATGTACCACCGGATTTCCAAAAGTTTTCTTGTAACATGGCTTGTGGGGTTCTTTTTTTCCTTACTTATACTCCAGATTAGTGAACTTCCCGAGCTAAATGTTTCCATGCTTGAAGGATGTAAAAAGAGAGTTCTTCAGTTACAGTCATATAACCAGCTAGTTGGCTGGTTAGTTTGCTAGGTTTTTTATTTTTCAACAGTTCGGTCTGTTAATTTGAGTTTCTCCTCTTGGATGTTTATCAGAACAACACAAAACTACACAATTGATGTTTTTTCTTTAAATATGTTGTTGAGACTTACATGAGCGCATGAAATTTCCTGGGGACAGCTTGCAGCCTGCCTATTGGACCTGGGCTTGGCTACAGTGTTAGCTATTAGGGTCACTTTCATGCAGGTCAAATTGAGTTATAGTGATTATTTCAGTGAGTGGTAACTATATTCTTTCCTCCCCCAGTTAATACCAGAACTGCTGTGGTTTTAGCTGACCCGGTACAAAAGATGTATGGATGGGGAGTGTGCTTTCCTTTTCCAGTGGATGTCTGTTGTACTTTCTTTTTCATCTCTCCCAGATCAAGAGCTCTGCAATAATGCTCTAAACTGATATTTCTCTGATGTTGTTTTGTATGATTAAAATTATGATGTTTCATAGCTGTTTCTCAAATGAAAAGGAATGACCTCACAGGGTCTTCAGTAAAAAGACTTAAAAGAGTCAGAAAATGATGAAATGGCCTTCTGTGCAGGGAGCTATTCAAATTTCTATGCAATGTCGTTGGATACATTAATTTGTTTATGCAGCAACTTAGAAAATGTTATTGAAAATACCACACATGACGAAGGAAAATTGAGTTTCATTATTTGAATGTAATTATCTTACACTATGTGAAACAGCCTTTTCTTGTCATGAGGAAAGTAGAAGCGTTAAGCCTATTATAACATCTCTTTGATGTTTTTTGTAGGATGGAATAAAAGATGAATGCTCAGTGCTGAAGCTGCAGCTGAAGGAGAGAGATGAACTCATAGCCCAGCTTCGGGAGGAGCTGGTAAGCAGCAGAAGCAGTGGGGTTTTTTGTGTGGGTGGTTTTGAGTTCATTTACCTGATACTGGCACTCCAAGACCAGAAATTAAAGAAATACAATTTCCCACCTGCTACAGAATTACCAGCCTAAAGCTATGTTAATAATTCAGATAAACACTGATAACACTGACTGTACTTTTCTAGGGGCTTGTCAGCCTCTGAAGTGGCTACTGTCTAGATTCACTGCTTGTAAAAGTTTATTTGAGAAGATGGTGTTGACAGTTGTCTCGGTCAGAGGCAGATAAGCACAGCACTGTTTGCATATGCCAGAAATCTTGAAGGGCCATGCACATGCCTGATAAACTGTCATTACTTCTCCCATGAGCTGCTGTTCGCATCTATACGATTATTCAGGAGAAAAGGAAATATGTTTATTTTCTCCATAATAGATATCTTTGCATAAAATAATAAATATTCTTACACTTGCTGAACCTTTAGTTAACATATGAGCTACTAATGCTTGGCTACTACTGCTTTAAGAACTGACAAAATACTTTCCAGTGACCGAAGTAAAATACGTGCTACAGCAATTAAAAAAACCGAACAATGAAAACGCGTTTTATTGTTTTGTTAAGGCTGTGCTAACAGAATTTTAAGATTGTTTTTTTGATGGAATGTGGTTAAAGCATGGATGTCTTCTGTATTTTTAAATAAAGGAGAGGGAGTTTCCACCTCCTCTCTCACAGCAGAGAACTTAAACACTCTGCAGAGAAAGCAGGTAAGGTCACTACATTCAGGAAGACATTCAGCACGTACATTCCTTCCATGAAAGCTGCAGGTGTGTGGGCATCTAGGATTTTGTCTAAGCACCCTTTGGGACAAGGGATTGTTTCCCTAATTGGATCTTAGTTAGCTGATCTACCTCAGGGGTTTTTTGTGCCTTTCTGTCTCGTGCTTTATGGCTAGCTCAGAACTCGAACAGGATTAATTCAGGTCTAGCTATTGCTGCATATTTTATATACTCACTGAAAACACCAGTACACTTTTATACCAAATAACTGAGCTTCAAGTTGCATGGGAAAAATGTAATCCTGCCCAAGAGTGAAAGATTTCTTTGCTATATTAAAATCTGCAAAATAAATACACATCATCAATATTCTTTGTTTCCTACTTGGCTACATTAAGAAATGATGTATTGTGTAATTATTATCTAAAATTAAATGACAAAATGGGACACAGGGTACATCAAGCTTCTCCACAGTCCTGGAGCATTAACTTTATATCAGTCTAATTCAGAACATATGCAATTTAACAATAGCATTTAATTTGGTGGACAATTTTGTCAGTGTAAAATTACTCTGTATTGATACAGGGAGCTGTAGCTCATTTGCTGTTAAGTGTTGTCAAAGTTCCTCTGTGCATGTGTCAGTTGAAGAAGACCCACTGGGAACTGTCGTAATAGACAAAAACTGCAACTTCCTAGGGCCATGAAATAAGGATTTCTCTATGATTGAAAGTAAGTATCATGGATTTAATCCATGATTAATTGACTTCAGTTTTGATACTCTAAGACTTGTAAAAGGAGTGTAGGGATTCTTGAGACCATATTTAGTCACTTGAAATTAAGTTTTGAAAGGACTCAGTAGATCTGATTTACTCCTAATTGAACTGAATAAAGCCAGGTTGGTAGGTGAATGTGACAGAAACTACTTTAGTTTATGAAACCTAGAAAAAAAGGAGTGGGTTCCCACAGGACTGGAAAAAAATGTTGGTTTTTTTTTTTTTGTTTGAATTTCTATGTACAGTCATAGGGATACTTTTTTAATCTCTACTGTATCTTCTCTTTCAATATGGCACATCCAGTGCCCTTTTCTGGAGGGGCCCTGGGCCCTGGCTCCATGGTACTTCAAGAGATTTACTCCTGATTGTATGAGGTGCTCTTAGGAGCTGCATGCAGGGAAAGTAAGCTCTCTTTTCAGAGCTGTTAAAAATGAATTAAATTAATTGATTGCTAGGAAATTCTGATAATGTTTTCCTTCCTTGCATAAAATTGGTAGAAAATTGATCTGAAACATGCTTTAATATTCTGCAAATGCTACTCTTATTTATGTGTTTGTAAATATTTGGAAAGTAAATGTTTACAAAAGTTAAGAGCAGTCATTTTTGGCTAATGAAACTCTATGTGTTTTCACATAGCTGCAGTTTATTACAGATATAGCACTTAATAGAAAACTAGCATTTTTGGTTTTCTATCTTAGGGCAGCCCATGTTCCATTTGTCGCTCTGAGTATGGAAATACAAAATTTGTAAATGCAACTTGCCTGTCTTGAAATCGTGGCATCATAATGCTAATTCAGAAGTAGCACATAAAAATTGATTTGAGTACGAGTCAGTTTTGTGCTTCTTGAGAAATACATGAAAATCGGTACTTGCCAGCATTTAAGTTGAATATTGGCATGTAGATGTCAAACCCTTGGTTTAGCTGGTTTTGCTTTAAAACTCTTCAACTAACCTAAAGTGAACTTCGGGTAGATTTTGGCTCTCTGGGAGCTTTTGCCCCTTGCTTTCTTCTAGATTTGCTAGACTGTGTTTTTTTTCCCCCTAACTTTTAAATACTTTAAAAAAACTATTTCTACCTCATTTGAGTGCATTATGAAGGAAACCTTGAGCTGAGCTGAGGAAAAGGTCCATGGAGTGTGAGCCAATAAAGCTTTAGAGCTTTTAATTGTTACATAGCTTTTTAGGAGAGAAAAGGGTAAATACTTGAGGAATGAAAATAGGGATGTAGATGCTCAGCTGCAATACGCAGGTAGAAAGGATAAAATGCAAGGAGCCATCACCTACATGCTGGTAAACAAAGAAGAACATAGAATAGTCTCTCATGGATTTTTTTGTTTGTTCTCTTTTTTAAGTGGTTATTTTGTATTGACTCCTTTTGTCACCAGAAGTGGGTCTGTCTTTGGAGAAATGAATATAGGTAGGTAGGGAAGTGGAATTAATTCTTCTGTGCTCTCATTATCTCCTGAAAAATGCTTGCTTCAGAAATTTCAGGTACCCAAACCTGCTCTAAAGCTACCTGGAAGTGGCAAACCTCGGTACGAACTGAAAATTTGGG
This sequence comes from Oreocharis arfaki, assembly GCA_013398015.1. Taxonomy (NCBI): domain Eukaryota; kingdom Metazoa; phylum Chordata; class Aves; order Passeriformes; family Paramythiidae; genus Oreocharis; species Oreocharis arfaki. The sequence continues at coordinate 608,211 of VZRR01013719.1, forward strand.
TTCAAACCATCACTTGTCTCAAAACTGTACTCGTTTGTGAAAATATTATCCAGGAAAGCAAATTAGGCGTATCCATTCTGCAGGGTATGTGCTCTTTTTTTCTCTTTTCTTCTTTTGTCTCCCTAAAATGACCAAAATAAATTAACATCTTAGTTTTCGTTGGACACAAAGATGTTTGAAACCTCAGCTGTCTCATACCCAGCTTTGCCTGCAACTGCATCCTTACATATATTTTCCCAAATCGATCTTTTTCCACTGCAGTGTGAGCACTTAGAATGACTTTAAGCAGAAAATATTTTCATGCTATATTGGCAAAAGTAACTGACTGCTGTTTATGGTAGCATTTATTCTATTGCTGTCATTGGTACAGAGACATTCATGCTGAAAAATGGGCGTTAACAACATTATCCTTTCAACCTTGATTCCCTGTGTGACTTGAAGTCATGTGTTGTGCCACCAAAGAGAAAAACATAGTGAGGCAGTTTGAGTGGATTTGAGTGGAACTGGAGTCAAAGTTAGGTGAGGGAATTAATCCCCCTTGTAGCCCAGCTGTTGGGGGTATTTTTCTGCCGTGGAGGTGGCTCTTTATCAAATGTTAGACTTTCTACGTTTATGGAATAGCGAGGTACAATGCTAAGTGGGCTTTACTTCAAGCTGTAGAAGTTACTGCTTTAGAACTAGATACTCTGGAATCAGCTCAACAAGACGTAACTGCCCTATTTTTATTTTTTAAACTTTTCTTCTCATCTTTGCAAATCATAAATAAGCTCTACTTCCTTGCCCAAAACTTATGTTAAATGATTTGAGAGGGCGTGGGTCTTGTGCTGTGGTTTGTGGGAGGGGGTTGGTGGGTGGTTGTTTTTGGTGAGGAGGAGTTTTCTGTATTTTTTCATTTAGTTGTATCCTAAATACAGTGTATTCCTGGAGGGCAAGAGTGGTGGTAAGCTTAGGTGTTTTCTGCAGGTTGATTTCAATAATGTACAATTAGCCAATTTCTCAGTTTTTGAAGTATGATGAAGATGAGTACTTGTTATTCAGCTTTGAAGTGTATCAGAAAACCCTAGATGCCTTTGAATCCTGCTGAGGAACTATTTATGAAAGACACTTAGGTTAAGTGTAAAAATCACCTTAAAATGTAGTTATACCAGCACAGATCCCTTGAATTTTATAGTCTTAACATCACAACTTGTTTTGACAGGCAAAGAATTAAGATTTGGATAAATTTTCGTGAACACATTGGGAAAATTATTTTTTGGATTGTTGTGAAAAAGAGAAATTTTCATTAGTCCAGGCCATTTTCAAAATTTTAAAAACAGTTGTCCTTGAAATTTTAAAGAAATCAAATAGCTCCCATGTGAAAAGGATAGTAGTTCTTATTTTTGGAAAAAGCAATCTGGATTAATCTTTACTCTGATTACTCATTTGCTTACATTCTGCTGGTTTGTACTATTATTTCATGTTGGCTGTTTTTATGAGAATATAATACAGACCTGTGGGTAATTTACGTAACAACCAACATTTGTAAGTAGTTTCAAATCCTCTTTCTTCACCGTATTTAGGGAAAATTAGAAGTAGAAAAGAAATAGATTAGGTGTACTTAAACATTATTAAAGTGTCAGGCTTTTCCCTCCTTTTTTGCAGGAGAATTAATTGCACATATTCCAGAAAAGGCTTATCTGAGCAGTAATTACTCTCTGAATCAGTTCCACAAGACAGACATGGAGTGTGAAAATGGCAATATCCTATAACCCACAATGGGGATTAGGCTCCAATTCCTTGTCTACACCAGTCCCTTGATGAAAAGCTGCCAGTCAGACAGGATCTTCAATATTCCTTGGCACTTGTAGAGGTGATTCTGCATATGAATTTAAGTTCCTACTACAAAACGTTGTCATATCGTGGTGTTTGGCATAGATAAAAAAATGTGTCACTAGCACAGAGTGTATTCCTGGTCTCTCTGAGGCTCTGCTCTGGAGCATTTCGTAAAAATAACGCTGCAAAATGAGCAGACTTGAAATACAAAATTTGTCCCAAGTCTCTCTTGAGACACAGTGCCAAGGCTTGCCCTCCTTCAATAATAATGCACTCTGTGTGCTTATCTTTGGCAGGAGTGTCACTTGTAGACAGCTGCCTTCATGAGATGTGCGGTGTTTTACTGATGGGTCTGTACTTCTAGTATAAGCAGGCAATTCTGATCTGGCCTTAGGCCAAAATCTTGGAAAACTTTATTTTTTGGTCTGTCTGAAGGACAAAATGTATTTCTCAATGTCACCTGTCCTTTTTTTCACCTAATTTTTAAAAGCAATTTTTACTCTGTTAAAAATCTAAAGATAGCTGACATCAGGTGGATTTTAGGACAAATGGAAATGACGTCTTGGAGGCGTGGTGGGAAAGAAGGCTGTGTGTTGCAGTTCAGCTTTGTTGATGGTCTCCTTTGTAGAATGAAAGTTGGCTAAAAAGTATTGAAATACATTGCTGTTTGATGCGGCCCTGAGTTTGTGATACTAGATAAATTCTCAAAGAAGTACTCAAGTTTGAGCTGGCATGAGAACGACTGCTGTCAGTATCCACTAGTGAAGTACTATGGCGTAGGTGTGTTTATAAGAGCTCGGAGAAAGGTAATGTTGCTTAAAAACAAATACACGTGTGCTGGGAAGCTTGGTTTGCTTCTGAAGATCAGCATTTCAATTTCTATGATTAACAGCTTCAGTTTGCTGCTAAAGGCACGTGTGTGGCACATTTGTATTGTAGTCATCCATTGTGAATGACTTTCAGATTGATAAGTGCATTATCCTCAGCTCTGCACTACAGTGTTGAAGGAATCAAGTGGTAGTGTTGTTTCTTCCAATAGTTATTGTTCTGATTGGGGAAATATTTTTGTTTTTCATGACTTGGGGAATATCTGTGTAATTTGCTAAGGATCTGATGAAGAATAATCTTTTTTTTTGGTTTCTCCTTTCTCCCCTCAATCTTAATTTAGTGTCTTGTCTGGTTTCCTTTGCCATAGCTGGGCATAATTCACAGAAAAGTCTGTGCTTGCACATGAGTATAGCAAACATCACAAATGAAGAATCATCTGCATTTTAATACCAAAATATAGTTTTTGTTTGCATGCTAGTGAAGTTTTTTAAGGAAGGGTGTAATGCAGTTTTCATCCTCAGTGAATATTTTTTTCATTCACTCTCAGAATATTTCAGAATTTAAAGTCATCAAATATTTTTGTCTGTAAATAAGACATTTTTGTTCACACATGAGAATTTTTAGGAAAAAAAAATTGAAAGTAGTTTGATGTAAGGACTGAGAAACTGTTCCTAAGACACCAAAAGCTGAACTGCAGTCTCTGTCCGTTTTTCTAAATAAGTAACCTAACAAGAAATTAGTTGCATCAAAGTATTTCTTACATCTCACTAATATTGCTTCTCAGAAACTGATTCCACAGGTCCTCTCCAAGTTTTGTATATTTTTTTTGTTGTTCTCTGATTATTGGATTTCAGATTGTTATTTGAAATGCAGAAGATTGAAGAGATTCAACAAAGAATCCATTTCAAATTCTGTTTCAAAGACTGAGCACTTTCTCACTGAAAATACTTTCTGTGCTTTGGCATCATGAATATTGCATGGTTCAAAGGATGCTCAAACACTTCCTCAGGTCCCCTGCCTTCTTTGAAACACATTCCTTAATGATTTTACGTTCTGTTTAGAGCTGGGGCGTGTAGGTGGAGCTTTAGTAGAACTGTCATAGAAAAGTTCTGGTTCATACCTAGTTTGTCTGCGTGAAGTTTTAGCTCTGAAACTGAGGAAGTTACCCCTTACAGGTTTTGGAGAGCAAAAAAGCCCTTTGCCATTGCTATTTCCCATGGTTTGGAGAAGTGAATTAAATAGAATAAAGTACTAGTGATCGTCTAGATTTGAGTAGCTAATCATTATACTGCATGCCCTCTTATCTCTGTTATTCACCCTTGGATGGGTGGGACTGATACTGAGGCTGGAGAGCTACTGGAGTGGCCATTTATTTCAGAGATGTTAGATAAATGCCTTTTCTTTTTTTTCCTTTTTTTTCCTTTTTTTCCTTTTTTTCAGAGCTGTTCTTCACTAGCAATCTTACAACAAGAGCTGGTTTTTGGTCACAATGTCAAGCCTCTTTCTTCCATCCAGGTCTTTAATGCTCCCTTTGGATTCTTTCTTCTGCTGTTTTGATTTCCTGCATCTTTCTTCATCTTTTGAAATACTGTTCCATTTTTTTTCTATAGAAACCACACACAGTCTGCACATCTTTTAATGTCCTGTGCATGTTTTATCGATTCTTCATCCAGAAGCTTATTGATGCACACTTCTGGTTTTTGGGTGGAGACTTCTTTCAAACTTAGGCGTTTGTAGTGCTGCACAGCTGTAATATTTTTGGTTCTGATGAGATTTCATCAGTATCCCAGTGCTACAACAAGGGAGTGGGTTCTGTAGCAAAGCTTTCAGAAATTACCTGCTGATTACCCTGTATTTAGGCTGGGTGTTTGGTGGGATAGGCTGCAGTCTGTACAAACGCCTTTCATCGCCCTGCAGGGAGGAGGCAGATGACTGAAGAGCTGTAATGCATTCGTGCTGAGTGACAGTAAATACTCCCATGTGGGATATCATTGATACGAAAGTGTGTTACAAGACTGTCTGCAAAAGCCTGAATAGTGTCCTAGCAGAGAGCTAGCCTGCAAATTTTTACTTTCATTGGTAAACTGTTTCCAAAAATTATTGCTCGAGTAATCCCATTTCCTACTTTGTCTCCTCTGATAGTCTAACTGAATGAACATTTTATATTCCTTTGTATCTTGATTAGAAGAAAATAAAACTATAGTATATGGTCATCATCAGAAAATCAAATAAAAAACCAATCTTACTGACTTTTAGCCGCATATTACAGCTAAATTACAAGGAGAAAATAAGCTACTGGTTAATAGGAAGTCAACTTAATATCACTCGTACATTTATTTGGTTTGTCTGCGATGCTAAATTCTCACTATTTTTTCATTAGGTTGCTCTGTATGGCTAGTAAAATAAAAGCAATGAACTGTTTCTTAGTATTTTTTGTTGACTTCAGAATATAGAGTGAAAATATATCTCTTTGGGCTTGATTGGTGAGTTTTTTTTCAGAGCTGTTCTTCATGAATAATGCAGTACGTTTGAAATGTACTTAACGTATTTTAGCGTTTTCTGGTAATAATGGAAGACATTTATCTTGCACTTCCCAATTTGACTTACAGATGATATTGTTTTTCTCAAAGGGAGCTCTTGTGATTTGCCAGAAGAGTAATAGAGTTTGCAGGCTATGGTATTTATCAGAATTCACCGATTATTAGCACGGGGATTTATAAAACCAGACTTTCTCCAAGTGTGATATTTGTGTTTCAGCTTACAAATGAGGGTTTCACTCAACAAAGCTAGTTGAGAAATAGGATGCTGTGTTATTATGGCTTTGGAAAGAACAAGTGGAGCATTGTGCTGGCAGTGTGGTGATGAGAAGGAAGAAAAATAAACTGTGTAAACCTGTTCCCATCTGGTGGGGCTACTTGTGGTGGATTCAGGTTAATAGGCTAGAAAAATAAAAAGTGATGCAATTAAAGGATGATATAAAGCAGCCGAACAACTGAACTATGTGTTTATCATACTGCTTTCAAGAGCAGGGTGATAGGCTCTGAATGGAAGGGTGGTAGGAAGAGGATTGAGGATTTTTGGATTGTCCCTGGATATACACCTTCAAAGAACACTGCAAGTGGAGGCAGCATTAGAAATTGCTGTGCAAAGGATTCTCATTTACCCAGTGAGAATAAAAAAGCTTTGACCATTTTCTGCAGTTTTTTAGACGTTATCTTGTTGCATCTTCTTCCATTTATGAAAATGCAGTTCAGTTCTTGAGGGACAAGGATGTTTGCTTTCTTTTGTCCCTCCAGTTCAGAACCTCTGGGGTGATGAGGCTAGACCGAAAGGAGCTGATGAACCACAAGTAGCTTGACATCTTCTCCAGTACTATTTTGTCTTTATTTGTCAAATCACAGTTAGTAATATATCTCTGTCTTGATTAAACCTGTAAATTCGTGGACCATTATGCTTAGCCAGCAAAATTAAAGTATCCAGGCAGAGAGCTTTTTTTCACATATGTTATTCTGCAGAAAACCAGGGTTTTTTTAATCATGTAAGCAGATTGAGGGGGAGAGAGAGAAAGAGAGTTGAGAAAACTACTTCTTAACCTGTAAGGTGACAGTTAAGTGGGAAGTGCAATTGTTCCTAACATGTGGGGAACCAGGAAGCTGCATGCTGTGTGCATGTCAGTTCGTCTGCACAGAAAGAACTCTTGAAGTGTGGTAAAAACAAGGTTATATCATTGAAAATTCCCCGAATCAGTAATGAAACACGTCTGTAGAATGGGGGCCCCTGCAAATTTTTATCTTACTTCCATTTCAGCTTTATTTTTCCTTTTTAAATTAATTTTGAGGATTTATTTTTATTATTCATGAGTTATTAAAACCTGCCATACACATGAAGGCCCTAACTTCACAGGAAGCTGGTCTGATAAGGAATACGTTGAATTTGGTGTGAGAAGTACTAGAAACGGCAAAGGCCTAGCAGTGACCATGTTGCCAGAGGGTTGTTGATACAGGGAGTTTTGGCTGGGATTTTTTAGAACATAAGCAGATAACTTAAAATGATGGGTAGTTTAGGAGTGAAGGGCCTTAGTGGATGCCCCAGTCCTACATCCTGGCTCAAAGTATCCCATCAAGGCATATATTTATATAAAATCGCTACATGGATACTGGCATTTGTGATAATCAAAGACTCAGTGGAAGATACTCCACTGAGAATCCAGCATTGCCTCTGTTAAATTGAAACCTTAGGAATGCCTGAGAAGCTACACTTAAATGGGATATATCTTTAAGGAAATAGGGTAAGAATGAGACTTTAAAAAAAAGGAATGTGTAGGAAAACCTTTTTCTTGTCAAGGGGAGTACAAAGCTAAAATAGATGAAATGATGGAATATAAGTGGATATGAGTGATTATAGCTCAGAATTTCAGTACTATGTGGATCTATGTCTCAGATGAGCACCAGCTGCACCAACTAGATGTTTCTGTGCTTTGTCTCAGTAAGAGCAGGATACAATTACTCCTTAGTTGCTCTTTCTTCCTCAGATAAGGTGTTGAAGGCTAATAGGATCCTTTTTCAGCACAGACTTCTCACTTCCTTTTCCCCCCAACTTTGAGCAATACTGTTTGTAAAATTTGTAGGTGGTTGTTGTTGTAGCTTTTATTTTTACCATTTTATTCAGTGTACATAGGCATGCATGCACTGCTGAAAAAAAAATCCTTTTAATGGTTATGTCTTGCTGTTCTTATTTTTTTGTCTCCTTCTTTTGCACAGAATGCTTTGTAGTTTATTTTCTGACTTGGTGTAATATAATTAACAGAAAGGACATCCCAGGCTAATAGACTTCATCAAGACAAATAAGTTTGCTTAGAAGGGTCAGGAATCTATTCACCTCTCCCTGGAGAGCTGCTGCCCAGGTAGCTGCTACTGCATAGGAAGAGGGGTTTGTGTGAGGTGACTTCTGGAATGCTTTTCAGGCTTTTATGTCTACTTACACTGGTGTACACTGAAAATGTCAACATAAAATGTTAATGGAAGTTTGCTCATTTAGTTTGCTGATCATCTTTTCACAGCAGTATTGTACCATACATCAAACCTATGGGACAGCATCTTTTAAGGGCCTCGCATTTACAGGTTACAGGAGTTTAGCTCTGTGAACACCTTAGTGTTTCTTGATCAGCTTTCTTAGTAATTACGTCAGGCTACAGAAGTAGAAATGGTTATTGTTGAAGAATGTTAGGGAAGTGTCAAACCCCATTACTTGACATTTCATTATGGTTTTCACTTTTGTTTTAGTAGAGCTCTATTAATCGTTAGCATCCCTCTTTGTGTTTTGTGCTGCTGGAGTCCTTGTACTTGTATGGACTGATGTGAGTAAATAAAGCATAGAATAATACTCCAGAGCCAAAATGTTGCTAGTCTCCCACTAAGCAATGGGTGAAGTAGCTCCTGAATTGTACTATAAGTAGTGTTATGTTTTCAGAAGGCATGGGAGTAGAACTTCATACTTATGACTAATTAATGCAATTGAGAATGATCATGTACAAGGCGGCATCTTTCACAGCTCATCTGTTTTTATGCTAAAATAAGTGAAAATAGCTATCCTTCCTTTATCTGTGAAACATCTGCTTTGGGTTTTCGTATGTAATCACTGTGAGAGACTTGCATGGACAGACTTATGCACGGTTCTTTGCTGTTAAAAGCAGGAAAAAGTGTTTAATAATCCCGGCTTTCAGCCATACACCAACATGTACATGGAACTTGATTCCTTGTTGTGTCTGCTTTGAACGTAAGTTCACTACAGAAAACATGTTTATGGTGTCCTGTTCATGTCTTAGGGTTAGAAACAGGTAATCTCTTGTTCCGCTGGAGTAGTAACTGAAGTAATAATTCAACTTTTTTCGCATTCACTTTTGCCAGCCCCAGAGTAGCTGTTTTCTGTTTCTTGCACGAGGTTTGGAAGCACCCTAAACAATGCCATGAAAGCTCTCATGTGTAGGCTTCATTTCTGGCAGCTGTCTTTGTTTGCATTAATACCCACATATGTTGTTTAGCAGAGGCAAAAAGTCTTTAAAAAAATAACCAAATAAGCAAAACAAATTCGAAGTGAGAGCTTGTCTACCATAGTCACAATTAAGCCATTTTATCATGTAAAAAAAAAAAAAAGATATTTTTGTGACTTACGCTTTTTCTCTGCAAGACTCCAATGTGAAATGAGAGGAAAGAAAGCTCTTATTTCTGCTCATGGTGATTTATTTGTCAGTAAGGGCTAGGTCTTTAGTGGGCATGTGTAAGTGTAGCTGCATGATGTGCTGATGGGCTGTGCTGATTTACATCGAGTCCTGTCATTGTAAGCCTAGAGGGGAAAGTTGTAAATATCCATTTTGTAAGAGAGTGATAGAATGGTTCATTTCCTTAACATGCTTTTGGTGGACGGACATATTAACGTAGCACCTCACATGTAAAGATTGTTGACAACTTACTTTGCCATTGATTAGATCAGGCTGTGCCTTTTGCTTTAAAGATGATTTGTGCACTGCATTGGAGATAGGAGAGTGCAAGAAAGGCTAGTGTTAATGAAGTTGACTGCCCTTCGTGATTTATGATGCAACCTCTTTAATCAAATAACCAAAAAGAACAAGGTGTTATTTTTAGCATCAGGCTGGAAATGAAGAAAGAAAAGAGTTGACAGTACCATATGGTATCCCACACACCCACCCACACACCCACATACCCTTATCTTTATAGAAAATTGAAAGCTAATCTTTCCGAAACAAAATACCAACAGTTTTTCTTAGACTTCATGTGATAAAAATGAAGAAAACAAGAGAATAACTTTGAAAGTCTAATAATTCTTTTTGTTTTCTGAGACTTTTTTAGTTTATGGTCGCTGAAGGACACAATCACAGCTGTAAGAGTGCAATCCCAAAATCAACCAGAATGGTTCCCTGTTAGGGAGGATTTGAAAAAAAACTGTATTCTAGAATGCTATAGAAAATCTCTCTTCACAATGTCAGCTGTTGGAGGTGATTGTTTCTGTTATTTTCACTGCAACTGCTGTGAATCCTGTAATATTTTTGCCACCAAGAGGAATCAGAAATGCATTAAAACATGTCTAAGCTTTAATGAAGCATAGATAGGAAATGTCTTAGACAGGAGTTTAGTCACTAGCATCAGTTGTTCTGGGGAAAAAAAGACTTTTACCAAATCGGAATTATGTTAGCCTTGACAAAGGAGTTACCAAAAAGCTACATATGATATAAATTTTGGTTTTTTGAAAAGAAATTGGACACTGCTGTTGCTGCAGACTCTCTCGATGATGAAATAGTAGAATTATATATATATAAGTCTACCCAGCTTGGGAGAGATTTAACAAGAACAGAAGAAAGAATGTTTTTGTTCTTTGGTATCTCTCACTTTCCGTGATCATCCAAAGGGAGCTTATCCTAGCAGAACTAAATTATTCTCTTCATTACTTTGGTAAATCACAATCTTACTGTCAAAAAAAAAAAAAAAAAAGAAAAAAAAATTGAGGTATTTTCTCTTCAGGCAGAGATAGTTAAAGCATTACCAGCAGTGTACAGTTTCATAGTTTAATAGACAGGGCATTTTATATATATAGATAGATAGATAGATTATAGTGTGATGAGTACCTAGAGAGATATAAAGGTAGCTTTTAAGGAGAGATATGCTCCATGGTGTTACAGGGGTTTAAAGCAGTACATAATCCTTTAGGCTTTAGAGGTTGGAGTTCCAAATGACCATCTGAGAAGCCTCTACTGTCAGTTAAATAAACACAAGTGTTTTTGTTTGTTCTTAAAGTGTGGATAAACACACAGTGCCATACAGGCCATTTTTAAAAAATACTGTTTAAAATAATGGTGAACTCCATTTAAACCACTGTGGGGACTTCTTTTCATCAGGAGTGAAAGTTCAGCAATTCTAGGCTTTCTGTGTGCAGTTCCAGCAAGGATTAATAGTTTTTTGTAGGTTACTTCTGAAAGTGAAAAGTTTTTTCTCTTCCTGTTGTCAGGATACTGAAATTCTAAAAGTTTTACTACAGCCTTTTATGTAGTACATAGTTTTTATTAAAAATAATGCTGGTTTTGTTGTTAGTTTTGGGTTTTTGGAAGAGCTCATTTTCGTTTCAAATAGAGACAGTAAGTACTGATGCTTTTCTGGGCTTCCTTTAAAAAGCCATCCATCACAAACTAGGGAGGTTGGGTTTTTTTTTTTTTTTTTTGTTGTTTGTTTTTTTTGTTCTTGGTTTGTTTTAGTTTTTTGTTTGTTTTGGTTTGTTTGTTTGTTTTATTTTTATGGAGTTTTTAACACTTCTGGGTGTATGCACACACGTGTGCCAGTAAGCATTGAAAATGTTATTTGGTATTTGAAAAAAGCACCATGAAATGATCTTAGTGTTTTAAAGTCTCCTACTTTCTCTAAGAAGTGACTTAAATTCACATAAATTCCATATTTTTCTGCTTTTTGGTGACTGTGAATCACTGAAAGATGCATAGATTGTAAGTGGGCAAATCATTATTTCTCCCTTTCAGTTCCTAATCAGTTTATAAAAATCTTGCTATTCCCATTCTTGTAGCATTCGTGCCACTGGGATATTTTCGGTGTAAATCTAAAGAGAGAATGAGATTTTGAATGCAGGGTGCTAGCATAAAATTTTGCAGTTTATGAATGAACCAGTAGAGAATTCATTTAATTATCTCTGATTATCTCTGAATGATTCATCATATTAAAAACCTCTGCAGTTCTACAATTTCAGGCAAGCAGATACCAGTCACTTCTAGAAGGTGATGTCAGAATTTCTGTTATGTTTGATTAGATCAGATTTGTCCCATGTGGTTATGGATACAAAGAAACTAAATTTGCTGTGGAAGAGGTCTGTGCTTTTTTTTAGGTGATTATTGGGCTTTGCTCACGTTTAAACTCTATTTCCTGTCGATATCTCTGTTTTCTGTCTCACTGGATGTTGTGTCTCACTGTACATTTCTTCTAAATATATTGATTAAATTCATCTTTTGTGTCCCTATTATGTTTATTTCTCTAACAAGTTCAAAGGCAATATCTGATTTCCGTATTTACATGAAGTGATGCTCACTTCCAAAACTGATAATATGTGTAGAATATGTTGCTATACAGGATGAATTTTTTAATCTCTGTGTCCATAATTTAAGCAAAAATAATGGAAAAACCCCCGAACATTAAAACCAAAGCCTTGAGTAGCTGAACTTTGCTTAATTATGATTGGGGATACTTATTGAGATGTCAGAGTGTAAATGTCTTGTCTTCAGTCTGTCATTCATGAACAATCACTTTAAGATAAAGCAGAATAATTTTAGAGAAGTTATTGAGCCTCTCACAGGCACTATATGTACTAGAAATAGGGGTAACAAGGTGTCTGACACATAGGTTTATTCCACTTAGGTAACTTGGACTGAATCTCCAGGCCCTTAAAGAGGTTTTTTGACAATGTGGCTCTTACTGCATCATTCCCAGCTTCGGAATGTGAGGTCACACTCTAGAAAGATTATGCTATATCCTTGACCACTCTCTCAAGCATTAGAAACCTTAAATTATGGAGAAAGTGAAATCACTTTTGTGTTAGTAGTGAACAGGACAACCATAAATGCTGTTCATGTCACTTGTAAGTCTTTATTGATAATTAGAGGAAGTCTGTGTTTTGGGAAGTGCTTCTGAACAAAGTAATTTCTCACATGGATTAATAGCACTGGCATAATTCTGATCATCTTATTTTTGAAGTGCTGTCATGAGAACTCTTCTTAGCCTTTAGAAAATTCAACAAAATCTTCAAAAACATCCTTTGGGTAAGGTCTTTGGTGCTTCCCTAGGTTTTGCAGTTGATCTTGTCAGAATACTTGTGTAGTTACAAGTTGTTTCTTTTTATAAAAAGTTGAGGGAAATTGAAAGTTTTTCCCTTAATCTGAAGTGAATTCCAGATTGTTATAGGATTTTTTTTTTTTTAATGCTATACAGGATTAATTACCTCTTTGTTCTTAAGCTGTAAGTGTGGTTATGAAGGCATTATCACTATATAGTGCTTTTCTCAGTCCTGATTTTTGAACCTATTGTTTTGTAGTCCTTAACTGAAATATCTTTGAATGAAACCATAAATGGATATTTTATTGAAAGGTTGAGAAAGGTATCTCTATGACATGTAGTACCTGACATTAACTGCTATCAGAAGCAGGGTTTTTCAATTGACAGTAAATCGGAGACTGTTTATGACAACTGATATTAAATAGGTACAGGGATCCTGAGTTACTGCAAAAAATGAGTTGGTGGGGTAAAAAAGTTGTCCCACTAAGTGAGATTTTCCATTTAGCCACCTGTTACAAAACAGGCTGTCCACACTGTTTCAATGTTTAGTTTAATATGTAAAACATAAGATGATTGCTTTGAGGTTACAAATATATTTCTTTTTCTTTATTTGAGTGGGAAGCAGCTCTTTTGAAAGCTTTGAATGGACTATTTCATTAAGAGTGAGCATTACCAGCATGTACCCATACTTTGGTCAAACTCCCTCAGTTGAAGGGCCATGATTATGGAGTTAAGAATAGCAAGGACATTAGAGTATAATCTAAGTCTTCATGCATTGTGCTGATCTACTCAGCTGGTGCAGTCAATTTAAGTCCAATCAGATGTGTTTTGCAATATAGAGGTGGTTGTTGCTTTGAAAATTTGTTGTGCTCCTACAGTTTCTTCTTTAAAATCATTAAGTGCAATTTTATGTAATGCAAGTCCTGGTTTGGAGCTGTTTACTGCTGCTCAAAAGCTCTTGTGCCAGCTGAGATTGCTCTTTGAGCGATGCAGTGTTCGTAGCAGAGTTTATTTGTTGCACTGTGAGTGTGCAGAAGTCTTTAAAGGGTAGGTCTGAAAGATGCAGCAATCTACACCTTCTGTTCCCAGGAACCAGTTGGTTTTGTCAAGGTGTTCTACGTGTTTTTCAACTACTGTGTTGAAGATTTACCTGATTATGGGAGTTTAATAAATTTTCGAGTGTTGTCACTAGTAGGATCAAACTGATTTTTCTTGAGAGGTATTTCAACATCTCCTTTTTGTCCTATGAGGATAACAATGTTACTGCCATGTAGGACAGTTTATAAGATCATGAATGAGAGAAAGGTGTATTTTGCCACTGAGATGTGAGTACAGAAACACACTGAAGTTATTTAAGTGTATGTTTTTGGGTACATAAATCTCTTACATCTCCATATCTCTCATACCTTTTTGTAATGTGAAGGGAAATAATTTTAATATTCAAGGATGCATTATCATGCAGCATGCAAAATAGCCTGCTTTGTAGCACACAGAGGGAAACATATTGCTACAGTAGCTTATTTCTCTTCTGAAGTGGAAGCCTCTACTTCCAAATAGACATTAATTATCTATTGAAAGTAAAACTTCATTTTCATTAGGCTACATATAATTTACCATCTTCCAGATGGATAGTCTAATACTGATCTCTTTAAAATGACTGTTTTAACCATATTAAACCAAAATGATGCCTTTCATATTCTCTTTTAATGACTTCAATGATCCAGCTTTATTAAAACATTGGAGATATTATTTGATTTAGTTTTCAAAAGCATTAGTGGTGTTGTCAGTATGCAAAGGTGCATCCAAAGTCTTAAGACACTGCCAGAGTCAATTGTATTCAGAAACTCTTCTTTCTGTTGTGCTGGAGATGAACCTAAAGCTAAAATGTTGGGAAGGGTATGAGCAAGTCTGTGCCATCCTCTGGGTTTCTTCCTGCTGCAGCAAAGCATTTGAGCATTATGTGTGATTTAAATACTTAGGGTTTTTTTAAAGGGATTTGAATTATTCATGACCTTAAAATTAGGCATGTGTTTAACTGCTTAGCCAAAAGTGAGGCTTTAATTTTTCTAAAATTTCATTGTGAGCTCTATTGCCTGTTTCATTGTAATGCTTGCGGGTTTTTCCATAAAGTCATAAAAAACCAAGAACTTTCATATACTTCTAAAATGAGAAACATCATCAGTTGGTTCAGTTGAATTATTTGTCTCATCTCTAATGAGTCTTATCTCTAGTAGTAGTCAGGAGCAGATGTCTTGGGAAAGAAACTATACTACTGTTTTCCTAACATAGCTCCACATTTTAACATAATTTTCTGTCTTTGAGCAGTTGAGTTATGTTTTATCTTTATGTCTTATAGACACTGATGGGTTTTTTTTGCTTCTCCATCTCCGCTAAATAAATTTCTAAAACAATCTACGTTTTCAGCATCCACAGTATATTCTATACATGAGTGGCATTATTTAGCAATGTAGAAAAGCAGAATATCCCAAGTTGGAAGATAAAAAGAAGAAAAAAATGGATTTTTACTAAATAATTTGTTTTTCAATATTTTGAGCATAATAGAATTAAATACAAACAAAATGCATTAACTTAAATATTGCTGAGGTGTTAATATTTCATAAGCTGTATAAAAATTTAATTAGTTACTTCAGTTTGGATCCTTTTATCTTTTACACTAGATGAGAATATTTATTTACTTATTTACATATATATGCAAATGTTTTCAATATTACTTTATATTCCTACGCAAAATCCATCAATATTCAACATGACTAATTTGTGTCAATTTCCATTTCCTTGCTTCCATTAATGTAGAATTAAGAAACTAACACTGGCTCCATGGGTAATGATATGTACTGATAAGTCTCATAAGTGTTCATATAATAAATAAATTTTAAGTCTTCCTTCACATCTGTGGATGAGAATAAAATCTGTACATCAGTATTAGCAATTCACTGTGATACAACTCTCACAGGCTGATGAGGTTGTGCAGTTAAATTTGGCTTGGAAATGTCTGTTATCCCTTAGCACGGCAGTGTTGGGGGTGTAAACCCAATACTGCTCGTAAGGAATTTATGGCTTCTGTTGCTCTCTCTCCCAGAAGCTTGTGGAGGTCTCCTGTGCAATCCCTAGCAGAGCAGGGAGCTGATTCCTGCTCCTTTCCAGAGCGTTCTTTTTCTCCTTGAACTATGGAAAGAGCACGTGTGGCAAGCTTAGCACCCTTTTCCTCGTGAACAATAGGTGCTTTCTATGTTTGCCATGTGTGTCTTTGTTTGCTGAGCCAGATGTGCAGTGGCTTGCAGTGAATGACCTGGTGTCTGGAAGGGCTGTTCAGCCCTGGAAATGGAACATTTCCATACCCACAAAACAATAGCCTTG
The DNA here is from genome assembly GCA_013398015.1 of Oreocharis arfaki. NCBI lineage: Eukaryota > Metazoa > Chordata > Aves > Passeriformes > Paramythiidae > Oreocharis > Oreocharis arfaki. Next base: position 624,068 of record VZRR01013719.1, read on the forward strand.
CTTGTAATTATAAAGTAATTGATTAGTCTCTTCAACGGAAAGAGAAGTTTAGTGACAAGCAAAGCTTTTGTTTTGGAAAGGGGAAAGTGCAATATTTCCATCATTCCATGAGACTCTTTAGGGAATGTACGCACTGCTTAAGTACTTTGGCTCTTGGTAGTGTCCTGAAACTTTAGGATAAAAGGGGGATTTTCTTCACAGGAATTTAGTCTGCAGTGTACAGTTCTACAGCTGTAAATCCATGGTCGTGTCTGTTTAAAAAGCCTGGTGACCAGTTTTAGACGAGAGCTGTTAGGAATTTCTAGTTTTCTTGAGATCGTCTGGGAAAAATTTAAATATGTAAAATATAATACTTCACTTAATACATTGCTAGTGTGTTTTAGAAAGAGATTTCATGGGTTTTGACAGGTCACTTCTGTCCTGATCGTAGTGTAGTCCATGTTGAGAAAATGAAATACTTTTTGTAAGTGTTTATCCTGAAATATTTTGGTATATATAATTCTTGGCATAAGCAGAACTGACATTTTCATGAGCCATCCCTGTTGTTTCATGTGAAGCCGATATATTCTGATTAGTAGAAAAACACAAGCATTACTACCCTATTTTCTCTGCTCCTTTTGCCTCCAAAAGGACTCAGATCCTAACTGCTGATATTTAGCAATTATCCTTGCAAAATAACAACATTTTTCCTTACTGATTTGTCAATAAAAGAAAACTTCTGAGGAAGTTCTACACATATCCTTAGGAAAAATAAACATCAAGTGGAGTCTTAAGAATTACAAAAAGAATTGTTTCCTTCTGAAATTTAAAAAAATATATATAAGGGGGGAAAGCGCTGAGTGTATCTATCAGAGAATAATGTGTAGGAAACCTGTAGTCAGCAAAGCTGCTGCAGAACAGAATACGGAACATTACTATTGTTTGATAGGTAATACTTCAGCAAAATATTACAGTAAGAGTTGCAGAATATGAACATTTCTGGAAAACTTTTTTGCCTGCTTTTTTTTCTATTTCACAAGACAAAATAGCAAATAATACACTATTTCTCATATTAAGATTCTTGAAGGCATGTTTCTTCCATAGCATTGTCCAGCCTTTCACACATGCATCTATCAATGTTAGCAGGTTCTCAGTTTCTTCTGGCAGAAAAGACCATTTTATGCACTATAATGTTGCTACAGAATGCAAATTCAGGTGATATTCAACCAAGTCCACCATTTGCGAGCAACACTTCGAAGTTATGCGCTGCATGTATAATTTTGATTACAGTAGTGAGATAGTTTTACATTTTCAAATGCTTATCCTTGCAAGTTCCACCAATTTTGGTCATCAGCACATGTTAGAAGAAGATAAAATGAACTCCAAAATGAAATTCAAGTAACATTCTGGCATATGTTTCTTGTTAAACACTAACTTTATTACTTCACTAACATGGAATAATCAAGAAGTAGTATTTATAGGAACTCAGTTGTATCGATCAAAAAAAGGGAGCAAACATCTGAGCAAAGCACCACTGAGTTCCTCTCCCTGCAAGGATTCCAACAGAATTTTAAAAATGCCAGTGACTCCAGGAGGTCTCAGACAAAGCTGATTTTAGAGAAAGAAATCAGATTTTTTTTTTTCAGTACTTTTTCCTGGTGTTTACAAGGCCGCTAGGGAAAGTGCTACTGAAGTTGAAATACATTTTCTTAGCTGTTAGTCATTCATGGTTAAAATTTTCTTGGTGTTTCTTAAGCATAATAGCAAAATGCTTCCACTCAGGGTTTTTTTACCTTAAAACTTGTGAATTTTCTGTGCTTTGGTTTTTTGGTTTTTTTCTGGGGGGTTGGTTTTTGTGTTGGGTTGTTGTAGTTTCCTTTTCTGTTGTTGGTTTGTTGTTTTTTTTTTTTTTTTTACAGATCTTGGTCTAGTGTATTCTTGTTACAAAATTTAAAGCCTGCTTTTACAAATGCTTGATCTAGTTGGCAGTTGCCAGAGTAACGTAACATTCTGACTTCAGTATTGGCAGGCAAACAAAGGAGGAATTGACTGTCAAGTATTTTGTGTTTAAATATAATTATTACGGATCTTTATGTTGCAGTTTGGGTTGATTTTGTTCCTGCCTGAGTTGGAACTAGTGTCTGTTTGAATGACAGACTGTAATAATTTGAAAATGCTGTCTATATTAGAGTTATGACTTCCAACATCTTGTATACTGAAAGTACTTCATTTTTTCAGAGTTTTTAGTTCTCAATTGGAAATTATAGGATTATTTGAAATTGTATGGGTGGTGTAGGGTTGCCTAAACTTAAATATGAGTGTTTTGATGATTGTTGTGTTATCGTTGTGTTATTAAGGATCAGGCCAAGCATTTTCACTTTAAAAATCTTTTAAATACTTGTTGACAACATTATAAACCATGCTAGGCCTTGGTTGGCTTTCTTCATTTTGAGATTTCGAGGGTTTTTTCCAGAATCTGAAGGAAAGATTTTGAAATAATATTTAATTTCAAATTTGTGTTTGTACCAGGTAATCCCCAGTTTTCCAAATGTTAATACAGCAGACTTCTGATCCCAGAGGGGTGTCAAACAGAGTGTAGTAAAAGTAACAGATTTCGCCCTTCCCTAGACAGTAATCGTTTTGTCACAAGGATGTTGGTGTTGTAATCAGCTTTCAAGCCCCACGCCTTTCTCAGCTGCATGATCCTTTGATGAAACTGCCCACTGCAATCATGCACGATTGTAATGTGGCAGGGAAGCAGAGTGGTGATTAAAATGAATTTAGAGAAATAAAAATGGACATCGTTTATTAAAATGTATTTTAAATTGCTGTGAGTTTCTGGGTGTTAAAGGTGCAGAGTTTCTCGTTGTTCTTGCAGTAATAACAGGTATTTTTCCTCTTTTTGGTTGAAGCAAGTTCTAGCAGTTTTCACTGAAGAAGTAATAATTTTGTGGTTTCCAATATGGGAAGCTGCATTAACCCAAATAGAATGAATCCCCAAAATGCTCAATTTAATAAAATTTTTATAGCTTCCTGCCTTCATGTAGACTCTGTGCTAGTTAGAAAAATAGCCAGAGGCTCCAGTGTTCCCCTACAGTGGAGCTACATCCATTATGGACCATCCACATACTTGAATCTCTTTGCCCATGACACATCTTGTTTCCAGAAGGCTGCAATAGGTACGAAGATGTTATTTTTTGTTTTGCTGGTGTTGTCTGCGTGCTTTGGCTCTGCAGAAGATTGCTGAAGTGAAAGAGCTACCAAGCCCGCCTCAGAATCAGTCAAAATCATCTTTCTCATTCACATTGGAAGGCACATGGTCAGTAAAAGTTACCACTGTGCCTTTCTAGTTGCAGTATGTGTGCTACGTGTCCTATATTTATAAGCCATAACATCTGTAGGTTAAACTTTTTAAAAGAACAGCTAACCACCCACAGAACAAAATAGTGAGCTGGTTACTATGCATGATGGCTTTGCCATATATCAATATTATAGCTGAATCAGTTCCTTTTTAGATGGTTAACCTGAAGTTTCAACTTTCATTGCATTAATTTTCACACTTTTTGCATGTGATAAATATACATGTCATAGTTTTTATCTCCTTTATTAATCTCACAAGACATTCCAAAAGGTATTGTTATTTAATCATTCAGAAACTTGTTGTTTCTTTCTCCTTTTATACATTGCCGTTGTCAAGAAAAATGCCGTGGTTTAACCATTGTTGGAGGGGATTTTCTTTCACAAGTGCTTCACAGTTAGAAAATGCTTGGCTTTGGGGTTTTTTTATTGTTTTTGTTTCAATTATTCACCTCTATGTACTGTATTTGTTTGTACAAAGTATCTGCTAAAAATGGTGCATTATGACAAAATAGTTAATGACTTTTCCTAATTCCCTCTTTCTCACAAATGGAGAAACTCCATTACCCATAATAAAGGATAAAATATAGGCATAATCGAACAACACATTAGACAGAAGGCTTTGAAACTGTGTTTTCAGCAAGGCTAGAACTGTTTGTTCATTTATTCTCTATAATATGCAGCTTTGACTGAATGCCTGCGCTCTTTACAGACCCAAAGCTTAAATGACAATGTGCTCTGTGTAAAACATGGTGAAGATTGTAACCATTTTGAAGAGCATTTAGCTTAGTAACATGAAATATCAGTTATTCCCTAAGGTATTGTGTAGTTGTAGATCATAAACTTCTAGCCTAAATTAAACATCACAGCTGGTTGCCTTAATTTGATGCATTATAGCACAAATGTTTCAACAGCTTGACTAAGATGAACCATACTGCAAATTCAAAAGAAGAGCGAAGGTCAACGCACATGATGCTTAGTGATTTGCAAATTTCCTTTATTTGGGTATATTAAATGTATTTTGTGGAATTTAGCATAGAGGAATGGAATTTGGCAGGGTAGAACAGATAGCAAAGTATGTTCAATCAGTTTTGCTTAAAAATAATGCAGTATAATAAGGAAGTCAAAATAGTACTGTCTCAAATTTTTATAAGGCAGTTAAAAGTAGAATATCTTCTGGATAGTTAAAACTCTTTGATTCTTTTGCACATGTTTACATAGAAATATGTTTTCCTTAATTCATAATCCTGATTTCTAATCTGTCTATGCCTTTAAACTTCATTGCTTTTTAATAACATAATATGGCTGCTACCTCGTTCGCATTTAGGGGATTGCTTAGTTGAACAAGAGGCATCTAGAGATACCTGATCTGTGGCTGCGTTTCTGGTTGACTAAGAAAATGCATTATTCTGTGTTCAAAAAGATCTGAAATGCAAAGCAGCTGCCATTGCTCCCTATCTCTTCAGTGTGAGTGTAGTGTTAAGAATTCCTATCTCTGCAATAGAAAGCACTGAATTGAGCTGCCACAAAGGAAATGAAGGTAGCCTGGGCACATTGCCAAATATGCTATGTTTAATACTGAATGCTGTAATTCTCTGCAGAATTTCTTTTCAATACACACCAAAAATTCATATAGCTGGTGATTTACCTGTAACTGCACTTGGTGTTCATAACAACGTGGTGTACCACATTGGAAAACATGATCCAGCAGTTTTCACTCACCTAAGTAGTAGGTAATTCTAAGTTGAGTGTGCTTTGGGGGTTTGAACTGGTTCATACCAAAGATAATGACTTGTACTTTGAGGAGCAAGGCTCTGGAGGCTTTCGATTGAAATAAATGCTGGCAGAAATGTGTTGGTTCCGTTTGCTTCTCTGCATTCTTTCCCAACTACTACCTCGCTTGTCTGAGTCAGGTTTGTGCTAGTGGTATTTTTTATAAGAAATGTATTCTTATATGATTATATTAATCCAGAGGTTTAGAAAATCTGGTAAAGTTACTCTGTGTTCTTCCTTCAACAAGTATCAAAATTTTAACCATACCTTTCTCATCATCTGGTCTTCTGATCTAAACTGTCAGTGTTGTGGCCTCTGTGGTACCTGTATTGACCCACTGAAATGTCCCAGTCCATACAGGACCTCTCTGTCACAAAGCAAGGTCCCTGTAAGTCCTGTTGCTGGGAGGTCTGTGCAGCCACCAGCTGGCATTCTTGGCAGAATACCTTTATGTATGCAGTTAATAAGCAGTGGCTGTATCTCCTTCATTACCATCTTTCATGGCTCCCTGAACTCCCAGATACTTATTTTAATAATTTTTTTAAAAGTTTTTTTCCCATTATATTTGAGCAACTTTTTTAGATTGCTACTTCTATGCTTTATTACTGCATGCCTGTTTCTCTGCTCTTTGAAAAGTAAGTATGGGGTTTATTTTTCCCCAGTTGTGCCATTTTATGTGAAACTTAAGAAAATATTAAAATCTTATGGTTAGATAATTATCACTGTGTAACAATGCATAGCAGGAATAACTATTGAGAGACTAAAACCCTCTGACTGCAAAGTATAGCCATTACTTCTTAAACTGCAAGTGCTTGCAAGTTTATCTTTCTACATTAATACTGATGTGGCATTAGGAATATGGTGATTAAATTACTTTGTCACTTGTGTGAGATTAAATACAGGTTTTTTTCCTGTTTTACACCTGAAGCTCTGATGATGATGTTGATGTAGCGATTTTGATTGATAGTATTTGTATTCACGCTGTGGTGCTCAAGCTGAAATGTGGTGCAAATTCAGTATTTATAATATATCAACCATAATGGGCTTTAACCTTTGTAGATTCAAGGCTTGTTTCCGTAACTTGAATTAATGACCAAAAGCAGTACTGCACTGAAACATTTTCAATCTGATTCTTTTAACAGTTTTAATCATAGAGAGTGTAATTAAAAGTTACTGTATTCATGAGAAATACAAGGTACATTGATTAAGTAGTTATTTGATTGACTATTTCGGTCTACAAAAGAAATAATATCTGCTAAATATTTTTGTAAATAAAAATAAACAAACTGGTATGTTCTCTGGAATTAGTTTCATACTTAAAGCACCTATTCTTCAATCTCCAGGGTCTAGTTTTCATAGTGTTTTTTGAAATAGCCTTCGTTTTTTGCAACTTAATTTTTTGTATTTATGTTTATTTTTTCAATGCCTTTACTTCAGTGCTGATGCTTCAGGTTTTCATTAAATTTAGTTTTACTTGACAGGTTGACAGGAACAATTTTTGCTCATTGGCTTTTGAAAACTTGATTCACTTGGTGAAATTATGTTGTGCTGTTAATATGTAAATGTTAGTTTAGTGAGATGCTATAGTGAGAGAAGTACTTTTATCTCCATTCTTCTGGTTTAAGAGCATGAATTTATCATAGAGCCAAGTTTTGGAGACTTAAGTGCTTGTCTTCTATTTTTTTATTCTCATTTAATTTTGGTTTCTGGGTCCTTACCTTGAAAATTACACAAGTCTTCAAATACAAATGGTATTTGAGAGGCTCCTGGAAATTTAAACAGATGCGTCCGGCATTTGAAAAATGGGTTATTTATGGATTTAACAGCTTAATCCAGAACTGCATTATAATAAAAACCAAAACAAACCAAAACCCCAAACCAAAAAATAACCAAAAACCACCCCCAAAAAACACACCCCAAAACTGTACAGCTTTGTTATCTGCTAAAAAAAGTGCTTTGGAAGTTTTAGTGCTGGCATGGATGCTTTGGAAATGTAGAGCTAGGCATCCTAATCAAGAAGAATAGTCTAACTGACAGTCATTAGTAAGAAATTAATTTTACTTCTTAAAAAACCTGTCTCTGAGGCTGGGCATAGAACTTTATGTGCTGATCATAGGGAAATATGGTTCAGTACAGTCTTTTTTTCACTAATAGGGTAAGGTGATCACCAAAAATTTGGTTTTATTTGAAAAATCAAAACTTATCTTATGGAGTCTTTGAATTACAAGCAAGTCCAACCAGATACCTGAATTTCATTTTGAGAGAGTCACTTTACAGTGAAGAAAGCCATATTGTTCAAGTACCTTTATCCCAAAGAGATATGTAAAAGCTATTTCTAAAAGAAATGTTGGAAAGCAAGGATATCCTCTTATCACTTAGTTCTGCCTTGTATTTTTAATAAGCTGGCTATTACAGTGATAGGTGAAAAATTCAAACCTGTTTTTTTTTGTGGGATTGAGTTAAAGAGAAGTACCTAAGTCATAATATTGTTTATGTGACTAAGTTATGGAAATATAATTACAAAACCTTGAAGGAAAATGAAGGCTGCAAAGTAAAGCGCTCCCGTGGGATGTCCTGAAGATTGGCTTTGTTTCTGCTCATGTTCTTGCTGACAGTGATAAAACTTCCAGGTACATGAGCCACCTTCCTGCCTCCCCCCTCCTCACCCCAGCCCCTAAAAGAGGGAGAAATTAATCTGATGAGAGTTTATTGCATTTAATATAGTCATTGTATGCTGTGTAGTTCAGATTTTGTTTCTTCTTTTCTGCCAAATACAGAATGTATTTCCTTGTGAACTAAGCCTTGGAAAATTCCCCATTCAAGCCAGTAATTGCTGCTGGAAGATGGAGGCCTTAGAAATAAATTAAAAAGTTGTGTTTCACATGGATTAATTTTTTGGTAACAAATTAAACACCTAACCGCAAAACGAAACAACAAAATTCCCAGGATAAAATAACTGTTAAGAAAATAAAATGAGAAGGGTGAACTTCATGGCAAGTATTGTTGTGGAAAAACTATCCCTTTTGAGAAATGGTAAATGTTGCCCAGTGTTCTGAAAGGTTGTGACTATTAAGGAACAAGTAAGAGGGCAATATGCTTATATGGTGGTGTTTAATTAAACAAGAAAAACCCAAAATGAAACAAACGAAAAAAAAAATCCAGAATTTAGAAAGCAGTGATTTTTTCTATACTAAAAATTATGTGTGTGACATAGAAAACACATTTTTTGACAACTTCCTGCTATATAAGTGAACTTAGTTTTTGGTTTTGAATGGTTTTTTTTTTTTTTTCGTCTTTGGAACCTGGTTTACTGGAATATTTTGTCTGAACTAATGTCTGACTGTACTTGATTTCCCTCAAGTCTCAAAGCATTTTAAGAAATATGTTTCTACTACCACATTGTTTCACATGTAGAAAATAGTTTCACAGCAGATTACAAGGTCTAGACAACCAGTTTTGTGACATGCTGAATTGTATAAACAATAGGTGCCAGGTAAGCATGCAGGAGGTTGTTACTGTTTTTCTCCAGATTTTCCACAAGGGTTTGTAGTTTGATATTACACTGAAGTATTCTGTTGTTGTGCTTGTGACTAAAACATGATGATGTGCTCATGGTTCCCTTTTGCAAAAGAAGTCTAAAGGGTATCCATTGTTTTGGAGCTTCCTTTTTGGATGGGGAATGAAGTGATAAGCTGGATATGCTAACCTGACAGATTGTAATGACACAGTACGCTTGGGGAAATCAGAATTATTGTTCTTTCAGAGTAGCATCCTGAGACTACTACTCAGTAACTTCAGGGAACAGAAATTCAGAGATGGATAAAGAAACCACCTGTCTAAAGCAGTCAGCTGAAACACATGAACAGACAGAACAGAGGGGAGTGTATGAACTGTGTGACCTGTACTGCAAGGCAATTTGGTGAGAATCATTGATACAGAACATTGAATTTCTGGTGACTACCTTTCTGAACTGCAAAATGAATGAAAATAGAAGAGGAAAGGGTATCTCAAAGAGAGGTATGGTACATCACATCTCCTTTTCCTTTTGACCTTGGATCTCTCATTATGTCCAATTTAAAGATTTCCCTGGAAGTGTAGCATCAAAGGCAATGTGATTTGGAGCCTTTTTTTTTTCTCCTGCCTGAGAATGAATTGCTAAAAATGTGTGTTAAATTAAATTCAAAATCTTTCGGCTTTTCTAGAGTGCAAAGTAGATACTTACACTCTACCAGGTATAACTTAAGTAGTTGAGACTGTTATAATACTGATGTTACAGTCATATGAGATTCTGAAGCATTTCTTTTGGACACTGTAACGAAATTTTCCATCATTTTGCCCTCTAGCAGTAAAGGCACAGTGCTTCTGGTACATGCAAAATTTCATTCCACTTGTCCGAGGGCACACCCACTGCAGAGAGCATCTCCTGCAGGCTCACAATTAACCAGGTGTGGTGGGCTGACCCTGGCTGGGTGCCAGGTGCCCACCAGAACTGCTCCGTCACTCGCCCTTCCTCAGCTGGACAGAGAAAGTGTAATGAAAGCCTCATGGGCTGAGATAAGGACAGGGAGAGATCCCTCACTCACTACCATCACAGATGAATGGACTTGATTTGTGGAAGTCAGTTTAATTTATTGTCAATCGAATCAGGGTAGGATAAAGACAAATTAAATCGAATCTTAAAAAAAACCTTCCGCTCACCCCTGCCTTCTTCCCAGGCTTAACTTTGCTCTGGATTTGCTCTAGCTCCCTGCGACAGCATTGCAGGGGGACGGGGAATGGGCTTGTGGTTATTTCATCACACACTGTCTCTGCCACTCCTTCTTCCTCATGGGGAAGCTTCCTCACACACTTGCCCTGCTCCAGCATGGGGTCCCTCCCGCAGGGGGCAGTCCACCAAGTTTTTCATCATGAGTCCTTCCCACGAGCTGCAGTTCTTCGCAAACTGCTCCAGCATGGATCCCTTTCATGGGGTCCGGTCTTTCAAGAGCAGACTGTTCCAGGGTCAGTGCCCCACAGGGTCACAGGTCCTGCCAGCAGAGTGGTCTCCTCTCTCCATGGGGCCACAGGTCCTGCTGGTAGTCTCCTCCTAGCACAGGCTTCAAACAGAGTCAGAGACTTCCTTTGGCCATCCACCTGCTCCATCATGGAGATTTCCATGGGACCAATCTTGGACCTCCACAGACTGCAGGGGCACAGCTGCTTCACCATGGACTTCACCTCAAGCTGCAGGGGAATCTCTGCTCCAGTGTCTGGAGCACCTCCTCCTCTCCTTCTTCACTGACTTTGGCGCCTGTGCATAAACATAATTTAGTGAAAATTTTAAAAAAATGTAGTCTTTTTACACTTTCAGCCATGTAGGGTCAGTGTGCAGCACAGGACTCTGTTTTTTCCTGNGTCTGAACTAATGTCTGACTGTACTTGATTTCCCTCAAGTCTCAAAGCATTTTAAGAAATATGTTTCTACTACCACATTGTTTCACATGTAGAAAATAGTTTCACAGCAGATTACAAGGTCTAGACAACCAGTTTTGTGACATGCTGAATTGTATAAACAATAATATTTGCTCAAGCATGCAGGAGGTTGTTACTGTTTTTCTCCAGATTTTCCACAAGGGTTTGTAGTTTGATATTACACTGAAGTATTCTGTTGTTGTGCTTGTGACTAAAACATGATGATGTGCTCATGGTTCCCTTTTGCAAAAGAAGTCTAAAGGGTATCCATTGTTTTGGAGCTTCCTTTTTGGATGGGGAATGAAGTGATAAGCTGGATATGCTAACCTGACAGATTGTAATGACACAGTACGCTTGGGGAAATCAGAATTATTGTTCTTTCAGAGTAGCATCCTGAGACTACTACTCAGTAACTTCAGGGAACAGAAATTCAGAGATGGATAAAGAAACCACCTGTCTAAAGCAGTCAGCTGAAACACATGAACAGACAGAACAGAGGGGAGTATATGAACTGTGTGACCTGTACTGCAAGGCAATTTGGTGAGAATCATTGATACAGAACATTGAATTTCTGGTGACTACCTTTCTGAACTGCAAAATGAATGAAAATAGAAGAGGAAAGGGTATCTCAAAGAGAGGTATGGTACATCACATCTCCTTTTCCTTTTGACCTTGGATCTCTCATTATGTCCAATTTAAAGATTTCCCTGGAAGTGTAGCATCAAAGGCAATGTGATTTGGAGCCTTTTTTTTTTCTCCTGCCTGAGAATGAATTGCTAAAAATGTGTGTTAAATTAAATTCAAAATCTTTCGGCTTTTCTAGAGTGCAAAGTAGATACTTACACTCTACCAGGTATAACTTAAGTAGTTGAGACTGTTATAATACTGATGTTACAGTCATATGAGATTCTGAAGCATTTCTTTTGGACACTGTAACGAAATTTTCCATCATTTTGCCCTCTAGCAGTAAAGGCACAGTGCTTCTGGTACATGCGAAATTTCATTCCACTTGTCCGAGGGCACACCCACTGCAGAGAGCATCTCCTGCAGGCTCACAATTAACCAGGTGTGGTGGGCTGACCCTGGCTGGGTGCCAGGTGCCCACCAGAACTGCTCCGTCACTCGCCCTTCCTCAGCTGGACAGAGAAAGTGTAATGAAAGCCTCCTGGGCTGAGATAAGGACAGGGAGAGATCCCTCACTCACTACCATCACAGATGAATGGACTTGATTTGTGAAAGTCAGTTTAATTTATTGTCAATCGAATCAGGGTAGGATAAAGACAAATTAAATCGAATCTTAAAAAAAACCTTCCGCTCACCCCTGCCTTCTTCCCAGGCTTAACTTTGCTCTGGATTTGCTCTAGCTCCCTGCGACAGCATTGCAGGGGGACGGGGAATGGGCTTGTGGTTATTTCATCACACACTGTCTCTGCCACTCCTTCTTCCTCATGGGGAAGCTTCCTCACACACTTGCCCTGCTCCAGCATGGGGTCCCTCCCGCAGGGGGCAGTCCACCAACTTTTTCATCATGAGTCCTTCCCACGAGCTGCAGTTCTTCGCAAACTGCTCCAGCATGGATCCCTTTCATGGGGTCCGGTCTTTCAAGAGCAGACTGTTCCAGGGTCAGTGCCCCACAGGGTCACAGGTCCTGCCAGCAGAGTGGTCTCCTCTCTCCATGGGGCCACAGGTCCTGCTGGTAGTCTCCTCCTAGCACAGGCTTCAAACAGAGTCAGAGACTTCCTTTGGCCATCCACCTGCTCCATCATGGAGATTTCCATGGGACCAATCTTGGACCTCCACAGACTGCAGGGGCACAGCTGCTTCACCATGGACTTCACCTCAAGCTGCAGGGGAATCTCTGCTCCAGTGTCTGGAGCACCTCCTCCTCTCCTTCTTCACTGACTTTGGTGTCTATGCATAAACAAAATTTAGTGAAAATTTTTAAAAAATGTAGTCTTTTTCCACTTTCAGCCATGTAGGGTCAGTGTGCAGCACAGGACTCTGTTTTTTCCTGCCGTGATAAGCTAAGGAATCAATATCAACTAGCTTCTAGGACAAGGTCTGTGAAAGATTCCATTTCACTAAAAGCATTCTTACCTGTCTCTGATGAAGCCCAATATGGTAAATGTGCCAGCTCTGGGGACAGCAAATTAATGAAAAGGGTGGTCTTAGTTTCTCTTCTGAGAACTCAGTAATGCAGGAGTGTGGATTGACAAGGGGCATTGGCTGTGTCCTCCACATTGACTTGTTTAATGTCCCAGTCAGCTCAGTTTTTTCCATAAAATCTGAGCTGTTCCGGCTGTTTGGCTGAAGGCAGATGAGTTCTGGCAGTGGGGAAGATAGGGTGAAGACTGGTGCCATGAAGGGTGGTGGAGGCTGTGCTGCTCTGCCATTAGTGTGGCTGGGAAGTCCTGTACTCAGGATGGTGTTGTGGAGTCTCAGCTGCACACTCAGCTGTAGCTCCACTGTTGGTTGCAGGGTGACTTCCTGGAGTTTGGCCAGATGGAGTGGGAACATCCCGTGTGAGGCAGTGGTTGGAAGAGGAAGCAGAAAGCGAGGGATATCACCCTGCCCTTTGAAGAGTTGTTGGCCTGAACTTAAAAGTCGAGATTCGCATTTAGGATATGATATAATATAAAGCAGATGTACTCAGTTTGTAAGTTATCCTGTGATGGAGAAAACAGGTGCTCTTCTTGCTGGGGAAAAAAAAAAAAAGAAGAAGGTAAAGAGAATAACAAAGATGCTGTGTTTGTATTTTCATGCCTCAGGATGTTCTAATGCCATAAAAGTATCAGTTGAAAGATAACTTCTGCAGTGAAGTGAGTTCCATTTTTTGTCCCCTCTGCGACACCTTTACTTCTTCAGAAAGAGCTTTGAAAAGGGTGGCGGCCCTGGTGCTTTCGAAGCCAGTTATTGTGACTGCCCCTGAACTGAAGTTATTGCAGTGGGGAGAGACCTTGGATTCAAGGGTCCCTCGTATCAGAGACTGAAGTCTAAAGGGAAGAGCCAAGTGTCTCGCTGGCAGAAAAAGAACAGAGGTTATCAGTCATTTTGTAGCAAGGAAAGAAAGGATCAGGAAAAGTTACAAAGTAAGGAAGGAACAGCTCTACAAGGAGATAACATGAGTGGAAAGCAAGGAATACAAGAGATGGCCATCTCTGATCTAGTGCAGATGAAAAGAGAAAGGAGGACTTGAACTCAGATGAATAGAACTGAGAATTTTGTGTCAGAATTTTAGCTTTGTAGCATTTGAGTCCAGTTCTTAACTATCCTGTTCACTGATACTGAGGAAGCTGCACGTGTAATTTTGAGAGGGGTTGTGTTACTTTTTTTCCCTTTTGCTATTTTTTATCAGTGGAATAAATTTGTTACTGGGTCTCTTTAATAATGTAAAGATTACACAAGTTACACCAGCCTAAGAATGCTAAGCTTGAATAGTACCACCTGAGCCAATGAGAGACCAGCTGTAGGACTAAAGATGGTCATCTGGAGTTCTCTTATAACCACGGTTTTTATATCCACTGACAAACAAATTATTTCTTTGTGTTGCCCGTTCCATGTGTTTTGTGTAAGTTCTTTGATTACATCTCTGCATGATGTGGTTTCCTTCTCGTTGAGAGTCTGTGTAGTGCCCTCCACCAGGACCAGTAAATAAACAAAACAACTGATGGAACACTGTATTCTGAGCAGCAGGTAAAACTTTGCTTATGAATGGAGCTGAGCTGAATATATAGGATCAAATGTCATGGAAGATCTCAAGAGTGCCTCAGGAAAACAAGCTAAGGCTAGCATAAAAATGAAATGCACTCAGAAGAACAGAAATAAGGAAAATTCACCTGTTTTTAATGTTTACCATNTGGACCTCCACAGACTGCAGGGGCACAGCTGCTTCACCATGGACTTCACCTCAAGCTGCAGGGGAATCTCTGCTCCAGTGTCTGGAGCACCTCCTCCTCTCCTTCTTCACTGACTTTGGTGTCTGTGCATAAACATAATTTAGTGAAAATTTTAAAAAAATGTAGTCTTTTTACACTTTCAGCCATGTAGGGTCAGTGTGCAGCACAGGACTCTGTTTTTTCCTGCCGTGATAAGCTAAGGAATCAATATCAACTAGCTTCTAGGACAAGGTCTGTGAAAGATTCCATTTCACTAAAAGCATTCTTACCTGTCTCTGATGAAGCCCAATATGGTAAATGTGCCAGCTCTGGGGACAGCAAATTAATGAAAAGGGTGGTCTTAGTTTCTCTTCTGAGAACTCAGTAATGCAGGAGTGTGGATTGACAAGGGGCATTGGCTGTGTCCTCCACATTGACTTGTTTAATGTCCCAGTCAGCTCAGTTTTTTCCATAAAATCTGAGCTGTGCCGGCTGTTTGGCTGAAGGCAGATGAGTTCTGGCAGTGGGGAAGATAGGGTGAAGACTGGTGCCATGAAGGGTGGTGGAGGCTGTGCTGCTCTGCCATTAGTGTGGCTGGGAAGTCCTGTACTCAGGATGGTGTTGT
Source organism: Oreocharis arfaki (assembly GCA_013398015.1). Taxonomy (NCBI): domain Eukaryota; kingdom Metazoa; phylum Chordata; class Aves; order Passeriformes; family Paramythiidae; genus Oreocharis; species Oreocharis arfaki. The sequence continues at coordinate 639,128 of VZRR01013719.1, forward strand.
GGAGTCTCAGCTGCACACTCAGCTGTAGCTCCACTGTTGGTTGCAGGGTGACTTCCTGGAGTTTGGCCAGATGGAGTGGGAACATCCCGTGTGAGGCAGTGGTTGGAAGAGGAAGCAGAAAGCGAGGGATATCACCCTGCCCTTTGAAGAGTTGTTGGCCTGAACTTAAAAGTCGAGATTTGCATTTAGGATATGATATAATATAAAGCAGATGTACTCAGTTTGTAAGTTATCCTGTGATGGAGAAAACAGGTGCTCTTCTTGCTGGGGAAAAAAAAAAAAAGAAGAAGGTAAAGAGAATAACAAAGATGCTGTGTTTGTATTTTCATGCCTCAGGATGTTCTAATGCCATAAAAGTATCAGTTGAAAGATAACTTCTGCAGTGAAGTGAGTTCCATTTTTTGTCCCCTCTGCGACACCTTTACTTCTTCAGAAAGAGCTTTGAAAAGGGTGGCGGCCCTGGTGCTTTCGAAGCCAGTTATTGTGACTGCCCCTGAACTGAAGTTATTGCAGTGGGGAGAGACCTTGGATTCAAGGGTCCCTCGTATCAGAGACTGAAGTCTAAAGGGAAGAGCCAAGTGTCTCGCTGGCAGAAAAAGAACAGAGGTTATCAGTCATTTTGTAGCAAGGAAAGAAAGGATCAGGAAAAGTTACAAAGTAAGGAAGGAACAGCTCTACAAGGAGATAACATGAGTGGAAAGCAAGGAATACAAGAGATGGCCATCTCTGATCTAGTGCAGATGAAAAGAGAAAGGAGGACTTGAACTCAGATGAATAGAACTGAGAATTTTGTGTCAGAATTTTAGCTTTGTAGCATTTGAGTCCAGTTCTTAACTATCCTGTTCACTGATACTGAGGAAGCTGCACGTGTAATTTTGAGAGGGGTTGTGTTACTTTTTTTCCCTTTTGCTATTTTTTATCAGTGGAATAAATTTGTTACTGGGTCTCTTTAATAATGTAAAGATTACACAAGTTACACCAGCCTAAGAATGCTAAGCTTGAATAGTACCACCTGAGCCAATGAGAGACCAGCTGTAGGACTAAAGATGGTCATCTGGAGTTCTCTTATAACCACGGTTTTTATATCCACTGACAAACAAATGATTTCTTTGTGTTGCCCGTTCCATGTGTTTTGTGTAAGTTCTTTGATTACATCTCTGCATGATGTGGTTTCCTTCTCGTTGAGAGTCTGTGTAGTGCCCTCCACCAGGACCAGTAAATAAACAAAACAACTGATGGAACACTGTATTCTGAGCAGCAGGTAAAACTTTGCTTATGAATGGAGCTGAGCTGAATATATAGGATCAAATGTCATGGAAGATCTCAAGAGTGCCTCAGGAAAACAAGCTAAGGCTAGCATAAAAATGAAATGCACTCAGAAGAACAGAAATAAGGAAAATTCACCTGTTTTTAATGTTTACCATTGTCACTGTGCTAGAATAGGAGACTTAGGCTGCCAAAAACAATTATGTCTTTCACAGGTTGGGTGCAATTTGGGCACTTCAAAAAATAGTTTTCTTCTGCTTGTTTACATATTCTGACAGGAAAGCAAATACTGTCTCTGTAAGTGATGCTAGAAAAGCCAGTGTAAACAGAATAAACTCAACATCTCTTCCTAAGAATATTGCACACTGCATCACTTCTCAAGCTTTCCACTCTTGATATAGAGTGGTGCTTGTAAATAACAAGTCTGCTTTTTTCTGCAGTATTTCTTAAACAAATAGCTAGAAGAACCTGAAAGCTTAGGACAATCTACTTGAGAAATTCTGTGGAACTCATGAAAAACTCAGCTATTTTCCCCTAGAAGACAAGATTTCTGATAGTATCTGTGCTTGAAAATTTATGTTTGCTCAGGTAATTCTGTTTTATTTTCTGCTTTTGTATTTCATTTTTTTAATGCAATTTGGAAACAGACGTGTGACAGCCTTCTGTAAATGAGTTGGATTTGGAGGAATGGGACTTTTGGTTGCTGTGAATGCGATAACATGCTATAAATGCTCATGACACAAAAATGTCAAACCTCCTATGATTGTGAAATAGGCAGCAATGTGAACCAGTTTATTCATATACATCTGACTTTGAGAGTTCAGTGATGTTCTGAGTTGTTGGTCTGTTGAAGCAGTTTGAGTTTCAATACCAGAAAATCAGGAAACAAATGGATTGAACGATTGGATAGAAAAAAAACCCCAGAAAACACCTCAGAAAGACATAGTCTAATTTGGGTTCTGCAAAACCCATTTAAGGAACAGAGCAAAATGAAGATTTTTACCTTTTTTGACTTTGTTAAATCATCAGTAAAGAAAAATGGGCTGAGCTTTTTGCACAACCTGCACTTAATGACTGTAGGTGATATTTGCTTCCGAAATCCATAGATATATTAGAGAGGACAGTGCAGGAATTTTCTGAAGAAAACAGAAATCTGAACCAAATAGCAATAGTATGGTGTAGAGACCCAGGTTGCTACTCCCAAAGTCTTACAAGTAAATGCTTTTGCCACTAGCTTTGGATACACCTTTAGAGGGTCTTTTAGAATCTCTTTTCACTTCTGTATTAATAAAACACCTGTTTCTTTAGCATATTTGATAACTTCCATTCAGTTTGAAATTCTGAAAATTGATAGCTGCCATATGGCTCCCAAAGAGTTATAGGTTAAAATAGGTTGTCTGGATTTCTGTTAGATTAAACAGGTGGGTTTTATTGTGTCTACACAAAGTATCTTTTAGTTATTAAGAAACAAGGAACAACTGGATGAAAAGCAGAGGGAAACCAATTTTCTTGTCCATTGAAACAGTACGAGCTGGGTTCTTGGGAGTCTGATGTTTGCAGTATTACAAAACTGAGTGGATTTGGATTAGTCCTTAGAATATGAAATAAGAAAAACTGTACTGGGTCAGTGCAAGGCTTTATCCAGCCCTTCAGCTGTCTGTCGCCAGCAGTGGCCACAAGCCGCTGCTTTCAGAAAAGCTGGCATGCAGAGAAATGCGATATTTTCTTCGATGCTCTCCCAGTCCATCACTTTGCAGCTCAAGGGATCTCCTGAAGTGCTTTTCACCTGTTTATTTAGTAACTCCCAAAGGATCTCTGCTGCTCACTCGTGCAATCCAACTGGACTGTGTTTGTAGTTTTATAGCTCCTTTACAGCATCTTCTACTGCAGCCATTCATTGCATCTTTTACCCTGCCTAGTTTGAAAAGGCTTTTGTTTCAAAGCTGTCTTTTTTTGTTTACACTTGGATATCAGAGGGAGTCCCTGGTCTTTGGCCAACAGACAGGATTCATCTCTCTTCTGCATGTGTTGAGAAATGAGGCATCTTCCTAGGCAGCACTGGCTTAATCTAAAAGCAGCATTTGCAGACAAATCCTTTTTTGATAGTAGGTAAGCATTATGAGCTGAGACAGCACTGGGACAGCATTAAAAAACACTTGTAAAAATTTAAGTAAAACAGTTTTATCAACAATAATGTACCAACAGGCTGATTATGAGACAATAAAGATGGTTTATTTGGTAGAGTGGATTTATGTTACAGTATAAACTGACTATTAATGTTTTTCAAGTGCCATAGATTCACCTTCATCTCTTTTTCACTTCTTATTTTCTGAGGCAAAATGAGAATTTATTCCTCTTTTGTCTGAAAAACACTCTAAGAAGTATCAGGGTGTCTCTTTAGACTTGTATAGTGTAATTCTCGTGTTTTTATGACTATATCATAGTTTCAGTTGTGATTTCCCCTCTTTGAACAGTTTTATGTGACAGCTGCTTTATGGTCATGATTATAAGTCATCCTTTTTGCTTTGATTGCAGCAGCAATCTGGGGACCATAGCAACGTGTTTTGCTTGTGAAATATGTCAGTGGGAAATAAAGGTCTGGTCACCATTTCCCTAATGGTGAGAAATTATGTTTTAAAAAGGAAGAAAAAAGGACAGATCTTTTTTCAATACCCTTTCCTAGAGATTGGGTAATTTTTCTCGAAATAATAATAAAAATCTTGTTTTTATCTTTGTGCAACAGTTGCTTTCTGCATGTGCAGAAAAGAACCTGGATGTAATGGTTACTTTCCTTGTACAATATAATACTTTTTATTATCATTTGCAGGTGCTTGGAAAACTCCAACTTTTATATGATAATGAAAATACTTTGCTACATATTTTGTTTTACCAGTTGAAGTCAAAATGTTATTGCTAAAATGCTTGGCCAAGTCCAAGCATCTAAATGGTTTGCTGTAGAGTTTATAACAGTCTCACAGCTCTCATGTAGTAAACTCCCATCATTGGGGAGGTTTCTGAATTAATTAAAGACTTGTTTGAAAGGAAATTGATGTGCTCCTCTCTTCTGGACTGCTTTAGTGTTGTAAAGGTGAAAGAAAATTTGGTTGTCTGGTCAAAACTATTCTGCTTAGACAAAGCAATACAAAGCTCCTGAAAAGTACTTGTGGGCCTTGGTTAGATGTGCAATAGTATTTGGAATATCTGATAATGCATAATAAAGTGTGTTGGTTTTGTCTTATTGAATTGAATATGATGTGTTTCACATTTAATTTTCAGTGTCTCACTTGAGGTGACTGGGCAAGAATGGAGGGCATGAGTGATGAACCTGAATTCACAGTAAAAAGCTATCTACTTTAGTAACATTCCAATGTCAATTACTGGCAAAAACCATGCTGTGGCTTCCCCTGAGAGAAGGTTCACGAAGGGTAAAAGTGCCTTTTGGTCCTTGTTTAAGCAGTTAATTGCCCAGGAAAAAGTCTTTGCAGTGTGAGTGCCTGGTGTAGTGACTGAAGCTTTTTCCTGAGCTCTACCACTAAATCCTTTTCTAAGTATGTCTCCTGAGTCTTTTACTGAAGCTCTCTGTTTCCCTATAATTCCCCATGCCTCACTTTCCCATACAATCCCTACAAACCCTTCTGGGCTCCAAAGTGTTACCTGGGCAGAAGGCACTATGCAGCTCTCTGCTCGTTGCCTCTGGGCTGACTTTCAGGCTGAAGGTCATGCTGAAGCCCCTTGCCAGCTGAGGCCCTTCTTATCTGTCCAGACAGTGATTTTCATGAAACTCACTCTGTTGTTGGACCAGTTAGTATTGACCACTGTAAAAAAATAGTTAGAAGGACAGGCAGCGTGATCACTTCCGGCATGTGCGTTTGAATGTACGCCTTTAATGGGTTGCTCATGAGTGCAGGACAAAAGCAACTCGAAGAGTTGTCCTGTTCTGGCCGTGCTGAACCCAAACTGATGGTTCTGTCCAAAACATCTGCCAAAATGTACAAATAATTCATTGACCAATTGACATAATGTCACAGGGGGAGCAGCTCAGCGTGGCAGCTGTGGGTTGTTTTCAATATTGCTGGGTATATTTACAGTGATACAGGGATTACGCCGTGTTGATATCAGTGAATAAAACTGCAGCCTTATTTAGCACAGAGATTGGTCCAGGGATTTGTTGATTTCCATGGTGGCAGCAATTATTTGATTTATGTGATTATTTTTCTCTATTCATTTGACCAACGAATGATCAAAATCTGCCTGCCTCATGCAGTTGCTGCTGGGACAACTCGAAAATGGCCCTTTCATTGCATTTGTACTGCATGCTCCTAATGCCACGATTGTGAGTCTCATTCCTCAGGACAGCAATCTGTAAAAATTGTTGTAAATACTTAGCTGTGTGAGGTTTAATTAATGCCAGAAGCCGTCAATAAACAGCAGTTGCAATTTGGACTATACTGATTTAATGATTCTTGCACTCTGTCTAATGCACGTTCTGTTAAATCTCTGTGTCAAGAGTCTGGCACTGATGTGAATCACATCCCACCAATGTCCCTGTGTGCACGGAGGCAATGGAAACCTCAAACCAACAGAAATATTTGAAGTATTTGACAGGCAATGCACTTAAATATCTTCACTTAAAGGCCTGAAGGATGTTAGCATTTCACATGTAGGTAGGGAAGAAAAACATAACGAAAAGTTAAAGAATGCCTTTGATAACTTCAAAAGTCAATAAAACAGCTTGCCCAAGTAAAACCTTTTATTAAATTTTTGCAGAATCGTCTGTTAGTAATGCTACAGGATTTTCATAATGCTGTTAAGTTGTATTGTATTTGTTTAACCAGAGAGTTTTTCCTTTGATGAATAGTGATAGTCACCAAAACAACCCATGAAAGAAATTATGAAATAATAACCCAAACCCTTCCAAAACAGATGTTTTGGACAGACTGAAATTCTGTTTGTGTACCCATGCAGAACCTGGCAGCATTTAAAGTCATGTACACCATAAAAGTGATAAATGTGGTTGTTCTGAAAAGGGATAAAGGAAGAAAAGTTATAAACGGTGCTTTCTTTCGTAACTAAATTTAGTAGGTTTGTGTCCATTTACATGTTAGCTTTCTGTGTGTGTGTGTGTGTGTGTGTGTGTGTGAGCACAACTCTGCCAGCTGAATCATGAGCATACCACCTAGAGGTGATATTGTGGCAGTATATTTCAGTGAAAGCAGAAGGGCAGGAATAATCTATCTAATCCATTTTGTCCTGCTCCAGGTTCTTAGTTAATTCATGCTAGACTATGAGAAAGGTACTGTACTACTCCCATGAGACAAATATTTGAAATGAATATGTCTATATCCTTGTTTAAGGAGTAGGATTTTCTACAGTTGCATTTAATTCTGAAAAACCTAAACATGAGTTTGCAAGCAATTTAATTAGAGACTTTATGCCTCATCTCCATTTTCAACTAGTAAACGTAAGAAAAGCACAACTTAAATGGATTTAAACCTGCTTATTCTTGATGATCAAGTACTTTAAAGCTGATGGGTCAGAAATTGGTGTGTATAAAACCATTAACTTGTTTCATATCTTAAGAGGGGCTGTTTAATACTGTTCACTTAAGTAAGTAAGGGCACTAATTGAAGAGAATCCCACTGCCATATCTGTGATATCTGTTTAGATAAAAATGCTGTGTAAAAGTACCGTGGATCAACGGTGTGCAAGTTGGATCTTTGAACCCGAATGTGTAGTTCTTCTTTACAGCAATCTTGCAATTCAGTGTTGTACTGAATACTCCTCTGTTGCGGGCTCTGAGAAGGTAACTGAGCCCAGAAATGCCTCGCTAAAGTGAGTGTGTTGAATTTAATGGTGTGAGGAAGTCTGATTTTCCAGGACATGATATTTGGGCTATATGTTTATGCAGCATTCCATAACTCTTTGTGTGGCTTCTCGTGACCTAGAAAAATAAATCACTTATTGACTGTTTTTCTTCAAATATTTGTGGGATGATCAAGTCAATAGTGCTAATGTGGGGGTTTTTTTTGTTTTGGTGCTGTAAGGCTTGCTGTCCCAGTATCACCATTTCTGAGTTATCAGACTGGGATAATACTGTCTCCTCATCTTGTCCGTTGGGTGTTTTAGATTTTGGGATGGGATTTTATTTATCTAGGTGGTCCTAGCAGTCGGTGTAGTAGTGATAATCCAAGGATATACGGGTTGAGAGAAATGCACTTCTTCATTAGATGGGCTTCTTTAAGACTTCATAGTATCTCTTTGGACATCTGGGTGCAACCATAACACAAATTAAAACTAACAACAATGCTTATTAAAAGTTCAGGACTATTTGTAGAGATAATTTCTACATGAACTCCTATGCTTGATGCCTTTTGAAGGGTTATGACTGCACAGTTGCTTGTTTTTCCTTTCCTTCCAATAACTTTCTCAGGTCTTGGTCTTTGTTTTTTTGTTGTTGCGGTGTTAAGATTGGCATCACTTGTTATGGCCATATTATTCACAGAGTGTGACCATATAAATTTTTTATTGCATTGCATTATTCAAAGCTCACATGGCTATGTCTGGGCCATATGTGAGTATGTGATTTTCTTTTTTTTTTTTTTTTAAAGATGTGATCACTAGACAAAGTTCCTCTTCAGTGATGTGTTTACATAAACTTATATCTAAAAGTAGCCATGGGAGACATAATCAGTAAGGAAACGACAACTTGCTGTTCAGATTTACGGAATGACTGAATGATAGAAATAAACAGTGTACAGGTATTGCTTTAAAATATAGATTGTAATAGCAATTTAGCATTCTGTTGATGCAACAGATAAAACAGTAAATAATTAATCAAAATACATCTATTGTGAAAAAACTCTCCCAATCCAAGAAATGAAATAGGGTTTTCTTCACATGGAATAAATAGATATCTCCCACTGTTTAATGCTGTATTTTAAAGCATCTTCCCAGGATGCTTTTGAAAAATAACTTAAAAACTCAGGTATATTTGCAAAATCCTTGTTCTGAAATTCTGAGATGGTCTCACATACCTGTGGACATTTAGTTTTAATTTTGCAACGCATACATGAGTGGTAATGGCAATGTTTACAGTACAGCATGATCCAGTCAAATAAATGAGTCAGAAGATACCGTTTTTAAGACTGTTTTCCTGTCTCTGACATTTGTCAGCTCAGTGGATTAGGGGATTCACTTTTCGTGTGTTTTCTCTTTCTGATTAGATAGACTGGGCTCTCAAAGCTTGGAGTCACCTTTTATTGGTAAGGTCATACAGCCCTCAGCAAAGGAGAAGAGTTTTTACGATGCAGAACTTGGGGATGAAAAGTTTAAGACAATACCTGGGATTATGAGGATTTCAAAACTTAAAAATAAAACAGTAATAACCCTGTCTGGTTAGGACCTAGTAAACCTTTGCAGTACTGTAAGGTTAGCTGGCATGTCTACAGCAGGACTTGTAACTCTGTCAGAGATTTTAAACCTTGCTAAATCTTGTCATTCTTCAAAGAGCTATTATGAAGTTATTGCATTTTTAGAAACTTTTTTTCATTAAGTGTGTTCAGACTTGGCTGTAACTAATTATGGAAGTATTGCAAACTGCTTGGAGACAGGCTTGTCTTAGACTGTCTTGATTCCTACCTGGATATTGTGTTCTGATAGAAGTCAAAGCAGAAGGTGTGCTGTCTTTCATTCCAGATTCCGTATTTACCATATGCATAGAAATTTGCCTTGTGTTTTACGAAGTCTCATAATGTAATAACTGGAAAACTATTTTGGTTTGTCTAAGAGTTGTATGTGAAAGCTATGAAATGTTCACTGAAATTCTGTGTTGTTTTGGTGTTTGTTGTTTATAGTGGTTTGACAGAATTATAAACCTCAGTGAAACCTGCATTTGTGTTTAGTTGGGTGCATTCCCACCAAGTTTTCTCATGTTTTTGTCCTGATCAGTGGAAAAGTTCCCTTGGGGTTGGTCACACCTGTTTGTCACTGTGATTCCAGAGTAATGCCTCTAAATTTGTTGTGGCTATTTAGCACCTCAGTTCTTAGGACATTTATGTGTGGATAGCTGAACCAAGCTGTAGCTGTTTTCTCATGCTGTGCTCAAGAGACAGCTGGGCTTTTTTGCTGGGCTTCACAAAGTGTTTTCAAGTGTGATGTGACTCAGCTGTACTGCAGCTGGTCGCTAGAGCTGTGCTGTATATGATATGTTTTCTTCCCAAACTGAGACTCAAACCAATAGGGACTCAATTTCTATGGAAATAGCTGTCATAAAGTCAATTCTGTAGCTCATTGTAGTCTGTAAATTAGGTAGAATAGATGGTGGAAAGCAGGTTTTTTTCTGACTGTTATCCCTTTGCTCTCTGCCTAACTGCTACTGTTGATTACGTTTAATCCCAAAGCATATCAGAATTAAAAGACTTTGCATTTTTATAAGTCTTCTGAAGAACAGCTTTTTCCCCCCCAGTTCTGTGGTGAGCATGAGTTGTTATTCACAGTGGGGTAAGTGCCTGAAGCAGGGGAAACAATCACTTGTAAGCTGTAAATCTGACTGCAGTGTTGGAGGCGATTGGAGGCTGTTCTGGATGTATGCTGAGCCAAAATGTGAAAACACCACATTTGTCTTCATAAGGTTTTGGAATAGTCTGTACAGACTATGGGAGAGAGGTAAAAAATTAACTTAAGAGATTTTAGTTTTTTAATCTAAGTAACAATAAAGGTGAAACATTAAGAAAAAAAAATTAATATGCTATCAACTAGACAAAATACATTCATTAGGGATGGAAGCCACAGCTGTACTGGGCACTAGAGTTTTGATTCCTCCAAAATAGCTGGAGCAGTAAATTTTGCTCATTGATTTGATATGACCATTCAAAGTAATTTTCAAGCATTTTCTTTTTTGGAATTTGCAATTAAACAAAGCACCACAAGTGGTCACCATGCTGTCATTGGTAGGGAATGGGATAAGAAAACAGTCGCAAAAAATAACTTTGACCTGTTCACAGGCAAAGCTGTGAAAATTCTTTTAATACTCATCTGTTTGGAGAAGGGATGTTTTAGAAAGCCGGTGTCATGTTCCAAAACGTATTAACCTATACTGACTCCCTAAATATGAGTATTCTGGCAGTAACTGACTCTATTTTTTTTCTACTATCTGCCTTTGAGTGGTGAAGACTTTAGGCCTTTTCTGGCTATATCATGTTATTTTTCATTTCTCCGTTTTATCTGTAGTGTTTTTACTTGCATGTTATCAGCTGACATCTGTTGTCTTATTTCAGCACTTTTTGGTGACTTATTCCAAACATATTAATAAAATAGTAAGTATTCAAACCATGACACTCTTGTACCAGAGGTAGTTTGAGATATAAACTACATGTGAACTTATTCCCATGTGAAGAGATAGACAGGAACATGATCCTTATTGGTCATGGTCTAATGCTTTTCACTAAGGTTGTTGAAATACCACAGTCAGTAATCTCAATAATTTAAGCAACTGCAATGACTGAGAAAATGTCTGTCCATTTTCTCTCTCTCTCCCCTCAACACACGCACTCTGATAAACACACACATGTACCTCAGAGAGAGGGGTGCAATGAATGTTCCGGGCAATGTTGCTGTTAAAACATCCAGCAGCTTTTCCTGCCTTTTCCCTAATTAGGATGAACCCAGGAAATAAAAGTTTTTCATGCTCTTGTCCGTGTCACCTGCAAATGCACTTTCATGCTGTTTATTTTAACAAGAGGCAATAACAACTCACAGAGTGGTAGGAAAAGATGTTCATTTATGGTCTCTCTTAAAAAGTCGCCTAGAAGTACTTTGGCTGATCCTAAAAATATTTTTTGAATAAATTGTTTGGTCCCTTCTTGGTCTTTAGAGAGTCAAAGGTACCTATGTGGTTTACCCTGTAAAGAAAAAGGATAAGGAAGGATCTAGTTTCAGTCTTTTTACTACGTAATATATTAGAGAAGGGGGAGCTGATTCTTCTCAGATACACAGAGAAAGGGCAGAAAGCAGGACTAGGTCACATATGGGAAAAGTCAATAATCACTCAATTTCACTAGGAAGCCTCTGAAAGAAGGTAATTTTTGTGTTTTAAAAATAGCAAGAAGGTCTCAAGGAAGTTTCAGGACTTGAAAAAACTTTAAAAATTGCTTTAAAATGTCACCTTATAATAGTAATCATCCCCAGGAGTAGTGCTGTGAGGGTAGTAGAAGGCTGCTGTGGGAATAGATGTCCAGGTAGCTTACTTCGTTGTTATGAATCAATGTTAAAGCATGCCACCTGGCTTGTAAAGATCTTCCATTTTCTATTTTGCTATGACTGAGAAAAACCAAGAGCATTTTAGTTCCAAACATTCTTTTCCAGTACCTGGGCATCTGGAAATTTTCCATTTTGCCCGTTTTATTAATTAGCTTAGTAAATAAAAAGGATTACCATGTTAATGTGGAGTCAGAACTTGCATATGTTAAAAATGGATCTCACTGCATATGCATAGTTAAATGAGCAGCTCAGGGAAAGGAAAGGACTTTGTTACTCTAACCTTTCTAGCTTTCCCAATTAATTTGATGCCTTAATGAATATTTGGATTTATTCTGTGGGGGTTTTTTTTCCTTCCTTCTTTTTCAAAATATGTATTTATGAATCCATACAGAAAGACCACAAATGTTAAATTTCATCAGATACACAGTTTAATGCTGGTATTTCGCCAATCACTAAGTTGCTTGGACACCCAGTATCTGTCAATATTTGTGTTTGCAACTAGAAAATTCATGGAGCTTCTGAGCAGTAAAATGTGGTTAAATAAGATGGTAGATACGTAATAATGTCTGGTTTTTAAACATGTAAAAGTGCTCTGGGCAGTAGACTAGTAAACTCATACCTTGAGAGGACAAAGCATTTCTGTCAGAACCAGGATTACCTTTTCTATGAATTCAGTTTTAAACTGTTGTTACATTAGCAAATTGAGGCTCAAGTGTTTCATATAAGAGAAGAGATCATTCTGAATTCTGTTTCCCCCCACCCCTTGTTTGAAGAGTTGAAATACTGGAGATAAGGATCACTCAGGTGTTGACTTCTTTCTGCTGCTTACTTAGTGTACTGATGCGCATACCTTGCCTTGAACCAGCTAATATGAGAACTTGAGTCAATTAACTTGAAATTCAATTTAAATGAATTCTGTTTTATTGTAATACATACCTGTCAGTAGTTCAATTATATCTTGTAGATCTTGAGGAATATGAATTCAAAGTAAGTATTTTTTATGGATACAGCTGAGAGATAAAACTGAATCAGTGACATGGAAAACATAAATCAATGCAGCAAAGAAATTTGCATTCTCTTTCCCCTCCTGTGTGCCTTTTCCTGCCTTACCCCACATATTTACAGTTGTTTTATCAAATACCTTCTCCTGGAAACTAACATAGTATGCTCAAGGTCTTGATGAGGATCAGCAAATTAGTGATCAGTTTCAAATGGAATATCAGAATCCAGGTTTTTTGTGTCAAAGCAGCCAGATGTCTTTGCTCAAGCCTGTTCAGAGATTCCATGCCACACTTCCAAGAATTATTGAAGTACAGAGGGACAAGGATGGGAAAAGCAGAAACCAATGCAATACCCAAGAAATGTTTAGGATTTGCTAACATTTCCATCAGGGGAGGGCTGAACTAATTTCAGTGTTGTGATCTGCAAGTTTGCATATTCCTTAATGTTTTTTAAAAAAAAGTAAGTTATTTCTTTGCTGTTGGAATGGTGCTGGTGTTTCCTGGAGTCCCTGCAGCTGCTTAGTGCTTTGTACCTGTATCTGCTGTGCTGTGTCTGCCTCAGTGACATCCTCCTTGTAGGCCCAGCTGTACCACAGAGTTGGACTGAGTGCACCCTCTGTTTGAGAGAAAGATAAATTTATAAAAGCATATAATGGGAAGGAAATCAACCTCCCAGTGTGAATAGTGCCATAATAAATCTATCTTTTACCAGTTGTCTTTGCATGAGTTTTGAATTGATCTGGATGTTTGGAGCTGCAAAGCCCAGTGAGGAAAAACATGACTCACCTGTGCAATGTTTTTTTGGTTTACAGGAAAAGGCTCAGTGCTTTCAGAAGGCTCTTGCTTCCCAAGCAGATAAATCCACGCAGACAGAACTCATAGGCCATGATGTAAGTAGCTGTATCAAACAGTATTTTTTATCATCTTTGTGAGTGTTCAGACTTCTGTCAGCTGGTTTGCTTCTGCTGTTGTTGTGTCCATGCATGGATTTGGTGATTCTAAATACCTTCAGAAACGTCAGAAGATAATTGCAACTACCTGCCAGCACGCCAATGCCCTGTTAATTTTAGGTTTATGAAGAGCTGAGAATGTGCATAAATTAATGTAGACGGTATGTATTAGCATATTGTAATTTTTTTTTTCAGTAGTTATTTGCACACTTACTGACAGTTAATGAGGTTATTATGTTTAGAATTGTCATATGCTGTCCAAACAAGATTTGAAATTTGAAAGATAATGGAATAAGTGCAGTTTTGCCAAGTGATGTTAAAATTCTGTTTCCTAAAGAGCTTGTCAGAATTTCTCCTAGAATGTGTATTGGTAGTATGTATCCTCGTGCAAGAACACAGTCAAGGAAGATTCCTTAAATGTAGAAATATTGTTTCCCCAGTTCTTCTAACTGGAAGTATTCTGTCTGTGGGACGTTGCTTGAATACGTGTAAGAGATTCTCATGCTTACATGAGCCCCTTGAATAATCTTTGATTAAGAATGCTGCTGTGTGGAACATTCAGCACAGTTCTATTCTGTGATTTGAGCAAAGTCTAACA
>VZRR01013719.1:669394-689540 GCA_013398015.1 Oreocharis arfaki
ACAGACTCTGCACTTTAATCATAATCTTTAAAACAGGTATTTCTGTGTCTAAATCAGTGTTGCTTTGGTCCTTGCACTATGGAGAAAAAGCTCTGCCAGTTAGGCCTGGTTTTGATAACTGCAGAGCTGTCATAGAATTGCAGTGACCCTTGGAAGTGCAGGAGCTCTTTGCCTAATCACACCACCTTCTTGCCTACTAATTTATACTATTTTACATTACTTTAGTCAGAATTAAAATAACCAAGAAAACCTACATGTAAGGTTTCTTTTAAAATGTTCCTTTAAATTTTTTTGCATAGCTCTGTAGGGATATGTCAAGTTTTGGGAGAGAGAATATTTAAGGGCAGTTCAGATTCTCATCCTTAGATTCAAAGTAATTCCTGGATTGGTTAGAAAAAAGCCACAAAGGAACCAGAATGTCTCTCTAGCTTGCTTTATTTAATCACTGATTAGATAATTGCTATTTTTCCATTTAAAAAGTGGCACACGATCATTGGACATACCACAATATGCAAAAGCTACCTCCTCATTTTAAGTGCTTTGAATTCAATGCAACCTTTCCAAAATAGTTGGTCATATGATGCATGATTATAAGAAGCAGTGTGCTGATGTTGGTACCCTCTTAATTTCAATTTACCAAGGTAGGAAATGGCCAGTAGCAACTCTGGCTTTTACAGGTTGACTAATAGCCATGCTTGAATTTTTTTTTTCTTTTTGTTGTCTGAATTATTTATGAGGCCTTCGGTTAGGCAAAGTTGGCAAACCCATTTATGACGGTACGTCATCACACTACCTACAAAGGGACTACAATTTCATCTCTAGTCCTAAATGGAAACAAAATACAAATGACAGCATTGAGTGTCAAAGGTTCTCTAAGGTTAATATAAAATCAGATATCCAAAGGGCTGTTTTTTGGGTCTGTTTTAATAACGTTATATTTTTTAAAGGGTGAGGTTGCTTTCTGCAATAAATACTAACTTTGATAACTCAACTTCTTACTGTAGTTTCCTTGTTTCAGAAGAACAATCACTTTTAGCAGTGTAATACACCAGTAGGCTCTAAGGTAGCACTAATGAATATTTAAGATCCAGGGCCTGCTTTTAGCAAAATATAAACTTGCATCTTGAACAGTATCTCTGTTGGTGAACAAGGTCAGATCAGTACACAGATCTTTATCTGCACTGAAGATTTTGCAGACACATGGAACTTATTAGGAGATGCCTTTATATACTGAATTTGTTGCACATTGGCCCAAATACAAAACTGTTATTAAGTACCAGCTGTAATTGACATCCTCCGAAAACCTTAATGTTGATTGTGGATTTGCATCAAGGTAACTGTTGGAATTTTAAATATCTTTGTAATGTAAGTTGGCCAGACACAATTTTTTATAAAAATATGAGGAGCTGGTAGGTTGTAGAGGAAATAATAATAATAATTTTCAAGTCTGGAGGATTGGATTTGGTGCTGCCTTTTTTTTTTTTTTTTTTTTTAATGGGATCTGAAATTGAATATGTTGTTCATTTAGTTGTGTGAACATAAATACAATAGTTTTTTGTTTTGGTTTGGTTTTTTTTTTCGTACAGTTCCTGTGAACACATATGGCAAGATGGAGGTAAAAGCTATTTATGAGATGCAAGAAACAGGGGGGGTAGCAATTGCTTGTTGGTTCCTTTGTTTAGTTCTCCAAATTCAAAAATTATTTAAAATTTATGCCTTTCTCTGGCTTTGTATGGCTTTTGTACCTTATTCAATTAGGTTGTGGTCAGAACACATTTTCTAATGAACCTGTGTGTTACATGGAGGGACACAGTGAGAGTATTCAGCTCTCTGTCACTTCTGAGGCAGAGAAGAGTAAATATTCCGTCACCTTTTCTCAGCTGGCACGCTGAACCCTGGGATCCTGGTCTGTGCAAAATGAGAGCATTCCACCAGGGAATTCAGGTCCATCGTAAGCAACATGCATTGCAGGGCCTTTTGCTTGGGCGTGTTCAGTTCTTTTATGTATTTTCTTTTACTATGAAAGTTTCTGAAATGATACTGAAGTATGTAGCTCTCCTTGTTTAAAAACATCTTTTTTAAAGAAGTGATGCTGACTTCACTTAGTGTATTACTTGAGCAAGTGCGATTCATGGTTAATCTTCACTTGCATATGCTATTGCAAACACTAATTAATCCTATTTGCAAAGACAAATTATGATTAATGCATATCCTTAAAATTTACTCTTAATTACACAGAATATAATCTCTAAATTTGTATAAATAGAACTTAACATTTTCAACATTGCAGATAACAAGCAATTTTCTGAACTCACATTTGCATGTGCTAATTAATGGCTGCTTCATTGTATTTACATTTGCAAACAGTTTTTTTTCTAATTACTCAACTTAGTGCTCCGTGAATAGAGAAAAATAACATAAACGTTTCACACCTGATTTTGTATCTAGGTTCATCTTTTAATGAATTAAAATAGTGGCGTTTTATTTAACAATTGCTATTGATTTAGTTGAATTTTCCTATCCTTAAAAAGGAGGGAAATTCTGAACTTTTTCCTTTTACTATGTTGATGAATTTTATTCTTGGAAGGTTAAACCCTTATGTAGTAATAAACTTGATACCGGCATATTAAAAATGCATGGGTCTGTATGCAGTGTAACAAATGTCTTGTGATAACAGTAATAATAAATATCTTAGGGGTTTTTTTTAATATTTACACTTTTTGTCCATTCTTATATACAAGATTTTGAGATCTGAACAACCTAAAATTCTGAAGGAAAAGAAAATTTCTTGGAGGCCTTAATTTTTGGTTCTGTTTCCAGAGGCAGATTAAAAAGTACATACACACATTGTGATGAAATGGGTAATTTGTACAATGTGGTAGTTAAGGCAAAGTATTAATTTTCAAGTATGATATGCTAAAAGATCTTATTTTTGCAGCTGGTCTATTACAAACTACCTCTTTCTGAACTAAAGTAAAGCCCATAGCTGAAACCCAGTCATTATCTTGTATTTAAATCCATTCACTGCTTTCGATGAATTCTAGCTTTTTGGTTTCCTACCGTGAGTCAAAAAATACTTTTTATAAACATTTACTAACAGTAGGTAAAAAATACTTACAATTCAACCGTCTCATAAAATCATAGCTATTACCAGTAATTGGTGATTATATGCTGCTTAGTGAAACGTTTCTTGTTTTGTTTATTGGATATGTCTGCTATAGTGTAAATAAACCTGGAATAATTATGATAGGTACAGACTTGTAAATACATTTCATTTCAGACATTTTATCATTTTGGTTATTGTATTTCCTATTCTCCTAGTGCAAGTTTTAATTTAAATAAATGGAGGATTCCAGAGCAGGTCTTGACATTGCTGCCAGTGTTAGCACTGGGCTTCATAAAGTGAGATATAATGCAGGTCAGAGATGTAGCCTATTTTTTTTACCTCTTGTCGCATAGTTCAGTGGTGTGGTAGTAGGTAAATTATCTGTATTCACTATGTGGAAAGCTGCAGTACAGGCTGATGAAGAGTTACATTTATAAAAACTCACTGAAATAGCTCAGTAAGCCTAATTCAGAGGTTATTCAAATAAACTAGTGATAGCTTTAGTTAGACTATCCAGTGTCATTTCTCCTTGGACCATTTTTCTGTCTGACAGTCAGTCCATTAATTTCACCTTTTGGGCTTGTAATTATACTTGGTAGTATTTTAAAAATTACCAACTTTATTAGCATTTTTTTTCAGGTTATAGTGCCTTGCACATTCTTCTGTATCAAAAATGGACATCAGTTTTAAGGACCGGTTTTGTAGTTTTTTTCATTAATATTGTAACTCTTTTCATGCCTATGCTTTTGGTTTGTTTATTAATTGCTCTAAAAAAGTCTCCAGGGAAAGCTGCTGACATGCTTCCATTGGGGGGTGATTCATCACATGTCAAACGCAGGAAAAAAAATTGAATGGAGAGCAACAAAAGCTCTTTTGCTCCTGAGGCTTACCTGGTATTTGAAGATCTGATTTCTTAGTAATGCATGATCTATCTGTGACTCGTGAGACACAACCTCATTTTTTAATGCACCTTATTTTTTAAAAAAATTGTGATTTTATGCTTTTTTTTTTTGGCCAGAAAAAGACAAAGATTCTGTATTCAACAGCAAAGCATTGTTAGGATCAAAGCAGAAATACAAGGTTCTCTCAAATGTTTTAATCAGGTAGTTGTTTTCTGTTTTCATTTATTTCAGAAAACTTGAACCTAATCCTCTCCATGCAATTTTTCATTGCTGGTTGCATCTATTTAACCTTCCAGAGACTGTTGCTTCTCTTCTCTTAAGTTCTGAAATCAAGCTCTTTGCTCTTAACCTCCAATTAATTCTCCAGATCTACAAAAAGCAGGTTAATTCAAATTCACGTCGTGACACTGCTTTGTGACTGACATTTCTGCAGTTTTCTGTGTGCTTGCCTACCTCACATTACGTGTGTAATTTCCTCAGAGTTTTAGCTTTAAAAGAGACTGATCTTACTCACAAACACGAGCCTGATTTTTAAGTTCTGACAGTTGCTGCTCTAGGATTTGTCTACTTTTGTCTGTTTAAAGATTTTTTGGACAGAAGTCTTCGAAATCAAAACACATTTTATTATAAATAGAACAACCTTCCCTCCACTGGGATTCAGTTTAGATAATTTACAGTTATTCAGTAGGTCCCTGTTTTGCAATTATTTTTAAACCTTAAACTGCATCATTTATGTGTTGTTCTTAAAGTAATGTCACTATTGAACTTCAAGAGCTGTCCACAAGTTGTGATCTAGTGGTAATTTATGTAATAATGTTTGCCAGGGACTTGCAAGAGCTGGAAGTAATCACTACTAAGGCAATTTGAGTCTCCACATGTGTCCTCATTTAGGTATTCACTTATGCTGTTATAATTACTTAAATGTCATGTTTAAACATTTCATCTTTTTCAATGCCTTGAGAACGCAGAGTGATTACGGTGGCAACACCAGTTATCTGCAGGGAGGGATTGCTGCGTTTTGTATATATGTATATGCACAAAAGTGGATCAGAAATTTAGCAGCAAGAACCCCAAAATAATCCTTCTTGTCAGCTGAGTGCTGGTAAAGTTAACTGAGATTGCTGCTGTGTTTTGCGGGCTGCATTTCAAGACTGGAAATTAGTAAGTTGTGAAAGTCCGAAGGAAGTAGAAGGAGATGAGCAAAAGACCCATCTCTTGTTCAGAGAATTTGCTGGAATCTGAACAGCTTAAGGAAAACCACACTAGAGACTGTTTGACATGGATCTCTAAGCTTAGAGTTCCTGCAAAAACTGTTTGTGTATCGGTTCTTTTGCAGCTTTAGTGTTGCATATAAACAAGAGTGAAGTTGAGACAATTAAAGCCAAGTGGGAAAGAGAAAAATGCCAGTAATTCTTTATTAATAGGCACCTGGGAAGCAAAAAATATTTATTAGCAAAAGCAGCCTTCAGTGATAGAGATCTGAGGTTACCTGAGAAGCATCACTCTGAGATTCAGTTCCATCATGGAGTGGACTTCTGTCTTCCTGCTGCCCCTTTCAGACATGATGAGCTGCTCATGCATATTATGAATCTACATCTTTACTCTTCGAAAAGTGAACAGTTTTCTACTGCTGTCTCAGTTTGAGAGCTGTTTAAATCCAGGTCTGGCAGTTTAAAGGGTAGTATCATGAAATTGGGAAGAGTAGGTGATTATAGGGAAGTCTAACTCCTCCTTAAAGATGTGATTCACTCCAGCTAAACCTGTTAGTGACAGTTTGCCACTGAATTTGCACAATCTCTCCCCAGACAATCTGGAGAGCCACTTCAGGAAGGTATTCGCTTCTCTATCAGGTTTGGTGCCACTGACTGAGGTCCTGCCCAGGCTCCCTGGGGTGTGAGACCAGCCAGTGCTCTTAAGAAAGGAGCAGCAGGAGGCCCGACAATACCATTGCTGAAGGCTGCAGCTGCCTGGTGTAGCACTTAAGGTTTCCATGAAAGCAGAGTGCCTAGGGACAAGAGAGACTGGCTTTTTCCTTTTTCCACATAGTGGATAGTGATTTTCGGATGTTTGGGTGGTCCCTTGTCTTGGAGAGCTCACCACAGGAGTAACCTGTGATGCAATTGCTGCTGCTCGCATTGGACTGGGCAAGGCTGCAGGACAAGACTATGGAGTCCAAACTTTGACTGATTTCTTGTGCTCTGGAGGAGTAATATCTCACTGGTGTAAAGAGCTGAACTAAAAGTTAACCTGATAATCTGTAGATCCAACAATTTTTTCAGTGTGGGGTCAGAGAAGTCATTACTTTGGCTTGGGAATTCACAGGGATAAGTGGAAATCAGTGTAAAGTTTAAATGAGGTAGAAATAGCTGGAGTTCGGGCCGTAGCAAGAGTATGGGCATGTTCAGGCTCATGCCTGGGGTATAGACTCCTGCCAGGCTTCGTAGATGTTTTAAATCGGGAGTAATCAATCTCGAACTTCCACATAATGCAGTAAGTTGATGGACTTGCTTTTTTGAATAAATGGAAGTGAAAGTACTAATTTTGTTAACTGTGTTTTCAATTGGGTCATTAAAAGTAGTTCAGTTACCATATGTACCATAGTGCTGAAACCCTGAAGCTATTGAAAGGGAAGCCTGAAAGATGTAGTTTTCTGTTTGCTAGGAAAACTCAATGCTATTAATGTAGGGCTGGCAAGAGATAAATATCTGTTCATCAATATTTCATCTAGACAAATTTATCATGATGTTTGCAGAAGCACCCATCCTTTAATATATTCCCCAAACTCAACTGAAGTGTCTTTGTTCTCTATCGTTAATCTAGCATCGTGCATCCCCTGGAGTATAGGAGTAAGAAGATGTTTACATAGTATATTAGCTTCAAATGTTGATTTCTTTATTTTTTTGACAGCTATTCAGTCAACTGTTACTGGATCTTCTGGGACAAGATGAATATTTTTCTTCTAGGCTGGAGGGAGGAAGGAAGAGAAGTAATGTAGTTCTGCGCTACTTATGGCACTCCAAGAGCAAGGTGCTAACTGGAGTGTTTTCTGCTTTCTGTGTAGCTTTGGATTTGGTCATCATGGAGCCACCATGCGAGTCAGTGGGCATGGTCAGAGGGCTCTATCTGCACGAGCTTGTCCTGCAGCATCCTGATCTTTAGAGCTGGCATAAATGAGTGGGGGGATGTGAGAACCCACTAGCTTCCCTTTCAGTGCAGCTTGCCCCTGCCGCAGGTTGGTTATGGCGAAATACACCACCTTGTAGTGGTGAGAGGGAAAACTAAGAGTGAAACAAGCTGGCACTCGTCTTCCCCCTCTGTCTGTGGGCTGTGAGTGTCCATGGTAGCACACACAGGTGTGTGCTTCTTGATGATAATCTCCATAATTCATAATCTTCATAAGATTCATAATCTCCTTGATGCTGTCATCTCTCGTGCAGCTGCTGAAGGTATGGGATAGTGACATGCTGATTCTCTTCGAGAAATGGAAGCATTTTACACACCATATGGAAAAGTGGTGCTTAAAAAACCCAACATTTACACACCACTGGGCAAAGAAAAAAAACCCCAACCATATTTTACCCCAACCAAAACCCCGCAGTATTATTTTAAAAAGATAAAATATCAGAATGAGGGATTCTTATATTCATATGATGCCGCAGTTGAAGTTGAGAGCATTTCTCTTCATCTTAAAATAAAACACAAGTCTAAATCAGCTTACACAAACAGAAATAGTCTATGCCTGGTTTGTAGTTGCTATGACTAAAGCATGATGTACATGAAAATTTTACCTTCTACAAATTTACCACTCAAACCAATTCATAGCATTTGAAAAAAATACAGTAGCAGTTCTAGGTAATTAGGTCCTTGTTGAAGATAAAATGCTTTAATATCTTTTATACCTCTGAAGGGAGTGATGAATTGATATGTTAATACTCGTATTTTTGCTTTATCTTCATTGCTATTTTATGTTGTATATGTAACTGTAATGTTACAGTGTTTTAAGGATTGTTCTGGAATTTTTTACCTTTCTGTACCTGTGCCCTTTTTCTTTTTTTTTTTTTTTTTTAAATCACAGCATGATTTAGCAGTGAGGCTCTTGAATTTAATTGTCAGAAAACCTGTTTTCTGACCTCATACTTCCTCTGAAGTCCTGTATTATCTCACCTTGGTCATTTTTCCTTTCTTTACCTTGGTTTCCTTTTTTGCCGTTTATTGAATGCTTTTAGTTCTCTGAATGTCCAAAATTACTCTTTATTAGGAAAAGGTACCAGCTTTTTTGGTTTATATTTGCATGAAATATTTATATTTGCCTTACTGCGATTCTACCAGTTTAGTAGGCGTAACAAGTGTGATGGCTTTGTGTCAGCATTTCAAAGTAAAAATGAGTGTTCGTTATGGAAAATTTATTCAGCTTGTTATTAACAATTAAAATAGACAATTTTAAAACCCTTTTCTGTCTTAACCTAACTTGAAAAGTAGTGCAGTGAGGTTCGTAGTCAATCATAAATTTTCAACAATCTAGGAATGGAAAGATCAAGATTATTTTTTTCCCTTCTGTTTGAACTGGAATACATACCAGAGACTCACATGTTTTAGCCCAAGAAGTTTTTGGTGGGTGATTTTTCAGCTATTTATTTGTTTTTCAGGGGGAGAGGGGCTACAGTATGGATACTTTGCAATATAGTTTGTTATTTACAGCCTCAGAGGTAAAATAGTTATTTTTTAATACATCTGGAGGATTTCAATCTGAAAATACATCCTATTAATACTGATTTCTAAGACATAATTCATCTGTTATTACGGAAAAATGACAGAAGGTTTCTAAAAATAGAACTTAGTCTGGTGAAGATTATTGCCTGTGTGGGTTTGGATGCTAATTTTGAAACTTCTGAATACTAAATAAAGTTTTTTTATTGGAAAACAAACAAACAAGCAAAAATTCCCTGGACATTTTTCTCCTGTGAGTGCATGTGCAGAAATAACTTTGGCACTCTTCCCCCAAAAGCTCCCTTGATGTCTGTGACACCCATGCCTTGGTTTAGCATGAATCGCAGTTAAGGCACATGTGAAGGATTCTACAATGGGGTACAGAAGAGCTGCAGTTTTGTGTGTGGTGTTATTTTATTGAAGGTGTATGGGAGCATGACATGGAGCCAGAATGCAGCTCCTCCTGCTTTACTGTGCCATGATGGGATTAACTTCTGCTGTAGTCAATGCTCGTTTGATTAATGAATCACAAAATACGGGCCGGGTGGACAGCAAGCTATCCCATGAGCACTGTGATGTTCACAAATCCATCATTCTTGGTGTGTCTCATTTTCCCTGTGGGCTGCCATAGCCTACAATTCCACAATAAGGTTCAGCTTCTAAATTATCACACTTCAGATGAAAAAGTGAAATACAAGTCAAAAATTCAGAATTTTCTTGTAATCAGTGAGTCCTACTGTCTTTTGTTATGGACGATCAGTCAGTTGACTTGTGCTTTTATATTCTGCTCTTCTGATGGATTGCATGTAATGATGTGCTCTTTTTTTTGGTAACATATCAGCAAAATAAACTGGCATGTTAATTAAATACTTTCTGATTGCAGATAGACATGTTCTTGGGTTACTTTGTACGGATTTCAGACCAAGTTCAATTTTGCAAGCCATTCTATGGTGTCCTTTTGGGTTTCTTTTCTTCCTCTTGAAGCGTAGGAGAAATTTTTTGGTGTCTCCAAGCACACCCAGCTCAGACTGCACCTTCCTTGTGTGTGGATAGCATTACTTCAGTAAAATGCAAGCACTGTAAACCCTAATGCCTGCACTTATGTCTTACTGCCCACAGGCTTTCAAGAAGACATTATAAGAGAACTTTAGAGGATTTGGTCTCAATGAAAATAAGGTCTATTATGACAAACAAAGTTATTTATACTTGTGTAGTTAAAAAATATTTCATAGTTGAACATATCTTAATGTAACAGCCAGTTCAGTGAGAATTGTACCATTTGCTTGAAATAGTATCCATCAAAAAATTCAAGCAAGTGATGGCTCCAAAATTTACCTCTGCAACAGAATTGTTAGGGATAAAGAAAATGTAAAATGCTGTGGGAGGCAGCAGTCTCCTTTTTGTCTTTCTTCACTTGTCTTCATAGTTTTCTGTTGCTTTTTCAAGGATGTCTGTGTTTCCAGTGGGATACAGATCTCATGGTGGAGAACATGAGGTGCTTTATGAGAGCCAGCCTGCAAGCTGCAAGCAACCCATTTGCTGAGGCAGCAAATAGTTTAAATTGTGGGAGATGTGCTGAATGATAGATAACATGAATGTATCCAAAACCAGCTTGGGCTGCTTTACATAGCTTCTGTCTCTTTCCTCAGTAGTGGAGGATTGATAAGTACTAACATTTGTCCTTGGGGTGCCTGGTCAAGTTAGAGGTTTAATTTTAAAATAAATTATAAAAACAGTCTGCTCCTATGAAAAAAAACCCAGGTGTTTTAGTTTTGTTTTTTTTTTTTTTTAAAAAAGCATTGCAGACATGTCAGTGTTGCAGACATGTTTCATTCTGTTGCGAAAGGATATGAGAAAATGTGCCATTAGGAGAGTAAGTTTCAACTATAAGTGGTACATAAGTCATTTCTGTATCATCTTTACAGAAGTATTAATTCCTATAAAGTATTTTCAGCTATTTTTTTCTCAGCTGATTTACAGTGTAACCAGGACTGGCAGAAGATACAGACATAAATGTGGGGTTTTGGTTAATTATTTGGAAGAGATGAGGTAAAATAGCAGCAGTTAACCAAGAGTATAAAATTTATTTTGCAGAAAAACTGATATATTTCATGGATATCTTCAAGTTTGTACATCTGAAAATGCGCTCTGAATTTATGCCAGGATACTGCATCATGAATGTTTAATAGAGAAATAAATCTAGGTATCATCAGCATAACAATGCTATAATCTTTGGATCTGAGTAATGTATCTCATGTGGGTGGGCATGAATGGCAAGGAAGATTGGATAAAATATGCAGCTTTATGTAAGGCACTGTGGGGGATTGGTGAAGATCTGGATGCTGTTCCTGAGTCACAGCATAGTAATGTTTATGTATAAAAACACTATAAAATCCGAGTTAGACCATAAAAGAGACAGCAATATTAACATAAAATAAAAGGAAAGAAATCTTTACTTCGCTTTAAGACACACAGAAAAAAAGCTATAATGAAAACCCCACTATAAACAGAAAACTTAAACTTAGAATTATTTTCTGTGCTACAGTAATTTGTGTACTTAGATCCAGTAGCTTGTATTCCATAAAGGACAAAACCAAACACTTAACTGATTTCCCATATGAAAAGACAGCAATTTTGATTCATGGTTGTTTATATTAGATCTGTAGATTGTGTGGAGATTTATAGAGAGCCTGTCCATATATCAGAATGGTTCACTTTATCCTCAGAAGGAAATGCCACTGGAATCCTACTCAGCAGCACAGCGTAAGCACAGCAGGGTTTTCTTAAAGCTTCTTTAGCTGATGATGAAGGTACAAATTCTTGGGAAATTTGAAATTTCTGGGCCGAACTACTGGTCTCCACTGGCTATTTGTGTTTGACTATACCCTGTGTGTCTTGAGATACCCCCAGAGGTTGATAATCACAAGTCAATCTGTCTGAATCAGTTAGATGTGAAGTTAGAAGAGTGCAGACAATGTTTTTCTAAACTTTTATCCTTCAGGCAGCTTGTGAAGTAGAACCAAATTTTGTAGGGAAGCTTGTCAGTATATTCCAAACTACAAACAAAGGAGCAGTCTTATATACAGCTTCAATCTACTCTTAAGTTTTTGGAATTGCTATTGCAGATTTTGCAGTTTTTAATGTTTAGGAGTGGAGTGGTTAGCTATTGGTTCTCTTTTCAATCTTAGATCTTTCAGTGCATTGTTAGTGCTATTTTGCATTTATATAGAAACATAAATCTAATGCCTTTTGTATACATAAAGTTTAGCTTAACTCCCTTAGACGTGCTAAGTAGCATTTTTTCATTCTCAATTTGGTAATTCTTATTAACGTAGGCCCACTTTTTCTTTTCATCTGTCTAGCACTTAACAGTCTTCCCACATATTGCATCATTTGCAAGTTTAATTGATGGCTTCTTCATTTAATGACTATTAGTAGAAGTCTGGTGAAGCTTTAACACTCGTCCAGCCACTAGTGGAGTAGGCTGTGTTCCATCTACACTAGGTGAAATTTTGTTAGTATCAATTTTACTTATTAGTTGGCCCTGGTTGTGATTCATCTGATGATACATTAAAGCCAAACTAGTTCAATCTTGTTAAACTTCCTGGCATGATTTACCAGTCATGTTGTATTGCTTTAATAAATGTAATAACATGTCTCTGATCAAGAACATGAGTAGTTCCAGAGATTTTTGCATTGTTTTACGTGATTTGTGGGAATTAAACATTTTACGAAGCATCAAGTTAGACAGAAAGCAAATACAGAAATCTAGTTTTGTAGACGGAAGTCTTCCAACAAAGTCTAAGATCCAATGACCTTGATCATTGCCTTGGGAGTATTTGAAGTGCAAAATTTTCCAGGCTGTTGTTGTTGTCTTAGTACCAATAATCCAAGTATCTACCTAAGAAAATAGAGGAAAATGGAGAATCTCACTGAAATGCTTTTTATTTTTCGCAAGTATTGGGCATTGGTGCAGCCTAAGCAGGTTTCCAGAATTTGTAGGACCTTTTTTTCTCCTCTGAATAAAAGAAATTTGACTCAAGGACTGTTGATCCCACATCTGTGTCTAGATCCTCTACTTAGTTGTTCCTAAAATATTTTCTCTTCTCTGTTTTTTTAACAACTGCAGCTTTCTAACTTTGAAACAGCAGTATTCCTCTGTCTTGCAGATATGTTAAATGCCCACCTTTTCTCTAAGAAAACGGTTATTCAGTTATGTGTGTATGAAAACTTAGATGGGTTGAGGGTGTTCATGTATGCTTGCTTATTAAGCGCTTAAAAGGCCCAGAGAGGTAGGAGAGGTCTCTGGGAAACAGAGTCTGTAATTCAGTAACATATTTAATATATTTATAACCTGTTTTCATTTTCTAGAAATCTAAGCTAGGCAGAAGTGCACACACTCTGGAGTTTTGTTGAGTTGGAATGGAAGCACTAAACTATCCATCCTCAGGCAAGGAATGGAAATTTATAGCAGAGCTAGAAATGGAGCCATAATACTTTAGAATGTTATCTTGGCTCTTAAGAGATAACCATCATCCCTCCCATTTACTTTATTTATGGTTAACCAAGATGTACTATCCAAAGAAGAGAAAAGATGTTTTAATTCTTTTTCAGTCACTGTGTCTTTTTACCTTCCACTTGCATACCATGAACTTCTCTCCCCAAAACATAGTTCAATTATGAACTATCTAGCTTTGATTATATCCTGCTTATATATCTGCATCAGTAGTAGATTATTTGGGATTTGCCAGTGAAGAAATTTCATTAATTATCTATACTTTTCACACTGCACATATTCTCTTCAATATATTGAAATGTAGTTTCTTAAACACTCACAGTAAAACCACTGTGTCCTTCTGGCCTTACAGCCCATAAGCCTAAAGCATTGCTAGCGTGATAGCCTGGGATTACAGGGCTTCACGTTCTACAGGGGGCTTTTAAAAAATTCAAGTAAGTTGTAAAAAGAAGACCAGCAAAAGCCAACCAGCAACAAATATACTGAGTGGTCAATTTTTTTTTATTTTGCCTCAGTTATACCTGACTTTGTAAGAATTTAAAACTTTGTAAGTACTTTCTGAGTTTATACCTATCATAAAGTTCTAAAGGCTATTAAACAGATTTAAACTCTCCTATTTGAAGTGAGAAGCCATGTTTTTGCACACCATTAGCTGGAAGGTATGTATAATAAAAAGAATACTTTATTGGGCAATAGTGATGAAAGTTGAAGGTAGTTATTTTAGTTTCCTGGAGGAAGTGTTCGAGCATGTGTTTGGCTTGTACCTGGAGCCCAGCTTGTGTGAACCTGCTCTCAGATCAGCGTCCCTTCCCTGTGCTGTTGATGTTCCTACAGTTTCCTTGTCACACCTTTTCCATGGGTGGGTTTGTCACCATAATATATCCTAAAAACCCCCACAGAGATGCAGGACTTAGTGCAATTCTTGACATCACCTTTAGTGAACTGGAAAGTATCCAGTGGTACAGGGTTGCACTGCAGTCTTTTAGTGTAGTACATCCAAACAGTGCTCTCTTTGTAATAAAAATCCCTATAATTGCATTTTCACATGTGTCCTTTTAACCTACTGTGGAATGTGCTGGCAGTGATGCATCAAGCATAAGAACTCATTAAAGTAACATTCCTTCAGCACAGTTTTGAAAAAGGGTCTTTATTTCATTATGTTTTGTCCCTTTTCACGAGCAGATTTCAAAGAAAAAAGCAGAATAGAATACAAGCTAACCTCTAGAGAAGGATTTGAAGTGAACAGAAAGGTTTTCTGTTTTGTTGGGAGGGAAAAAAGTTATGCTTCTTTTTCTATTTGCATTTGAGCTGCAAATTTTTTAGCAACTACTAATAGTTTGTAAAAAATTTACCACACACAGGCCAGGCTTATAAATATTATTTATTTATCTGTTTATTTATTTATATTATTTACACTGCAGAAAACACATTTGGCACTGCAATAGTATAAAATCCTTTTTTTTTTTTTTATGGTATTCTTCATGCATGTAATAGTTCTCTGATTATTTATATGTGCACAGCAAATGGATGCAGAAAGCACCAGCCCTGGTGAATGTAATGGGGATTAGATGTCTCCCAAAAGATCTGATATTGAAATTACCAACTTCGGAAAGATAAGAGTTTGGTCTAGGAGGAATGAATTTAAAGCAGCACTGCCAATCATTTAATCATCCAACAGTCTTTAATACACATTTTAATGTGTTAGAAACAATTATTAGCTTAAGCAATAGGAAGATCAAGATGCAGGCATATAGTAACTCAGGGCAAGGCTTTCTTTACAGTTATATTGGAGCAGAAAAAGTTGAAATGCAGTAGTTTTAAAAGCAGGGAGACTTAATTACTTGAATTGTAGACCTTGGTACGAAAAGGAATGATCAGATGATTAATATGTTTTGCTGGTAGAAAAGCAGTAACAAAACCTTTTTTTTTTTTTTCTGCATGACTCAGTTTAATTTGAAATTTATTGATGAGTGAGATTCAAATAAATAATTATTCTTTCTATTTGGTTTCTGCAGCTTTTTTTTTTTCCAGGTCAGATAATGCTAGCAGATAAACACTCTATCTAGTGCTCCTTTTTACCTCACTATACATTCTGCAATGTTGTTATAATTTTATGTGGTTGTTGGGTGGCAGGATGTTTATAAAATTTATATTTCAGCTATAAACATGGAGAAATAATGTACAAGCAGTGACGATGGAGAAGGACTGAATTTTCCAATCATGAGCACAGGAGTGATAATTAAAACCCTGAACAGGGAAAGAACTGAAGAGCAGGAGGTCACAAATAAATCTGTGTGACTCTGTTGTAGGCATCAGTGCGGTGCCAGCCTCTGACAGCCTCCATTCCTATCTGCAGGGCAAGGACAAGGACAGAAGAGTATGAGGAATCATAAAACTGTCCTTCACTTGAAGGGATGTGAAGGAGGTTTCTATTTCTATTTTTTTTTTTAATTATGTGAGACTTTCCAGTATGAGATTTTTATACCCTGTCATTCTTGTTCAAATTTGGTCTGTCTGTCCCCTAGTGCCATCTTGTTTCTTTGAAGGGGGTATGTGGGTGTATATGTGCACATGTGTGCATCTAAATATTCCCTGAATCACAAATACTGTGTGTTTGTAAAGGACACTATCCCCCAAAGCTGAAAATTATGGTTTAGAAGATAAATTAGGCAGTCGTCTCATTTCGGACCTGTTTCAAAATAAATTGGCACAGACTAGTCGTGAGCTTAGCAAATGTTATTTTTATTCTCCAAGATGTATTGCAACATAGAAATGAAAATAAACCTCAGTCTCAAAAAGGGAGCGTTTCCCAGGCTGGTACTTGTCAGCCTTGTTCTGCTTGAAGATGGCAGCATAAACTGTTGTGTAAACATCATTTTGCAAAACACACTGTACTTGTGCATCTTATTTATCCCCATTTGAGGGCTGAAGCCTAAAGTCTGTACACAATTGGTGTGATCCCATCAGCTGAATGTTTTTATAAATAATGTGTTATGGACATGGTAGATTCCATGGCCTGTCATTGGATTGACTTGGCTATTGACACATCTAAGGAAAGGAAGGTTTGTAGCCCAGGTACTGCAGTTCAGGAAAGCATTAAGGTATTAGTTTGAGTGACTTGATGAATCCTTTCCTGATCCTATTCTTAAATAAGGAGAGGTTGAGGGTGCGTTTAACTTGGAAAATTATGTCATGCATTTAATTGAATTTTCACGTCTTCTATTCAAGTACAAGCTGAATTTATTTTTTTCCAGTATTTTAAAGATATTTTGTCAGCTCTAATAGTTCCTAGGCCTGGGGGAGGAAATCACTTGTAAGAAGTATCTCCAAATTATGTTGAGGAAAACATAGAAGGGATTTCCAACCTAAGGGTTAGATGAAAGGAAATTTGTGAATATGTACAAACGTTATTACAGATGGTTAAATAGTGGTAGAGATAAAGTAAATTACTTATCCTAGATCAATGACAGATGAAGAGAGTTCTTCATTTCTAATAAATTCTTGTCTTTAGCCTATGGATCTTGTGACATTCTCTAATTCGCATCCTATAATCAGAATAGTCATTCATAAGCATGTAATGAAAGCTTAATCAAAGTTATATACATTTCATTTAATCTGATCGAGAAATCAGGATTCTTTAGAAAAAGTAGATCTGTAATAAATTACTAATGAGGTTGGCAGTGAATTGGATTACTACTTTGAGAACAAAATCCATACTGAGAGCTCTACAAAAAGATCATGAAAAAGAAATATTTAGCTATGTTACCGTAATTCGAGTAACTTCAACATTTACTTTGGTTTCTTTTTTTTGTAACATACATTTAACCTTTTCATGAATGATTTTGTGTTACATAACTATATATTTTCTAACTTTTTTTTTCTCTACTCACTAAAAATACAATTTAGATTGTCCCAAGCTGAATAACTGATTGTGGTACAAGACAGAAACGATTTGAAATAAAAAATAAAAGTTTTTTTATTCTTTTTTGCAGAGCCTAACTCTGCAGAAGAGGGTAACCCCAGTACTGTTACCCAGTCTTCATAAGTGCAAATAAATCTCTTGTCAGATCATGTATCTGTTCATGAACAATAGATATTTTTAGTGTAGAATACTGCCCTCTTTATATATTTTCTACCCTCTCTCTTCTTTGTTTGAAATTAAAATGCTGCTGTAATATAACAAAATGCCATCTCTCAAACCACTGTCCCATAAGAAATTCTGCCACTTAAAAATAGCAGTGGCGTGAAGCAAATGAGAGAAACACTAGATTAACTTTTAAATGTTAGTTAAAGACACCTGCTAAAGAAAGACTGATATATATGTTAGAGAATTTTATTAAACTTCCTTTTTGAAGCAGTCATCAATCTTAAGAAATCTTTTTCCTCTCAACTAAGTGAGGTCTCACTTATTGGGAATATACAGTACTTTACATAGATGTCTATGGCCTTGCTTTCAGTTCCTGGGAAAAAAATTGGAATGAATGGATCTCACAATAATTCTTTAAATGTTTTGTGTATCAGTGGATATGTGCTTTAGAAAGGAGTGCATAGCCGAGGCACCACAATGGGATCTCATATCATTCAAGCTCTTTTTGTGTTTTCTTATGAATCCGATGATGGTGTTGCATTTTACAGTGGGTTTTTGTTGGGCAGTTGACCACAGTGAGGTCATGAGGCTAAAGCACACCTGTATTAGAAATGCATTAGAAATACACAAGTATTCCTGAAAGCTTAATCTCGAGAGGAAGGCATTTCATTTAAGGGTTTATAAAGTAAAATAGAGTAGGGTAGTTCACTTCTGGATTGATTGAGGCTTTTTTTAATCAGTTCTGGCAAAATCCTGGGAAAATAAGGTAGGTTAAATTGTCTGGGGTTTTTTGTCAGAGAATCAGTCAAATGAATGCTGCCTGACAGAGATGTTCTCAAGAGAGAGCGTTATTCCAGGTACTTCATCAAGGAACTCAGCAGTGGGTTAGAAACAGTATTTCCTCTGTTTTATCTGTTGCGTTTTGGATTAAGGAAATCATACATGCCAAAGGCAGAGAGAGAGGAGTTTGAAATCCAGCAATGGGTGAAACATTTATTGTGTTAAATGCTAATTGCATTGGCATCAGAGCAAGAAGAGCATTGGAGGGAACATTAGAATGGTGTCACGCTGTAGTGAGATGATTTGTGTTGCTGATGCCTCTGAATGTAAGAATGAATTTAGATGATAATTCTTATTTTTGAGGTCTGATTCTTTATTTTCTGTACTGTGGTTTGTTCTTTGCCTTATGCAAACACATTTTAAGATATTATCTCTTTGCATATGGGGGAAATATCAGTGAGGGAATGTATAAAACAATGAGAACTAGGAATTCAGATTCTTGCTGAAGGATCCGTTCATGTGACTCAGGATTTCATTGCACACTTTAAATTAATGGCAGATTGTATTATCCTAGTACTGAACAAGGAATATCAATTGGTTACTTTTAAACAGCATTTAACAATTGGAGCTGCTGATTTCTTTCAAAAGATGATAGGAAGGTACCTTTCAGGTGTGTTTACAGTTATCCCTAAAAGCCTGGTGAAGGAATTTGTCTTTGAGCATTCTGCAGTCACCTAAGTAGTTTTCAATGTTAAGGTCCATGTTATTAATTTTTTCTTGATGATCTTGTGTCTTCTCAGTGGAAAGTTTCCCTTAAAATTAACTTGGAAATGAGCATGTGAAGGACACCTAGTTGTTGGTGACTTACAGATCTGACCAGAACTGGAAAGCTGATTCCTACTGCTCTGCACAGGCTGCACCTTCCCAGTACCTCGGCCAATGGAGAAGGGAGCAGGGCAACATGCTGCCGGGAGTTTAGGATAAAAGGAGGCTGTGGCCTCCGAAACCTTGAGTGGGAAAACCCCATGGGCGTGTGCCCCAGTGGAATCTCTCCCTTTATTTGAATAAAGTTGCATGACTCCTCTGTCTCCTTTTTGGACATAAAACTCTGGCATTTGCAGATTTCCCTGACAATTGGAACTTGTCCAGGATCCTTCCACCGTCCGGGGCCGGCATGCGGCAACAGCAGCTGGAGGCGTGCCTCACACAGTTTTTAGGTGAGTGGCTCCCTTTGGTGCTGGCTGACCCCAGGCGACTGATTGAGTTCCTGAGACTGTCCAGGAGACAGATGAGAGGTGGACCTGAGGATCTGTGAAGAATCCATGGGATATGGACTCCCAGAGGGGGCAGTAAGGGAAAGTCGATAAGGGTCTTGGCAAATCTCCCCGGTGAGTACAACTTCAGGGAGTAAACCACCGCAGGATGCCCAGGGTGGGCACCAAAGGAGAGCCAAAAAAGGGTCTCGACTATAGGCATGACGATCCCAAAATATCACTGAAGGGTCCTTTGGGAGAATGTTGAGATGGTTTGCACATTCTCCCAGAAGTCATTGAGGACATCGATGCCTGGAGGGGGCAGAAAGAGGCACCAAAAAAGGGTCTCAGCAACCCACACCCAGAGGAGGCAATATGGTGTTAGTTTGGGATAGGATTGGTTGAAGGGGAGTGTGGAGAAATATGATTAAGGCAAATAGCAGCAGGAGGCTATGTGATAAGGGAGGAACACTGAGGACTGGGAAGTTCTCTGCCTTATCTTCAAAATCTGCAGTCTAATACAGGGCCAGCTGCAAGGCTTTTGTATTCCCAGCTTCTAGGAGAGGGACAACAGGGAGGTATTGTTCCTACACCCCCACCTCTCCCCAGGCCATCTTTGGAGCCAGGGTGGAGGATTTGGGTTTTTCTGCTTGCTACTCAGGACTTGTGGGGGTTTTCTCTGTGGTGAGGAGTGCCGAGGGCAGGTGCGAGAGTACAGGACTGGCGGCACAGGCTGGGGGCCTGTGGGGGAGGGACAGGACCGGGCCAAGGGTATGGGGCAGCCAGGGCAAGTGG